>JAOWBW010000863.1:242918-346784 GCA_026119855.1 Campanula takesimana
GGGTTTAACATGTTTATATATATATCTATCTCACTCGAATGTCATTATTCAAACATCTTATCAAGTTTTCTCAATAAAGAAAAATCGTCCCTCTCCCTCATCGATTATTACACCATTCTCATCACCAAAATTCTCAATAAAAAATATATCTATTGATATTGGTTACACCATCTTCATCACCGTTGTTTTGCTACTACATGACCTCAACTATTGATTAATGTCTCCATCCCCCTCCCTATACATCAAACATCAATTTATTCGAGACAAAATTGCATATGATAGCGACTTACCGTATTCAACATTAGTATCAGAACATAAAGCCAAGCCTCACTCTCGTGAGAGCTAGAGTTCGATCCCTCTCCTCGCCTCCTTATGGCGCGGACATCAATTAAAAAAAACCCATTAGTATCAGAACATGTTCGTATATTGGGATTTTCCAAACATGTTTCTATAGATGACATATTCATCATCAAAAAACCAACTTCAAACCAGAAAACTAATTTTAGGTCATGCCCATAAAATTTCATGCATGTCTGATTATATATATATATATATAAGAATCAACCTCAAGTCAAAATATAAGAATATTAACAGACTACAATGATAAACCTCAGAATCAGAAACATCTTCTAGTGAAGATTATAATTCATCAAATGATTCAGAAGAAAATTTTAAAATAACACAATTCCAATTCAAGCCATGAAACGAAATTATTACAAATACAAAAAGGAACCAGATGACCTAAAAATATTAAGGCAACCAACAAAGTTTTATAATGCCAAACATATTTATAAATGGAATATTGATGGATTAAGTGAAATGAAATCATCAATATCACAAAAGAAATGATAATAGTGAGAAACATTTACAAAGCTACAAATATTACAGAAAGACAAGCAGTAAAAAATATCATCATAGGATTCACGGGACAATTACGAACATGGTGAGATAAACTATTAGGACTTAATATAAAAACAAATATTCTCGATGCTGTAAAAAATAAACCAAGAAAGACAATCAATATTAGATGAAAATGGAAGTCCAATTCCAGCACAATTAATAAATTTAATATTTAATATTACAACTCATTATAAGAGATATTGACTTATATACAGAAAGGAATTCTGAAATATTACAAATCTAAAATGTAGAAAATTAGAACAATTTAAATGGTATAAAGAGAATTTTCTAAAAATAGTTTTTAATCTAGCTGACCCAAATAATTACCATTGGAAAGAAAAATTTTATCACTGTTTACCAAAATTATTTTCAGAAAAAGTAAAAGACACAATAGAACAAAAATATGGACAACTATCTTATGATGACCTACTTACGGAGATTTAATTACTTGTGTAAACCTTACGGGTCTCAGATTATGCCAAGACCAAAAACTAAGTTACAAATTAAAAAGAGATAATACTCAAACAAGAAAAGAGTTAGGACATTGGTGTGAACAATTGGTTTTGATAAATTACAATCTCCATACAAAAAGAAACATTACAATCGTATAGAAGTCCATATTATAAAAATAACACATATCGAAGAAAATATAGAAAAATAAATAAACACTACCAAAATTAATCTCCTACATATTGCAATAAAAACAAGAGAGCAAATTATAAGAAAAGGTACAATAATAATAAAAGATACAATAATAAAAAAACCTTTTACATCTTTTAAACTATACAACAAAGAAATAAAATGCTTCTTATGCAAAAAAAACCCCGCATTGCAAGAAATTACCCAGCAAAAAGACAAATACAACAAATTTGCAACAATCTAAAAATAAAAGAAACAGAAGAAATACTACATAAAATAGACAATCTTGAGATATCAACAGACGATGATGACTACAGCTCCTCAAACCAACCATCTGACACAAGTGATGAAGAGTGTCAATCTTGTAACAATGAAGTATGCATGTGTAATAACTTTTATTATTATGGTATCTTTTCTTATAATTTGCTCTCTTGTTTTTATTGTAATATGTAGGAGGTTCATTTTGGTAGTGTTTATTTATTTTTCTATATTTTCTTTGATAGGTGTTATTTTTATAATATGGAATTCTATAATGATTGTAATGTTTCTTTTTGTATGGAGATTGTAATTTATCAAAACCAAATTGTTCACACCAATGTCCTAACTCTTTTCTTGTTTGAGCATTATCTCTTTTTAATTTGTAACTT
The DNA here is from genome assembly GCA_026119855.1 of Campanula takesimana. NCBI lineage: Eukaryota > Viridiplantae > Streptophyta > Magnoliopsida > Asterales > Campanulaceae > Campanula > Campanula takesimana. The sequence goes on from JAOWBW010000863.1 coordinate 245,105, forward strand.
AGTTTTTGGTCTTGGCATAATCTGAAACCCGTAAGGTTTACACAAATAATTAAATCTCTGTAAGTAGGGTCATCATAAAATAGTTGTCCATATTTTTTGTTCTATTGTGTCTTTTACTTTTTCTGAAAATAATTTTGGTAAACCAGTGATAAAATTTTCTTTCCAATTGTAATTATTTGGGTTTGTTTAGAAACCGAGAAAGGATATAACATTTGTAAAAAATGATTTCCTAATATAACTTGTGTATTTAGATTTTTTACGAGCATTAAACTTGTTTTAAAGCAAATATTATTGTTACATACATGTGCTTCTCGTATTTTATATTTTACTTGTAATTTTGAGGAATTGGCTGCTGAAAGTTTATGTTTTGTTTTTAAAATACTTTGTTGGTATTATTCCTTGTTCTACACAGTATATATATATATATATATATATATATATATAATATATATATATATATATATATATATATATATATATAGAAGAGAGAGAGAGAGAGAGAGAGAGAGAGAGAGAGAGAGAGAGAGAGATAGAGAGAGAGAGAGAGAGGTAGGTGCTTAAATGAGAACCTAAATATCGTGAGAACCGTGAGAATTTGGATACATTAGGTAAGAACCTAATGTATCCAATGTATCCAAGTGAACTATTGGATACATTAGTTTTTACATAATGTATCCAAGTAATGTATCTAATGTATCCACGTGAACCATTGGATACATTAGGCAAAAACCTAATGTATCTAAGTTCTCACGGTTCTCACGATATTTAGGTTCTCACAGGAGCACACATATATATATATATATATATATATATATTTCCCCCGTCCCACAAATTTTTATTTTGGGTGTCTCATTCAAATTAGAACAACCCAAAAATGGAATTGTTTTATTTAATAGGATCCACATTCACACTCACAATAATTTTTCACTCATTATTCTCCACCCCACTTTCTCTCTCCTACTTCACTTTTCATACTCACAACACCTACTCCACCAACACTTTTTCCTTAATCCCCGTGCCCAACCCAAAAATCTTAATTCGGGTGGGACAGATATATATACTCCTTCCGTCCCACTCGAATTAGGATTCTTGATCAACCTATTTATACTTTGACCAATAATTTGAAGAAAAATAACTATCCTAATGAAAATCTAAAAAGTAGTTATTGAATTTATTAGTAACCGTGATACAATAACAATTTTTAAATTTTTATTAGCATTATTAATTTTCTTCAAATTATTGGTCAAAGTATAATTAGATTGACCAAGAATCATAATTCGAGTTGGACGGATGGAGTATATATTTATACTCCATCCGTCCCAACTTAAGAGTCAAAAAAAGTTTGGGTTCAAGAATTAAGGAAAATGTGATGTGTTGTGAGTGTTGATAGTTAGGTAGGAGAGAGAAAGTGGGGTAGATAAGAGTTAGTGGATAATTGTTGTGCGTATGACATGTAGGACCCAGTTTCCATTTTGGATTTTGACTCTTAAGTTGGGACGCCCTTTTGAAAAAAAATTGACACTTAAATTGGGACGGAGGATGTATATTTTATTTTTTTTTTGTGTGTGGTGGGGGGGGTGGGTGGGGGGAGGAGGGATATAGTAGGAGTTAAAAGAGAGCACATGGGATGCAGGTGTAATATGGTCAATTTTTATGCTCATCAAAGCATGGGAGTGGGAGCTAATGTTGATGTTGTTGGGGTGTCAGCCCAAGTCTCACATCGGCAATTGAAAGAAGAATCGCTAAGTATATAAAGGTGTTCATACACTCCATTAGTATGAGGCCTTTTGGGAGATGACCCAAAAACAAGAGCAATGCTAGGGGCACAAAATAGAGTCACAAAATCTTGCTCACAAAATGAGGTGGCGATATTTTATTGGTTACATCGATAGTGGACCCGCCACACTCTAATTAAAAACACAAATAGAATCATTACACCTAGGATTTTATGACTTTTTTGTGCCCCTAGTATTATTCCTAAAACAAATCTGTGCAGCTGGGCCCAAAGCGGACAATATCATACTAGTGTGAAGTGGTGGGGGTGGTCGCGGTCCCAAAACTGGTATCAGAGCCCAGTTGGTTGATGGGCCTGATGCGAAGTACCGCGTGTGCGAGATATGTGGGATTTCCTCTGGTGTGATCTCGCGAGTGGAGCACAGTGTGTGCCTTGTGTCGAAAGTCTTCTTGATATTGGTGATCGGGCGGTGTGTCCCGCATGTGGTGAATAGCGGCGGTGCAAGTAAAACTTCGCTGGAGGTGGTCATTGGTTTGAGGGGAGGTTTGTTGGGGTGTCAACCCAAGTCCCACATCGGCAATTGAAAGAATAATTGCTAAGTATATAAAGGTGTTCACACACTCCATTAGTATGAGGCATTTTGGGAGATGACCCAAAAACAAATCCGTAACTATTTTTGTTGTACTAGGAGTGCAGCATCACCATCTTGTACCTTGTGTGGAAAAACGTGTACTATGTGAAATTTTTCACATAATTACAAATGGAATCAGGAAAAAAAAAAAAACACTTCATTATATAACAAGATTTCATTCTAGTTGAATGTTGAAAGTATTGTTTCTTTTTTTTTTTTTTTTTGAAGGATGTGTTGAGAGTATTGTTATATTGTTATATCTAGTTCAAAGATGGCACTCTTGTTGATGTATTTTAATTAAGAGAACCAAATTTGCTCCGGTTACAAAAAAGACGCTTATTGAAAGGAACGACCCGACTTGAGGAAACGGGTAGGAAGTCCGGCCTAACACGCCCCGACCATCACATACTGAACGAACCCAGGTCGAACCTGGATATCATTAGCTCGTTTGTACCGAGCTGGGAAGTCATAGCTAAGATGAACCGAACAAGAATTCCGAAGACCATACCGATTCTATCGACTCTCAGCTCGTTGGCCGAGCTGACCACAATAACCAAGATTACTCTTCATCGGAGCCCACGGACACACCTGACTCGAGGTCGGACCTCGCGGAATGTTTGCTCGGTCATACGAGCTCGGACTTGTCTCTGACGCCGCCATGATTGGAAGAATAGGAGGCCAGACCCAATTCGCCGGTTAGGCCCATTTACGACTTCTAGAAGCGTTGCCCTAATACAAACATGATGAGTCATAGATGTGGATAAGTACAAATCCCTACGTTCAAGGAAGGAATCTAGGTGACAAGGCATGGATTCTGGGGTATATATAGCACCCTCATTCAGCTGGAGGAAGGTTAAGCTCTCTAACCTCACTCTTTCTCTCCAGATTTCACACCTAAGCAGACTAACTCATTCTCACGCCGGAGGGCCTTCGCCGGTGAAGCCCCGGCTGAGTTAACGTTTGTTCATCCCTTTCAGGCTAACAGGCATCCAGATATCACTCCGCGGATCCGGCTCAACTGATTGCAATTTATGCACGATCAGTTTGGTTCCATTGCCGGGAACGTAGTCTTGTTAGCTTGATCTTTTTTCGTTCTGGAGGATATTCCCATCATGGTTTTGGAAAACCCAGAAACCGTTCCCGGAGTCTTCATTGCTCCCGGAGACTCAGAACCTTTTTGGCCCGCTCCTTGCCCAAATCCAGAGAACCGCCGTACGACTCGCTCTCAATCCGCCTTGCTGGTGCAACAAAACCCAGGAGTTGCCGGAATCACTACCGCAGTAACCGTCGCCCCGGTGAACGTCTTAAACCCGATTGAAGAGGTTCCCTTCACGGAGAGTCGCCAAATTCGTGTCGGCGGCCAGATAGATCGGAGACCCCCTCCGATAACTTATGCACAAAGGACGGTCGAAATCCCGCATAATGGAGCCGGAACAAGCGGTGTCAATACTGGAGCGGTGGCTGAACATGCGGCAATGTTGAATCGGAGATTGACATTGCTCTTACAAATCCAAGAAATTTATGATGAGCTGGCAACCTTAGGTCCGGAACATGCCGCCAACCTCCCGGCGATTCCCGTTGTACCTATGGCACGGGAATATCCACCTGTCATTCCCGTTCCCAGCGGCAGTTTGCAAAGAATGAATCAGAACCCACCGACCACTGTAGGCGCGCACAATCCAAACGAGCAGGAAGAAACCTCAGGAGCAAGGGATGCGGCGCCCCGAGGGCCGAGCCTCATGGAAGAAAGAGAGCATTACAAGGAACGACATGGAGATCAACCACCTCGATTTCCCCATACTTCTCATTTGACACACAGGAGAAACGAGGAAGAAATTTCCAGATCGGGAAATAGAGAGACCCTCGATCCTCTGATCATGGATCTACAGAGGAGAATGCATGAGATGGAGTCTAGCAGGAAAAGTACCAAGAAAATTGCGAACACGATGGCCCCGTTTTCTCGGTGGATCTTGGAAAGCCCCCCTCAGCCTTATCTTAAGCTCCCTTCGTTGACCAAGTACACTGGGTCAGAAGACGCCCGGGACCATGTGCACACTTTTGAGGCGATTATGGCTTTGGTCTCCCATGACGATGACGTTCTATGTAAAGCGATGGTCAGCACCTTAAATGGTCCGGCCTTAGCTTGGTTCAGAGCTCTCCCGCCTGGTAGCATCGACAGTTGGGAAAATTTGAGAAGTAAATTCATTGAAAACTTTTCAACAGCGGGCGAACACAAGAAACGACCAACTGATCTAGCGAATGTGAAGCAGGGCGAAACGGAGTCGTCTATGAGTTTTTACCAAAGATTTAGAGATCTGGCCGAGCAAATTGAAGGTTTGACGGATGATATGGTTATGGTATGCTTCACTGCAGGCATGAGAGCCTCTCAATTGAAGTTTGAGTTTGAAATAAGGCCTCCGGAAACAAAGGGAGACTTGTATGAGCGAGCTTATCGCGTAGCTCAGGCCGAGCTAGCGGATAAGCGAACCTCGAAGGAAGGAAAGGCCAAGGAAAAAGAAGAATCAGGAAGAGGCAGCGGACGCGAATCCAAGGAATCAAAAGAAATTGAGTCAAGAAGGGGCAAGAACCGAACCAGGAGTACTGAAAGGAAGGAGATCAATGAGGAGGCTTTCACTCCGCTGAACAGATCCCACAAGGAAATCATGAATTTGATAGAGATGTTCCCCCCTCGTCCCATGGTGGGAAACGAGGAAGGGAGAAGAGCTTCGGGAAAATGGTGTGCCTTCCACAAGGATTTTGGGCACGAGACGGAGAACTGCCTGTCATTAAAGAGAGCCATTCAGCAGAGAGTGGATCAAGGAGAATTGGATCGTTTCATCAAAAGAGATGGTAAGCGAGGCCGCGACGCCAGAGGCCATGATACCAAGGAGAATTACGAAGACCGACAACGGCAGGAGCGACCACCCAGGAAAAGGATTGGGGTGATCCACGATGAAGCCCTGTCGATCACTGCCTTGAAGAATCAAATCTACAGTCTTAAAAAAGGTACCCTTTGTGCCATCCTGGAACAATAAAAGGGAGGAAACCATCTCCTTCTCCCCAAACGAGCTCGCGGCCAGTAAAATAGCAAGAGAACAATCCATCATTCTGGAGGGAAGAATTGACAATTGTGAAACGAGCCGACTTCTGGTGGACACCGGAGCTGCCCGAGATATCTTGTATTATAAATGTTTCAAAGAAATGGACCTGTCTGATAGCATGTTGACCCCCTATGCAGGTCGGTTGGAAGGGTTTACAAATCATAAGGTGGATGTCAAAGGGACCGTGAGCCTCCTCGTTGAGATAGGTACTTCACCTTATAAGGTCCAGGAAACGATCACCTTCATGGTCATTGATGTGGCGAGTGATTACCATGCTATCTTAGGGATCCCGAGCCAAGTAAAGCTTGGGATGGTTGTTTCTTTACCTCACCAGCGAGTCAAGTTTCCAACTCCGGCCGGAGTAGGTTGTTTACGGAGCCGAGCACAGGAATTTCTGGAGTATCTGATGGAAACTAGGAAAATGAAGAGAAAGCTCGAGCAAGACTTCGTTGGAGTTGAGGTCAAAGCAAAAAGAGCGTCGGAGACAATGCTGGTCGGGGCAGTAAGCGAGATCAAAACGGATGAAGAGATTGAAAAGGAGCTGAGGATCGTGAAGAGCAGCATGATCGGTCTCATAAAGAGCGAGGCCCCCACTTTGGCCGGTGAAGACGTGGAAAGAATCACAGACATAATTGTAGATACCCTCCAATTCAGAGAAGGGCCCGAGCTCAAGCCGATCGACGAGCTCGAGGAGATTCCGATCAACCCCGAGTTCCCAGAACAGGTAGTCAAGATTGGGAAGCAGCTGTCCCAAGACGAACGGGCTAACTTGATCACCCTTTTGGAGGCGAGCTTAGATGTATTCGCCTGGAAAGTTGAGGACATGAGAGGGGTTAAGGAGGAGATAGCCGTACATGAGCTCTGCCTCGACCCAAGCGTGAGGCCAATTAAACAGAAGCGCAGGATCTTTTCACTTGACAAACAAGAAGCCATCAGGGAAGAGGTGAGCGAGTTACTACGAGCCGGGATAATTAAGGAGGCTTACTACCCATCTTGGCTAGCTAACGTTGTGATGGTCAAGAAAGCCAACGGCAAGTGGAGAATGTGCGTTGATTTTACCGACCTCAACAAAACTTGCCCTAAAGATTGCTTCCCGCTCCCCAGAATAGATAAACTCGTCGATTCAATAGACGGTCACAAAACACTCAGTTTTTTGGACGCTTACTCGGGTTATCATCAGATTAAGATGGCCGAGCAGGACATCGAGAACACGGCTTTCCAAACAAGCGAAGGTACCTACTGCTTCAAAAAGATGCCGTTCGGCCTCAAAAACGCAGGGGCCACCTACCAGAGAATGGTGAATCAAGTCTTCAAAAACCAGCTCGGGCGGAACATGGAGGCGTATATAGATGACATGGTCATCAAGACAAGGGATGGAGACCACTGCACAGACCTGCGGGAAACTTTTGGCAATTTGAGAGCCAATGAAATGAAGCTCAATCCGAGCAAGTGCGTTTTTGGTGTCACAGCAGGAAAATTCCTCGGCTTCATGGTATCTCAAGGGGGCATTGAAGCAAACCCCGAAAAGATAACTGCGTTACTCACTATGAAAGAGCCGGTCTCAGTCAAGGAAGTTCAGAGGCTAAACGGACGGGTGGCAGCGTTGGGTCGTTTCATAGCCAAGTCGGCGGAAAAATCGTTACCGTTTTTTAAGGTTTTGTGAGGAGGAAAAGAATTTCAGTGGACTGAGGAGTGTTCCTCAGCTTTCAAGCAATTGAAAGAATATCTGAGCCGTCCCCCATTGCTCAGCAGCCCTTCTTCGGGAGAAACCTTGTACGTGTATCTCGCTGCCACAGATAGGGCGGTTGCTGCTGTGCTAACCAGGAATGACAATGGAATCAAGCCGTTTTCTATACAAGTAAGGCTCTCAACGATGTAGAGTCACGGTACTTCAACGCCGAAAAGCTGGCGTATGCTCTGGTAGTGGCCGCTCGCAAATTGAGGGCTTATTTCTCAGCCCATCCTATAGTGGTGTACACTAACGCACCCCTTCGGAAAATTCTGCACAAACCAGACAGCTCGGGAAGGCTCTTGAATTGGTCGATCGAACTTACCGAGTTCGATATCTCCTATCAACCGAGAAAAACGCTCCAGGCACAACCATTAGCAGATTTTATGGTTGAAACTACGTTTAACAGCGAGCAAGAAGCTTCATCCACCAACGACCACCGGATCGAGGATCTCAGGGGCTGGCATATGTTCACGGACGGATCGGCGTCAAAAAGCCATAGCGGGGCTGGGGTATTGTTGATCGAACCAGGAAACGGCCTCACTGTTGAAAAGGCCTTGCGATTCAAGTTTCCAGCCTCTAATAACCAAGCTGAATATGAAGCTCTCATAGCCGATATTGACTTGGCCAAATCGATGGGAGTAAAGAATCTGAAGGCTCACACCGATTCTCAACTCGTTGTTAATCAGTTGAAAGGAGAATACGAGACCGTCAACCCGGTATTGTCCCGATATAGAGATCTCGTTGCAAAGCTGGTGGAAGATTCGAGTCTTGGCAGATTGAGCAGATCGGGAGGAAGGATAACGCACGAGCTGATATGCTGTCAAAATTGGCTACTATGGAAATGGGGGAAGCTGATCGGCTAAAATGGGTCGAGTTTTTGGAACGGCCCGCAATTGAAAGAGCTCAGATCATGGAACTAAACGAGGCTTTCTCCGATACGGCACTTTCCAATTGGATCGATGACATGAAAAATTATATCGAGAAGGAGGAATTGCCGTTAGACACCGAGAAAGCAAAGACGATCAAAAAGAAAGCCCCGCGCTTCATAATTCTGGAAGGGAACCTGTACAGGAGGTCGTTCGTCAAGCCCCTTTTGAGGTGCGTACCTCCAGCACAAACCCAAAGTTTGCTAGAAGAGGTACACGAGGGAATTTGTGGCGGCCACCCCGGAGCCAGAACCTTGGCAGAAAAAGTCATCACCTTGGGCTATTATTGGCCAAATTTGACAAGGGAGGCAGTAGAATATGTCAAAAGGTGTGACAAGTGCCAAAGATATGCCGACCTTCCCAGGCTGCCTGCAACCGAGCAAACCCCCGTCGTGGCATGCTGGCCATTTCACATGTGGGGAATAGATTTGGTCGGACCTTTCCCACTGGCCCGTGGGAGGCTCAAATTTGCGGTAGTAGCTGTTGATTACTTTACAAAGTGGATAGAGGCCAAACCGCTTGCCGAAATAACCGAGGAAAATGTACTGAATTTTGTCCATGATCAGATTTGGTGCCGATTCGGGGTACCCAAACATATTGTTTCGGATCGAGGACTCCAATTCTCAGATGCTTTCACTACTGAGTGTGCCCGGCTAGGGGTTAAACACACCAAGTCGTCTGTCTCTCATCCTCAAGGTAACGGCCAGGCTGAGGCAGCCAATAAACTTGTGATGCACGCGTTGCACAGAAATCTCACAGGGAGAGCAGGAAGATGGGTCGATGAGCTCCCTCTTGCTCTATGGGCCGTTCGGACCACCACCAGAGGCCCCACAGGTGAATCCCCATTCGCGCTGACTTACGGTTCAGAGGCCATGGCTCCAGCCGAGTTGGCAATACCCACAGCTCGGGTCGCGTTCTTTGATGAAACTAAAAATGAAGAAAGAAGAAGGATCGATCTGGACCTGATCGATGAAAAGAGGCTAGAAGCTCACTTGAGATCCGTGAATTACAAGCAAAAAATGAAGAGGTACCATGATAGAAAGGTGAGAAAGCGACTTTTCCAAGTAGAGGACTGGGTGCTGAGAAAGATCGAGGACACGAGCCGAAAAACTCAGCAAAACAAGCTCTCCCCAAACTGGGAAGGTCCCTTCGTCGTAACCCGGATCGTCCGCGACGGGACTTATATGCTGAGAACCCCTGAAGGGAAAGACCTAAAAAACCCTGGCATTCCAATAGCTTAAGGCGATATTATCATTAAATATGTCCTCGTTTTGTATGATTTCCAAGGATAGCCTTTTTCGGGCACTTGATTCCTGTATCAGATCGTTTATATATTGAAATCATGCCGGAATTCGTTTATTTCAACGTATGAATTTTTACGTTAAGCCTTGTCCTGAACAAGCAAAACTTAAACTCGTCCTGAACGAGCTAAGCCTTGTCTTGAACAAGCAAACCCTGAACTCGTCCTGAACGATCTAAGCCTTGTCTTGAACAAGCAAAACTTGAACTCGTCCTGAACGAGCTAAGCCTTGTCTTGAACAAGCAAACCGTGAACTCGTCCTGAACGAGCTAAGCCTTGTCTTGAACAAGCAAAACTTGAACTCGTCCTGAACGATCTAAGCCTTGTCTTGAACAAGCAAAACTTGAACTCGTCCTGAACGAGCTAAGCCTTGTCTTGAACAAGCAAACCGTGAACTCGTCCTGAACGAGCTAAGCCTTGTCTTGAACAAGCAAAACTTGAACTCGTCTTGAACGATCTAAGCCTTGTCTTGAACAAACAAACCGTGAACTCGTCCCGAACGAGCTGAGCATTGTCTTGAACAAGCAAAACTTGAACTCATCCTGAACGAGCTAAGCCTTGTCTTGAACAAGCACACCTTGAACTCGTCCTGAACGAATGAGACTTCAACAAGCAGCCTAAAATGAAAAAGGTACACGGTATTCCACAAGAAAGAACAATTACAAAGGTTCATATTAATAACGAGGTCAAGAGCCGACCTCGGGGGGCATAAAAAAAAAAAAAAAAAAAAAAAAAAAAAAATTATTACAAGGGTGGAGATTCATCCTGAGCTACCTCGCCCTCGGCCACGGACCCCTCAGCTCCAGTTTCCCCTACCACCTTGTCGGCCTCGGCACGTTCTCGCTCTAAGGCACGGCGAGCTAAGACCGTATCCACATTAACATCCAAAAGATCAGGTCTAATCCAGACCTCCAACCTATCCTCCTCATCTTCACAATCGAGCTGACCCAATTCTTCTTCGTTGAAAGGAATCATAGCATGGGCAGCCCGAGCCTCTGGATTAAATTGGGGAAGCTCGATGAGATCGGCGATGATTTCAGGATCCTTGGGGAGGTAGCCATGACCGTAAGCATCCCTAATGCCGTGCCTGTGACCCGTCTCAAAATAAGGCATGGCTTTTTCTAGCACTTTCGTAGCAAAAGCCTTGGTCTGCTCATACCGATCAATAATGGCTTGCTCGTTTAGAGAAGTGCGTTGGATCACCTCGGCTTCAGCTTTGAGCCGCTCGTTTTCCTCTTCAGACAAACGGAGGCGCTCAAGTACCTCCGTATTGCGCCCTGCCGCCATCTTGACCTGATCTTCAAGGTCATTGATACGAGAACGACCAGACACCACCTCCGCCTGAGCCGTCTCTATCTCTTTATCCTTGACGGACAGGATCCTCTCTAGCTCAGCCACCCTCGTTTTCGGCGAAATAACCTCATCAACATGAAGAGCAAGCTCTTTTTCCTTGGCCACTAACGCCTCTGCCTTCTCCCTGGCTCGGGATTCAAGTTCCTCGCCACTCCGAGTAAGGTGGAGACCAAGCGTGGCCATCTGAAAAATAATAATAAGTTTTCTTAGACAAATCTGATACGAGTAGAGCGCAATAAACCAAGCCAAAAATCCGTACCTCACTAATAAGCAAGCCAAGGCGACCGCCACACAGAGAAGAAGACGACTTCTCCTTCGCAAGATCCTCAAGATGATCAAAATCGGCTGCTCGGCGAAGCACGGCGCGACCAAACCTGACTTTATACCCTTTGCGGGCATAAAGGTTCAAACCTCTGAACAAAGTTACGTTGCCGAGCCGATCAGCCAGCTCGTCAACCTCCTCACTACTCTTCACACCTTCCAAATCCGCACGAGTAATTTGAGCTCGGGGGGCCGACCTCTTGGAAAGAGGAACATGGTCAGCAACTTCCTCTGTACGCCCCCTCTTCTTGGTAACATCAGTAGTATGCCAAGCTGGGGCCTCTTTTTCCGTTGTAGGGGAGGGTATGGTGTTGGAAGCACCGGGTCTCTTCTCGGTAGAAGCTTTGGGATTTCTCACCATCGGTAGAAATTAGAGGGACGGATGAAGGAGCTTTCTTTGAAAGTTCAGACTGCCGAACCCCCGTCTGTGCTTTGGCGACCGAGGAAGAGGTCGACTTGTTCAGACTCTTCAATTGACGGAAAGAGGGAACCTTCTTCTTGCTCGCGGCCGCAGCCAGGTACTGCTCTCCGTGTGAACTCATCGCTGCAACAAGAACAAGCGACGTTAAGAACACGAGCACAATAAGGAAACAACAACAAAAAACAAAACAGGTAATCACCCCCAAAATGCTCAAAAGAGCGACAATGTTCGACCGAGCTCAAGCAAGCGAAGCAATCTGTTTCAAACGAGCATTCCTCATGAACCACCCAATCTGGATAACATCGACCAGGAACAATGGTCACCAAGGGCTCAACTCCCTCTGAAGCAAAGCCATGAAGGCCGGCGCGAGCAAAATACCGGGGGCTTTTCTCTAACTTGTCCCAGTTTATCACCCATTCTCGATCCCTTTTTGGGGCCACGAGCTTCTTCAATGCTCTCTCTAAATTAGCCGACCACTCAGGCTCCCATAGCCCGGATAAACGAGAAAGTTCACCTTGGGAGCATAGGAATTCCCATCCTTTCCTGCTCTCGATAAGCACGATATGATTGGTGAAAGTATTTATTTTGCTAGGGAAAGAACGAAGAAGGTGAGGAGAGTTGGGGTTAGCACCTACACTGAGGGTATGGTACGGTGGCTTACCAAACCGGTTCTTAGTTCGGGAGATCCTAAAAATTTTCTTAAATACATGAACAGTGGGCTCGTAACCGAGATGACGGCAAACGACCAAAAAACTATTCACCGTCCTCACCGTATTGGCCACCAATTGAAGAGGGACAAAACAAGTGTCCGTCAAAAAATCATTAATAAAAGGATCCAGGGGAAGACGGAGGCCGAGTTCGAATTGGCCAACGAAGAAAGCCACCTTTTCTTTATTCTGCATTAGATCGACCACTGGGACACTGCCCTGAGGAACGTAGGAAATATGATAGTCATCCCTACTTATATTATACTTATCATACATGTTATCTACGAGTTGTGCTTGTACAACGGTGGGGGATGGAAGAACCAAGCCTTGCCCTCTAACGAGCTCTCAAAACCTAGTGTCCGGGCACTAGTGGGATGAGCGACGCGAAGCAGTTCCCTCTCTATATACTGGAAATTATAAGCGTCATCGTCCTCTCCAACGAGTTCAGTCCCCCCGCTCTCTCGAGAATCCAAAGTGTCTTCTAGGAGAAGAGCCGGTCTGGAAGATTTCGCGTCCTCGGTATACCGAACTGATACAGGTTCTACGTCATATACAATGTCCTCCTCGGACCCAGGATCACTTATTTCTCGTTCAACTTCAAGCCCCAACTCATCTCCAGATAGATGATCGTTCTGAGAGTCGGAAGCCTCATCGCTGCAAGCCATAACTGCAAGAAGAACATGGGGGCCAGACCCCAAATTAGAAACCAAAGTGGAGCTCGATGGACGGTCAGACCCCTCGCCTATTCGAGACCCGGGCTCTATGCAAGTGAGAGGGGGTTTCTTCCCGACAACGTAATAGTTGATTATGTGGTTGATCAACTCGTTATAATACTCGAAGAGAATGACACTGGGGTGCTCGGGGCGCATCCAATCTTCACTACAAACATAGGGCCACCTCAAACTGCCATCGAGCCCATATGCGTTCAAAATCTCCCTGATCTCTCCCAAATCTAACTTCCTCCAACCACCGACGATACTATGGTATATCAAGTCCGTACGATCATGAAAGCAAAACGAGGAACCTCCAACCACTTTCATGAACTCCGGCGTCATTTCTGGAGAAGTCATGATGAGCGCTCAATGTATAACCACTACCGCCGGAAAATTTAAAGCTACCGCCGGAAAATTTAAAGCTATCGCCGGAAAATTTAAAGCTATCGCCGGGAAATTCAAAGTTCTCGCCAGAAAATTCAAGTTCTCGCCGGAAAATTTAAAACTTTCACCGGAAAACTCAAGTTCTTGCCGGAAAATTCAAAATTTCCAACCAAAAAGCACGAAAAGGAAAGAATATACCAATATCACAAAAGTTGAGGACAAGAGTATACCTGCACTTGAAGTTTTGAACAAGGCGGCCAGAAAGAATCACAAGGTCGTCGTCGGCGTCGTCGGAACTTAAGAAATTCTCTGGAAGTTACTGGAGGCGTGAAGGAGGAAATAGGGACGAATAAGGGTTTTTATAACCCCCTTCTTTACAAAAAGTTCGCGGGTCGACCCGAACCGATCCGGTACCCATCAACTCAAACGGGCCGCATTTAATGCCCTGTACCTTCCCTAGACGCGTGCCTGCACCCCTAGGCTAGGTAGGATGACGACGGCGCCTGGCATAGAAGACTGGAACCGTCCCATCACACCACCACGTCCATGATGCGTTACAGCTGTACCCCCAATCGCTCCTGACGCCACCTGTCCCTTCAGCTACTCCTTTTTATAAGCTTTAACGAGCAAACCACATGGATCGCCTTCCTGGATCTATGATTCCCACTTTCGTTACTCTCAACTGGGAATCATGGGGGCCATTGAAAGGAACGACCCGACTTGAGGAAACGGGTAGGAAGTCCGGCCTAACACGCCCCGACCATCACATACTGAACGAACCCAAGTCGAACCTGGATATCATTAGCTCGTTTGTACCGAGCTGGGAAGTCGTAGCTAAGATGAACCGAACAAGAATTCCGAAGACCATACCGATTCTATCGACTCTCAGCTCGTTGGCCGAGCTGACCACAATAACCAAGATTACTCTTCATTGGTGCCCACGGACACACCTGACTCGAGGTCGGACCTCGCGGAATGTTTGCTCGGTCATACGAGCTCGGACTTGTCTCTGACGCCGCCATGATTGGAAGAATAGGAGGCCAGGCCCAATTCGCCGGTTAGGCCCATTTACGACTTCTAGAAGCGTTGCCCTAATACAAACATGATGAGTCATAGATGTGGATAAGTACAAATCCCTACGTTCAAGGAAGGAATCTAGGTGACAAGGCATGGATTCTGGGGTATATATAGCACCCTCATTCAGCTGGAGGAAGGTTAAGCTCTCTAACCTCACTCTTTCTCTCCAGATTTCACACCTAAGCAGACTAACTCATTCTCACGCCGGAGGGCCTTCGCCGGTGAAGCCCCACCTGAGTTAACGTTTGTTCATCCCTTTCAGGCTAACAGGCATCCAGATATCACTCCGCGGATCCGGCTCAACTGATTGCAATTTATGCACGATCACTTATCGTTTAAGCAAATCTATTATCCTTGATAATAAGTTCAAAAAGAAATGAAGAAGATTGTGTTAGATTACTTAACAAACTTCGGTAGCGAATATTTCACCACAACTTATGATATTACTACTGATTATCATCAGCATTTAAATTAATTTATCTTGAGATGAGTTTTATATATATCGAATAAATTTCAAGCTATTGATTAACATATTTCAATTTGAATCATTAGTTGCAGCAGAGTAGCAAAAACATGCTTCTAATCTTGAGACATCCTATTTATTTATTTATTTTATTTTTATTGTTATTTTTATTTTTTTGACATCCTAATTAAGAATGGGTGAATTGACCTCTTGGATAATACTGTAGCCTTCCCCAATTTAGGGCAAAAGAACCTATGTAAGTAGTACTCCCTCCGGTCCAAAATATCTGTCATTTTTGGACTAAAATTTTGGTCCAAAATAATTGTCGCTTTTGAGCTAAATGTCTCTCTTATCCTTACATTGAAACTTGTTCTGTTTTATTAATTATCTTATTGTGAGACATTAATGTAAGAAAGTTGCACAATTAATAGGGGTAAAGTTGGAACTTTTGTCACTAAGTCATGATAATTATTACATTTCTTAAGAGTTGTGCAAATGCAAAAAAAAAAAAAACAGTTATTATGGACCGGAGGGAGTATTATTTTTGGAGTGCAGAATTTCTCACATGATTCCATATTGGAATGGGTGTCTCTTCAACTATAAATGTGGGGAACACCAAGCCACATGACATGCAATAAAACAGTTGTACCTTACTAATGTTTTCTTTGGGTTAGTGCCAATGTTTTGGAGTACTATTTTCACTACATAAAACATACTCCCTCCTCATTTTCGGAAAGATAGTTTCATTTTGATTTTTTTATTATCAACAAAAATATGTTTTAATCAAATATTGGTGTCAATTTAATGATCACAATAAAATTTTAAAAATTGGTATTGACAAATCATTTAATTATCAATTACAAATTTTAGAATTTCACTAGAACAATTAGACTGTGACCAATGGTTAATCAAAGTTCATTTTTGTTTACCATAAAAAGTAAAAATGAGATAATTTTTTCGGGACATATGAAGTATTTTTCAAAGACAATCTAAAATGGTAAAAAAAATAAAAAAAAAATATGATACAATATTATTATTTAATATTTTCATTAAAAAAGAAATTTAGTTGTATTTATGAAATTGATAAATTAAAATTATTGAAGTTTCATAACTATCCAACAAGGAAGAAGAGGGAGGGAAAGAAAGTAATGTAATGAGAACAAGGATAAATATAAAGTCACAAAAAAAGTCTCACAAAATTTGGTTCACAAAATGATGTGTCAAGAATTTATTGGTGCTTTTAATTAGAGTGTGGCGGGCACAATCGATGCAACCATTAAAATATTATCACCTCAGTTTGTATTCATCATTTTGTAGACTTCTTTTGTGCCATTAGCAATTGCCCTGAAAACAATTGCTACGGGAATAATGGTGTACTAACTACTAACTTTAACAAGCAAGTAATGCAAATGAAAATAAGTTGTCAAAATGTTTGAATAATAAAATTGGACTATTAATATGGGACGGACATTTTTTCTCTCTCTCCTTCTTTTGTTTTTTAGTCCGTCTTTTAAAAAACTTGTCTTACAATAAGAGATGTGTAAAAATATGTTTTGCATTAAGAGATTTTATTTTACATTAAAAGATGAAAACAAATTTTACAGTACTGCAAAATTTACAGACGGGCTATATTTGTGATTGCATTTGCACCTTATCTACAAAGATGTGATCATCAGATCTTACTTAACTTTTACCTGATACTAGGGATGGCCAAACCGGACCGGAATCGGACCGGAACCGGAAAACCGGACCGGAACCGGACCGGAAAAGCCCGGAACCGGAGCAAACCGGGGAGTAAACCGGAACCGGAGTAACCGGAACCGTGGTAAGTGCGGGCCGGTTCAGGGTCACATATATGGCGAACCGGAACCGGACCGGAACCGGAACCGGATCGTCATTTCCATTAAAAAAAATAAAAATCCCTTATTTTTCAATAAATTTTAACATGTTTATTCATTAGTGTATTATAAAATAAAAATCTCTTGTCTTTTAATAAATTTTAACATGTTTATTCATTATTGTATGATAAAATAAAAATAAAAAAAGGTAGCGTGGACTGAACCGGAACCGGACCGGAACCGTACCGGAACCGGATTGTGATGACCGGAACCGGAACCGGTGTAAGTGCGGGCCGGTTCAGGGTCACATATATGCTGAACCGGAACCGGCGGTTCCGAATCGGAACCGGGCCCGGAACCGGTTTTGGTCATCCCTACCTGATACCATCCACATGCAACACTAGGGATGGCCAAATCGGACCGGAACCGGACCGGAAAAGCCCGGAACCGGAGCAAACCGGGGAGTAAACCGGAACCGGAGTAACCGGAACCGTGGTAAGCGCGGGCCGGTTCAGGGTCACATATATGGCGAACCGGAACCGGATCGACATTTCCATTAAAAAAAATAAAAATCCCTTATTTTTCAATAAATTTTAACATGTTTATTCATTAGTGTATTATAAAATAAAAAGCTCTTGTCTTTTAATAAATTTTAACATGTTTATTCATTATTGTATGATAAAAAAATAAAAAAAAGGTAGCGTGGACTGAACCGGAACCGGAACCGTACCGGAACCGGATTGTGATGACCGGAACCGGAACCGGTGTAAGCGCGGGCCGGTTCAGGGTCACATATATGCCGAACCGGAACTGGCGGTTCCGAACCGGAACCGAGCCCGGAACCGGTTTTGGTCATCCCTAGGCAACACACACCCAACTGAGATTCATCCACACTCATAAACATTACTTCACCTTTAAAAGTTCGAATTTGAATTTTGGTATCTCATACAAAACCGTTAACTATTGAATCGTGTCTCAATTCTCAATATATAACATGGCCTATTGTCACAAGCAACAAAATTGAATAAAACATTTATGTTAAAGATTTTAGAGAAAATTACTTTTGCACTTAATAAGTCCACATATTTACTTCTGTATCATTTTGTTCTCTACAATGTAGACGAAATTATAACAACTACAATGAAAAATGGCAATGTTAGAGGCACGAAAAAAGTTCACAAAATGAAATGACGATATTTTATTGGTTGGATGAATTGTGAACCCGGCGCACTCTAAATAAAAACACCAACAAAATATTGACACATTATTTTGTAGACTAAATTTTTTGACACTTTTTTATGACTTTATATTTACCCCATGAAAAATGAAATGAGAAAGAAGAGAATAATGTATTTTAACAAGGAATTACTAAGAGAAAAAAAAAAAAATAGAAGAGGGCGGCATTATTAATTTAGCGCCGGCCGGCTAGAGATGGAGCCGGCGTTAGAACTTGAACCAGATAACAACTCGGCTAAGGCAGCCATAGCTCTAACTTGCATTTCAAGAGCAGCTATATAATCAGTTGCTTCTTCTAGAACCACCGGCAACGGTTGTTTACGGCAACCGGGAACTAACCGGCCGAGAACACGAGCTTTCCTTTGTACCGCCGGCAAGTTCTTCGTTTTCAACCTCAGAATACTCACTTTCGGCTTCTTCGTCGGCCGGTTAGTCCCTCCGGCCAACGCAACTCTCTGCCTCTTACTGTTCTTCATAAACTTGCTAATCTTCAACCGGTTCGTCAAAATCGCGCGGCTCCACCTCGTCCTTCCTTTGGCCGTGGTGGCGAGGACACGATCGGCGGCTTCGCGCACGGCCCGTCCGCGTTTCGGCGCCGACGGAGAAGAGGAGGAGCTGAGTCGGACTTGACGGAGGGCTTGTAAGAGCTTGGATGAATATACTTGTTGTTGAACTTCGGATTTCCATGGAATCGCCGCCGTGGTGGTAGTAGCTGAATTCGCCGCGTTTTGCCTTGAATTTTGAGCTTGATCTCTGGCGGCGGCGGATAGGCTGTTCTTCTTCTTCTTTTTCCTCCTCGCTGAATCACGAGCTCTGTCTGTGTTCGTTTCTACGGCGGCGTTCGATATCAACGTTGTCGCCATATCTCACAATCCGATCAGATCAAATTCCGATGCACATGTACAGAAATTGTTTGAGAAGATGACGAGAGCAAAA
Organism: Campanula takesimana; assembly: GCA_026119855.1. NCBI lineage: Eukaryota > Viridiplantae > Streptophyta > Magnoliopsida > Asterales > Campanulaceae > Campanula > Campanula takesimana. Next base: position 263,979 of record JAOWBW010000863.1, read on the forward strand.
ACCTGTATAGATTCAAATCACATGCAAAAATTAATTCGGATCTCAATCAGATACAGATTCAAAACTGATTCAGTGAATAAAAACGGAAATTAGATTAATTAACGTGAAATTAAACCGTAACTGATTACAAATCAAAGGTTAATTAAATGAAATTAGGCGAAATTAAGCCGACAATAACTACAATTTCTCATACACATAAGAAACTCAATTGACATGTATTTTAACGCAAAAATAGCGAAAATGATGCAATGAATAAAAAAAAAAAAAAAAAAAAAACAGTTTCGGCATAATCGAACTGAAATTGAACAACTATTGTACCAGAAAACAGCTCGAATCATGGAAATTCTGCTTTTTCTACCATGTTTCTGGCAATCTAGATTGCAAAACCGAGGAATTATTGTAATCAGAGTAAAAGCAAACAAGAGATTGGAATGAAACCAATACCTTGAAGAAAGTTCTTCGGCAACTTACAACTGGTAATAATGATCTGTTGGATTAGCGTCGGAATATCAATGGTTTGATATGAGATTCATTCAAGCAGAATTAATGGATATGAATATGATATGTGAGAGAGAGAGAGAGAGAGATGGAGTCGGGAGAGAGATGAAGAGTGGTTAAGAAATGGAGAGGAAGAAGGAGTTGGGGTTGGCTTTAAAAAGGGAATTACAGGATAACACGCCTTTGGCTTCCTTCTTAAATCCACATGCCCTTCCTTCCGTTCCAAATAATTACTCTCTCCGTCCCGGAGCAACGTCTTACCTCCCATTTGCACGGAGATTGTGGAAATAAAGTAAGTGTTGTGAGTGTAAAAATAAGTATGAGAGAGAATGAGTGGGAGAGACTAGTAAGTTGATTGGTGTTGTGAGTATAAAAAGTAAAGTATGAGAGAGAATGCGTGAGATGAATAGTAAAGATTTTTTGCCATTTTAAAAAACGGACTCTTACTCTGGGACGTACAAAAATAGAAACTAGAATTCTTACTCTGAGACGGAGGGAGTATCTTGATTAGCCTTCAAATATGTGTATATTTAACACTCTTTTTAGTTCTTAATTTTTTTTAAGAAAATTCGATTATGTTTTAACTTGGTCACAATTTTAGAAAAACTCAGTTTTTAGTAGGTTTAAGGCTTGTTTGGTAGAGCGGCGCGTTCAAAACGCAGTGAAAAAGAATCAGTTTTTTGCTAATTAAGCGTCTCAATAGAGAGTTTTTGAGTGGAGTTTTTCAAAAATCTAGGTCATTTTTAGACGCTCCAAATAGTAGCGTCCAAAAAAACGTTCCGTTTTGAAAAATCTCAGTTTTTGAAACTGTGCACCAGACGAGCCCTTAGTGGGAAACTAGTTCCTCCATAAGTTATAAAAAGTCCACTTTTTAACCCTTAAACCCTAAACGTTAAACCCTAAACTCTAAACATGAAACCATATAAAAACAAGACTTTTTATAACTTATGAAAGAACTAGTTTCTCCCAAAATTTTCTGCTCAGTTTTTTCTACCATAAGAAAAACTAGTTTTAAACGTGGCAAATATTTGTAAATAAATGTAACTTATTACTACCTCTGTCCCTAAATGAGTGTTCAAATTTCATTTTAAGGAACACTGAAAATCTCAACTTTGTTGTACAATTTGGTAGCAAATATTCATATATAATCTTGTAATCTCATTTCCAAACACTTAGTTTTGCACGTATAAAGAAACCAGTGAATTTTTTTTCGAAAAAAAACATTTAGGGACAAAGTTATGTTAAAAAAAGACACTCATTTTGGGACAAAGATTTCTTGAAAATGGACACTCATTTAGGGACAGAGGGAGTAACATATTGTCATTCTATAACATTACTATTTTCAATCTTTAACATTACTTCTAACACTTTGTAACACTACTACGGAAACTCTTTTAACATTGCCATTGAACTCTTTTAGCATTACCACTAACCCGCTATAACATTATTCTGACACTTTTTAACACTATCACTGACACTCTTTAACACTATCACTTAAATTATTTTAACACTACCACTGACCCTCTTTAACACTAACTCTGACACTAACACTACCATTGACACTCTTTTAACACTACCACTGATATTGTTTAACACAATCACCGACCCTTTTTAACACATTAGCACTTGACAATAAATCAAAAATGTCAATGCGAGTGTTTATAAGTGTCAATTTAAATATTTGTTAGTACCTGTATGAACCAATTACAATTAGACTTTACGATAGTAGCACTGATACATACGAAGGAACACATGACGTTTTGGCAAATTCATTTTTTTTTCAAATATAACAATAAAATTGTTAATTTAGAAAGTAAATTTATCAATGACAAATGGCTAAAATGGATAAGCATGCACATGACCTAGACTTTTAATTTTAGTTACATTTTACATTTTACCTTGTTAAGCATAAACCGATCAAGACAAACCAATACCTAATTTGAGGGAAGTTTATTCACTGGCTAGTGGTGTATCCAGGATTCAAGGTGAGAGGATTAAAATTTATATAAATCAAAAAAAAAATCATAGTATAAAAAAAAGAAAAACACATTGTTACCCACACCCCAAACATTACTCAAGCTTTGTCGCTCAATTGAAGTCCTCCAGATTGAAAAAAATTAGCCAACAACAAACTAAAACAAAAACGGAAGGCATATTCGGTAAATTTGAGTTTATATATGTAAAGGTAAGTGTAAAATTAAAAACAATTTGATCATCAACGGAAAGTATAGCACTTTGCACCCTTATAGTTATTTATATATATATATAAATACTCAATAATTTTTTAGAAAAAGTCGGAGTGGGCAGCTGCAGGAAAACTGCCCTTCCTGGCTCTATACTAGATTTGCCGGTGTCTGGCAACCTGGGTTCATGCGAGTGGTACCGAGCTTGTCACATTGCTCTTTTTGCTTTCTGTATGACGAAGATTCATTCTACAAAATATGAGTCCCACCAAACTCAAAACCCATCCCAGCCGTTGAGTATTAAAAAGCTTATGTTATGATTTCAAAAGCATCCACAAAATCTCGCAGATTAACAAATCCATACAACAAAATAATGCATTATTAACATTACAACCAAAATAAATTGTTGGTATTTAGATGACCAGATCCACCAAACTCATTTAAGGTGTCAAGGGCATAATAAAACACAATAGACAAGTATCATCATCATCAGTCTCCTCCTCAGTTTAAGGGTCGAACCCTTACAACTTTAGCTTACAGCCAAAGTGTAGACCTTACTTATAGACATATCTATCTAGGCTTCTAACTACAGTACTCAATAAATGGACATCACGTGAAGCAAATGGAATGTACTGGTATTTATTGTTTACTTGATGGAATTATAATACTCCGTCCCAAAATATTTGTAATTCTAGGATTTTCACACAAATTAAGAAAAGCAATCAATGCATGTTTAATGGACTAAATTGCCCTTAAAATATTACAAGTATCAAGACAATTAAATGCTTTTACAATGACAACTACCATCATAAATAAGGGTATATTTGACAAACAATATCAAAGATGTCTAGATAAAAGCAAAACTACAAACATTTTGAGACAAATTTTAATCCCTTAAACTACATATATTTTAGAACGGAGGAAGTAGATTTTTTTTTTGCTTGTTTAAGAAAAAAAAAAGACAAACAAAAAGAACAGTTTTAATGTACTCCTCTTCTGTCCCGATTTAACCCGATTTAATTTAAGGTTCTTACTTTTTTTTTAGTTTGTCCCAATTTAAAGTTCTTACTTTATTTTATTACCTGAAATGGAAACTGTGACCCACTTATCATTCTCACAATAAAAACTCTCTACCTATTTTCTCTAAATTACTTTACTTTCCACCAGGGACGTAGCCAGGATTTGAACTGAGGGGGGGGTCAAGATATAAACTTAAGTAACTTTACGTTTTACAAAAATTGTTTCAAAATAAAGTCTAAAAACCTTATAGTGGGACAGATGGAGTATTTTTTTTTTTATGAAGCAAATAAAATACAGACTGTGACAATGTGACATTAATTCTCCCTATTCCTATTCAACGCTATTTTGTTGTTCCGTTGTCTAGCTATTTGTATTACAGTATGATGAAGAACGTAAATTTACTCTTGGAACTCAAAAACTCACTCTCCAAAGTCAAATTCTTGTCAAGCTGGGTTACAAAATCAACAAGATGATGAAAGACATACCATCATAGCTAGAAAAAGAAGAAAGAATGGTAATTAATACTCCCTCCATCCCAAAATGATCTTCTCATTTGACATTTTTCATTGTCCCAAAAAGTTCTTCACATTTCTAAAAGCTAGGCTTAAAATTGCATAAACAAACTGATGTAGGAGAGAAGATTGTTGCTGCGAAGATTTCTGGCGAGACCACCAGGCGCCCGCCTACTACTCACCAGGCGCCCGCCTGGAATTAGTTTCAGCCTGGGGCAATGTTTCTGCCATGATCAAGCGCCCGCTCGGGCCAAGGCAAGCGCCCGCTCGGTGTAGCGGCAAATTTGTCCAGTTTACATATTTTTAGTTTTTGAGCAGTTTAATTAGGATTTTAATTAGTATTTTCGTCATTATTTTTACTAGGTCATTTAAAGAGGGTTTTAGAGTAGGATTAAGAGCGTTTTTGCTATTTTTGAGTCCTATTATGTTACCATATAGGTTAGGATTAATTTTAGAAGGTTTAGGATTGTTTTTCAAGTTTTATGGGCACTATAAAATAGGCCTAAAGTTGTATTTCGAAAATTACATTATTATTCTTATCGATTGAACTTTGTTCTTGGAGATTTATTTCTCTTTCTTGGTGGATTCCAAGTTTTTGTGTTTGAGGTTTCATCGCTGGATGAGATCTTGTGATTAGTGCGCTAAATCACGAAATCTATCGCTTCCGTTCTGCGTCAGTTGGTATCAGAGCAGGCCATATCCTGTCTTTTGCATCATACTGAAGTATAATGGGGGATCAGGCAATAAAGGCTGGTATCGATGGTGTAATCACCGCTATCAATTCCTTGGCAACGTAGATTGCAGCGTTGGTTGCCGCTCAACAAAATCAAAACTGTCATGGTGAGAGAGACAGGGCTGATCCAAGACGACGTCCTCAAGGGACCGAAAATCGGGACGAAGGGAATTCCAGTTCCAGATCCGATGACGAGGTTATTCATGAAATCGAGCGTCGATTGGATCGTGCTCGACAAAAGGAACAATATTTCCTAGCGTTAGAGGACGAAGAACTCGACGAAGCGTACAGGCATGATCGACGTGTGCAGAAATATAAATCAATCAGAGATCTGAATCGAGCAGCAAGGGAACGAGTGCTTAGGCAGCGACATAGGATGGAAGCCAAATTTTTGCTGACAAAGCCGATCACTACACTGCCAAAATTCAGAGACTGGGAGCGCTCAGATCTGCTGTTTTTGAACGTGCTGAAGAAGAACGTCGGGCTCAGTTCGAGGTATTGTTGCAGAATTACAAGATTGTTGCTGAAGAAGAACGTCGCGGGGAAATATCCACCGCGTCGATCCGATTGAAGAGAAAAAATCAGATTCAAACGGAGAAGATTTAGTGGCAGTCAAATCCACGGATCAGGATCTACAAATAATGAAAAAAGATTTCAAAGGAGAGAAAATTAGTAATAATTTTATGTTCAAGGTTGAAGGTCCCGTTTCAAAGGCAACAGTTCGAGAAAAAAATATTGAAGGTTTGATTATTTTTTTTTTGAAAAGTTCGTTCTGCGTCAAATTGTGCTTAAGGAGCGGATCTATTCAAAATATTTATTCAAGTGGGACGGAAATTTTCAAACATCGGAGATGAACTCGGGGACGAGTTCTTTTGAAGAGGAAGTGACTGATGTAGGAAAGAAGATTGTTGCTGCGAAGATTTCTGGCGAGACCACCAGGCGCCCGCCTACTACTCACCAGGCTCCCGCCTGGAATTAGTTTCAGCCCGGGGCAATGTTTCTGCCATGATCAAGCGCACGCTCGGGCCAAGGCAAGCGCCCGCTCGGTGTAGCGGCAGATTTGTCCAGTTTACATATTTTTAGTTTTTGAGCAGTTTAATTAGGATTTTAATTAGTATTTTCGTCATTATTTTTACTAGGTCATTTAAAGAGGGTTTTAGAGTAGGATTAGGAGTGCTTTTGCTATTTTTGAGTCCTATTATGTTACCATATAGGTTAGGATTAATTTTAGAATGTTTAGGATTGTTTTTCAAGTTTTATGGGCACTATAAAATAGGCCTAAAGTTGTATTTCGAAAATTACATTATTATTCTTATCGATTGAACTTTGTTCTTGGAGATTTATTTCTCTTTCTTGGTGAATTCCAAGGTTTTGTGTTTGAGGTTTCATCGCTGGATGAGATCTTGTGATTAGTGCACTAAATCACGAAATCTATCGCTTCCGTGCTAAAATCATGGCTAGTGAAACAAACCTTCATACCTTTAAAAAGTTTGAATAGTCAAACGCGAAAATCATTTTCGGACAGAGGGAGTATGTTTTATAATAAATTTTGCATAAATTAAAATAAACAAATCGGTTTGGGACCAATAGAAACATGATACATTTTTCGAGGAATAATTAGTGCTTGATGCAACGTACTAAGCCTCTATTATCAAATAATGCAACCTACTCACTAGTGACAGATATATGAAGCGTACTTTACTATCATTTATCAAATAATGCAACCTACTCAAAACACATTAAATTTTTAACAAGTTCAGCTATATATTTAACGAAACTAACTCAAAATGAAAAGGAAACATGAGAAAGTGATGAGATACCCACCACCGTCCCATTGAAAGGATTGTTAAAGAAACGTTTTGTTAGTTTTTTAACGAAAGTTTACATTTTTTGGATTATTAAAGAAACGTTTTGTTAGTTTTTTTTTAACGAAAGTCATACTTCTGTTAGAATTTTTAACGGCGTTAGAAAAAAAATTGTACATTGCATTATTTGATATATGATAGTAAAGTACGTTTCATATATCTGCCACTAGTTAGTAGGTTGCATTATTTGATAAAAATCGGAAACTACGTTGCATATCTTGGTAGTTTGCCTTGTTTAATTTTATTACATTATGGACCAAAAGTAAGATACTTATTATAAGACAGATGAATAATACTAATGTACTGAAGGTAAAAACCAAGGGAATAATACTAGGGGCATAAAAAATCACAAAATCTTCCTCACAAAATCCTAGGTGTCTTGATTTTATTGGTGCTTTTAAGTAGAGTGTGGCGTGTCCACTATCAATGCAACCAATAAAATATCACCACCTTATTTTGTGAGCAAGATTTTGTGAACATATTTTGTGCCCCTAGCATTGCTCAAACCAAGGATCAATGCTAGGGGCACAAAATCTTGCTCACATGCTAGGGGCACAAAATCTTGCTCACAAAATGAGGTGGTGATATTTTATTGGTTGTATCGATAATGGACCCGCCACACTCTACTTAAAAACACCAATAAAATTATGACACTTAGGATTTTGTGAGCAAGATTTTGTGACTCTTTTTGTACCTCTAGTATTATTCAAAACCAAGTTTAAAATCTTAAGTTTGATTTAGACATTTTGCAGAATGTTCACTTTCAAATAACACATATCATGTTTTTCATTTACCATCCAACCCAAATTAATACACTCAATGATAGATCCAGCCAAGCCAAGGCTATTCAATAAAGAGATAAATTGACCAGATATCACTTCTAGTGTCAAACTGGGTTCATATTAAAATTGAGTACTCAATTTATTTGCTTGTATATTGTTTTAAGAGTAGGTTTTGAGGGAAACTAGTTGCTCTTTAAATTACAGAAAGTTTACTTTTTTTTTTTTTCTACTTGTAAGCATTTAAAGAACATTTAAAAACAGTTTGAAATACAAGACTTTTTATAATACAGGAAGAAACTAGTTTCTCCAAAATCTTATGTTGTTTTATATCATGAAAAACCAGCAAAATGATGGATTTCGAACCGCTCCATCGAGCGGTTAGCTCCACCCAGGTCCACCCAATGGTGGAGATTAGAGCCACCTTATTATTTTTTTTGTTCGACGGGTGAGATGTATCCGAGCTCTGTAGGACCCACAAAAAATTGAAATAATTTTAGCCGCACAGATGATGAGCTCTCCTATGTGGCCTTGATCGGAGCCGTTGGGTGGAGGGGTGGAGCTAATTTGAGTGGAGCGGTTCTGGGTCCGCAAAATGATGAACATGGTTTTGATGACATGGAGGAAGTTGATTGGATGGATGGATGGACCCTAGGTGTTGGCTTGCACTTAATTGGAGTGGTGAGGGAGGGACCCACATAAATTTCATTGTTTTTTATTTCACTTTTTAATATTTCCATTTCCATGCAAAGATCATTGGTGTACAAGAAATAAAGAAAGTGATAAACAAAACAAAGAGGAAGGGCATGTGCTTGTTCCTCTGGCACTTCTATCTCCTGCACGATTTGTTTTATTTTTTGTAGGGAAGGACAAAGGGCTGAGCTTTTGGGATTTTTTCTGTGCTCTTTGTGAGGTGTGGTGTGGACAATTATGTTCCATATTTTCAGCTTTGTGTCCCCTTCCATTACCATACTATACCTAAGATATGCCCATTTGGTAGTCTCGCCAACAATTCTAAAAAAAAAAAAAAAAAAAAAAAATTATTGAGGCACAATTTGAGTCAAGTTAGTCATCTAGGGTGCAATTTTTGCATAAAATACATTTCGCTATCTTCAACAGCTGCTTCAAATCTTGCACTAAAAAAAAATATTTTGTATTTTTTTTTTCAAACCTTGCACTAAAGAAAGGGTAAATAACGGAAACACCAAAAATTTGTGTGAGACCGTCTCACCCGTCTCATGTGAAAGACCATCTCACACAAAACTTCCTCCAATAGAAAAAAGGGGATAGTGCAGCTTAAACTTGCACCAAATTCGATGCAAGTTTCTGAGTGCTCCAAAAATAGCGTAGATTTTGGCGTTCTATATCATTAGTTAATCACAACACGAACCGGATTTGGGTTTGAAAAACATGTGGCAATACAGCTTTCCTATCCTATAGAAATTGTAATTGTTAAGTAACTAATTCATATAAATGCTTAAATTGTTAGAGAGAGCACCAACAATTTATATCATGGTCTAATACTAACAACAACTCATATCGTCAATTCCCATTTTAACTTGATAAAGTTACGTTGAAAATCACCACCAAAACATGTTATTATAACAAGATTAAAATGAGAATACACTGATCAGTAAACAATCATATCAAAGTTAACGAAAATAGTAACGTGGACAAGGAATTTTTAAACAATCCGCTCCCAAATTCCATTAATTCGGTTCACATGATTCGTTAGACCAATGAGAAGTAAAATAGAAAAGTAAAATCATTAATTATATTCTCAAATGATTGCTCATTTGTAATATTTAATGTAATATTTAATGTAATGTTTTCATGTAATCATAGACCTAATCCACTTTCAAAAACCGTTGTCACATGTGCAATTTCTTAAACTGTCCACGAATTGAAACAAAACAAAGGATTTATTATATATAAAAAAGTACTCTCATTAATCATGATGTTCCATAAAAAGGCTCGCACTTTTTTTTTTTTTCTTTTTTTTTTACGTCCTAAAATAAACGCAGCGCTTCTAAATAATGAAACAGTCTTACTGTATTTTGAAATTTTTTATTATAGTACGAACAATGTGCAAACAACTAAAGCACGGTCCTTACAAACTTGACAAGTCAACTACAACATTTATCACGAGGCGGAGGGAGGGAGTAAATTAGAAATGAAATATTACTAAAAGCCACCAGGCAGTATGATTTGCCAGGACATGTGCCTCCCTAACATGAGACACCATCTAACAGCCATGAGCAAGAGAGTGTGTTAGAACAACAGCAGGGTAGGGAGATCATTGATTTTTCTCCATTATTCCCATGTTACTTAAACCAGAGTCTCTGAGATCACAACTCAATTTTATAACTCTGGTGTTCCACAGTACAACATGTGTAGCATTTGGTACAAGTAAAATAAAATATCGCCCGAGAGTGCTAGAATCAATTTCCTCATTACATGAACCAAGAAGGCACAAATAGTGGAGATACATGTATCTAAATGTCTGATAGGAATTGAGAGCTAGCACTCTGCTTTTCAATTACGACGCTCCATCAATGTTTTGTTTTACTTGTACCAAAAGCCTCACGTGTTGTACCATGGAGACTCGCATAGAAAAGTGAAGGGTTGTAAGTAAAAACATCAGTAGGTGAACTCAAGTCAAGAACACAAGGGGCAATAGGTAACTTTATCGATCTCACTCTCAAACTAACATATAATCTGTCTAAACAGCAAAGGTCAACGCGGCTAGAATTTTCAAAAGTCAACGGGTTAGATTATCAGTGAATTGTGTCATGTAAGGCCAACTCTAACGGACCGTGCTTAGAGTCATATCTTTGTAACACTTGTTCTTGAGCACAAATGAAAAAAAGGAATGTCGAGCGATTTAACTTATCAGTAAAACTTTGTTGATCCAAAGACATGAATAATAAGAACATACTTACTCCGTCCCGAACAAAATATTTTGAAGATAGTTAAGTCAATTGTCTTGCACAAACTTGATGCTAGTAGAATTAATTGATATGATTATTTTCAAATGAGTCCTTATAAGGCAAGCTATGTCACACTCAATAGTCAATAATATGTTTTGCAACCAAAGACACTTAGATTAGCAGCAAACTTAGGATTATATTCCTCTAAATTAAATACTCCCTCTGTCTCAAATTGATCTTCTCATTTGCAATTTTCTCATTGTCCCAAAAAGTTCTTCGCATTTTTTACAATTTGGGTTTAAAAGTGCATAACCAAAATATGGCTAGTGAAGCAACTGTTCATATTCTTAAAAAGTTTGAATAGTCAAATGGGAAGATCATTTTGAGACAGAAGAGAAAGTATATGAATATTGCTCATAAAGTTAAACCACAGATGTCAATCTTTACCCACTGTAATATTTTCAATCTCTAGTGATCTACTCCACCGTCAAATAATAAATGTTGAACTTTCCTTTTTCATATGTCCCAAAATAAATTTAATTTTGCAATTTACCATTGTATAAGCAATGTGCAAACAAGTAAAGCACATCTCTTAAAAAACGTTGAAAAGTCAAATGCAACACTTATAATGGGAAGGGACGGATGTAAGTTTGACCAATAATTGTAAACTAAAAATAATGATCCTTATAAAAATCTTAAAATTGTTATTAAAAGTATTATTAATTATAATACAATGACAAATTTTAGATTTTTATTAGCATCGTTATTTTTTTATTTAAATTATTGGTCAAAGTTACATCCGATTGACCAAAAGCGACAGCTATTTTGGACCAGAGGGAGTATCAATTAAAGATGCAAAGTGGAGCACTTGGTGAGGTCTACACTCTAATCATCAAAGTGTTTGCAGTTAAGCATGCCTAAGCACTGTTTTATTTCAATTCTAGCTACCAATAGAAGTTATAAGTGTAGAATATAAGCATGTTTGTAAACTAAATAACAAAAGTATCATTTAGAGCAGATTCAAACTCATTGTGATAACTAACTAGTGCCCTTTTCACAAAAAAAGGAGCTGTCTTCTTCTACAAGAGTTCTCATTATGTGTGGGGTCCAGGGGAGGACTGGGCCTACACGCGAGAAGGAATTAGGGAAGGAAAGCGGCAAACAGAAGACGTGATCAATGGGACTGGGGCTAGGTTCACGACGGTTTGGGCTTTTAACATTATCATAAAAGCCCAAAAACATGGACAAAAAACTGGTATGCCTTCTAGATTCTAACCATTCATCAACAATATAGAAGATAGAACAGTAAATTATCATCAGCAACCAGCAAATTTACTCAATATTAAACGAGATCACGAGATCACACTGGTAGCAGTGTAGCATTTTGTCATAGAGAATTATATAAATGAAAGTCGACAAGAACACGTGTAGGACTTCATTTACAAAAAAAAGGGTAACCTGTTACTACAACAACAGCTACCAGTATACCGGTCCCGCACGTATAGGACTTCATTATATGTACACAATCCATATTAGTTATCGATCAAACCAAGTCGCAGTTCTTTCAGAATGCAAAGTGCAAGACTGTGACCAATGATTATATTAAGGAAGACTGGAAAAAAAAAAAAAAAAAAAAAAAAGAAGGCAATATTCACACTTATAATGGTTACCTTCTCTCACTTCGTCTCAACATTGAAGATTAGGAGCCTTATGGGGAAAGTATTCCTCATCCTGTAGAAGCAAATTAAAATTAATCTTGGGTCAGTGGATGCCAGGATGTAGTATAAGAAACTTATACAAAACAAATACTCCCTCCGTCCCAAAATGATCTTCTCATTTGCCATTTTTCATTGTCCCAAAAAATTCTTCACATTTCTACAACCGAGGCTTAGAAGTGCCCAAACAAAACATGACTAGTGAATCAAGTGTTCATATCCTTAAAAAGTTTGAATAATCAAATGTGAAGATCATTTTGGGACGGAGGGAGTATAATTCAAGATAGCTTTATTTAAATAAATTAAAGGAAATTCACGTATAACCAGCAAATACCATAAAAATTGTAGTTGTCCTAATTGCTACCCTGAATAGGAAGAACAACTTTAACATCACAAATAATCCAATAGTTATTAACAGTAATGAATGTTAACAAACAGAACCTAACAAAATAATTTATTTAGTTTATTACGTATAAACTGGATTATAAATCTACCCGAAACAAAAGTTGGTTAATAGACCCTCTTGTCATTTTCCATCAAACCACTTCTCTTGGTCTAAAGACAATAAAGCGAACTCATAAAACGACAACTTTTCAAGTGGTCTAAATACTCCGTGTGTCCCGTAATGATAGTCCCATTTGACTATTCAAGCACATTAACGACATATTGTCATTTTCATTACTACCCTTAGTGCGTTTCAATTATTACTCCCACTAAACTCTCTCTGGCAACAACCATGCATTACTTAATAGATTCATCACAAGGTTAAGTTTGAAAGTTCAATCATTTAACATACCAATTTAAGAAATAGGACTATCATTTTTGGACAAACATAAATGGAAAGAGGGACTATCATTTTGGGACGGAGGGAGTACTTAAGTGGATTACACCGAGTGATTACCTAAAGTACAGCTAATTCCAAGATCATGATCAGATCAAAATAAACAAACAGAAAGGATAATAGAAGCTCTGCATCAAAAGTTGCCATTATGGTCATCTAATGGCAACTTTTCAAGTTTTTTTTTTTTTTTTTTTTACCATCTCTATCAATTGTAACAAGTTAATCACTTGCCAACCATTATGGTTAGTCCATTATCGAGATTACGACGCGCTAATGAGATGTAAATTTTCAAATTATTCTCATACCTGCTCCTGCTTTTTAACCACTCCCCATAGTAAAAGACTCAAAGACTTTGTTAATCATCCATTCAAAGTTCCCAACTGGAATTGAACAACTCTATTGGAAGATATTTTTAAAGTTTGATAAAAGATAATTAAACATTATTAAAGTGTAAGCTCTATTATTTAATTGCAAGTGTATTAATTAAACTGATTAGACAGCTATAAGATAAGTTCTCCAAGGCTGATAATTACCTGGTTGGAAGGTACTGCTACTGCCTTGACATTATCAAGGCTGCTGCTTTACTTCCAAACATGCCTCCAGATCTAAGAAAGTCCTTATTCCTTAATTCTTAAATGTTACTACAGTGTTCTTCAAATGTTTTTAATACTCCCTCTGTCCCGGAATAAATGTTCAACTTTCTATTTTCGTTTGTCCCAAAATAAATGTCGTTTTACTAAAAATAGGGTATAAAGTTTGGTGATCTTCCCATACTACCCATTCTAATAGGAACAAACATTGCAATGTGTCACTCTACCCATAGAAATAGATTGGGGCAATCAAGGAAATATAACTAAAAGCTTAAAAATATTGACTCGTCAACTATGACAATTTTTTCCGGGACAGAGGGAGTATTGCAGTAGATTTTTCATTAGTATAGCTGCTATACCCTGAAGTTGTTACCTAGTTAAAGTTTTACAATGGACAATTCAACTTATGTTGTCACTTAGGTTTAATGTCAAGACTAAAACACTAGCATATTAGAATTTGGTTTTCTTTTAATATCAGTCCAGATCCCACTTGACTTTGATAATATATATATACTCCCCCTGTCTGAAAATGAATGTCCAAATTTTTTTACATCTGGTCTTGATCAAGAGTAAATTTGAAATCTTTTTGGACATTCATTTTGGGACGGAGGTAGTATCAAGTTCTTCATATTTCTCAACGCCTCCGACCGGACAAACTTTCCAGCTCAAATACATAGATTTAAATAATAGGTTGGTCGCATTAGGGACATAAAACAGTTCGAATATCCCATGAGCCCATGAATTTAGTACGGTATGTATGCTCTAGTTGGCTTATACACCAGCCACCTAATAATTAATAGATAACTACAAAAATAATTGAACAATTACATTCTTAAAACAATTTCATTGCCATATTAAATCAATCAATAATTGTTAGTTCAGCTTTAAAGATAAAGATATGCAGTACTAGAGATATTTTCTGGAAATTTGTAATCTTTTGGTTATGGGGGTGATATGGGTCATGAAATAGTTCTCTCTACCATTATGTTTTTGCATGCATTATATATATCACATGTGATATAATTTCTACATCAAGAAGAGTATCAAGCTCATAAACACACAAAATATAATTCCCTTCATATCAGTAACAATTTTTAGATGTTCATTACGATACTTAAATTAATCTAAAACTATTGCTCAAAGTCGTATGAATAACAAAAATAGTAGGAAGATCATTTCGGGACGGAGGGAGCACTATTGAAGTACTCCCTCTGTCCCAGAAAGATAGTCTCATTTTGACTTTTTATGGTCAACAGAAATGAACTTTGACCAACCATTGGTGACGAGCTAATAATTCTAGTGAAATTCTAAAATTAGTAATTGATAAATCATTTAAGTGATTTATCAATAACAATTTTTAGAATTTCATTGTGATCATTAAATTTATACCAATGTTTGGTCAAAGTTAATTTTTGTTGACTATAAAAAGTCAAAATGAGATTATCTTTCTGGGGACAGAGGGAGTATTACTCGCTCCACTAGGATATTGTTGAATAAATAGCAAACTACCTTTAACAAGTGACTAGAAGAACAAAATCTACCAATGACACAGAATGGATAATGGAAGCTCTGCATGAAAATACTTCTACTGATAAAACAATCAAAAGATAGTTTATTTTACCATCTCTATCAACTGTAACATTATGGTTAGTCCATTCTCGAGAATCGAGATTAAGCTCCCACTAATGAGATACAAATTGTCAAATTATTCTAATACCTGCTCCTGCTTTTTAACCACTCTCCAAAAGTGAAAGCCTCAAAAACTTGTTAATCGTCCATTTAAAGTTCCCGACTGGATTTGAACAACTCTAATGGAAGATATTATCAAAGTTCGCTAAAAAAATAACTAAACATTATTAAAATGTAAGCTCTATTATTTAATTGCAAGTGTAAAAACTAAACTATTAAGACAGCTATAGATATGTTCAACAAGGGCACAAGGCTTATTGTTACCTGGTTGGGAGGTACTGCTTCTGCCTTTGACATTATCAAGGCTGCTGCTTTACTTCCAAACATGTCTCCAGATTACAGGAAGTTTTTGTTCCTTATTTGGTTAATGTTAGTGCAGTGTTCTTCAATTGATTTTAATACTCCCTCCGTCCCAAAATGATCTTCTCATTTGACTATTCAAACTTTTTAAAGATGAACGCTTGCTACACTAGCCATCATGTGTTTATACACATTTAAGCCCAAATTGTAGAAATGGGAAGAATTTTTTGGGACAATGAGAAATGGCAAATGTGAAGATCATTTTGGGACGGAGGGAGTATCATAGTGGATTTTTCATCATTTATGTAGCTACTATACCCTGATGTTGTTACCTGATTAAGGTTTTACACTGAGCAATTCAACTTATGTTGTCAGTTAGGTTTAATGTAAAGACTAAAACACTATAACAGGGACAGAGGGGGGTATCAAATTTAGATCCCACTTGACTTCGATAATATATCCTAAGTTCACATTTCTCAATCGAACCCAACAAATTTTCCAGCTCAGATATAAAGATTTAAATAATAGGTTGGTCGACATATTAAACAGTCAGAATTTCCAGTGAGCATAAGAGTTTAGTACAGTATTTAAAGTCTAATTGGCTTATCCACCAGCCACCTAATACTATTGAACAGATTACAAAAATAATTAAATTATAACATTTCTCATACACTTCAACTACCAGATTACAACAATCAATCTAGGGATAGATATGCAGTACTCAAGATATTTTGTGGAAAATTGTAACCTTCATGGGTCATGAAATTGTTCTATCTACCATTGCATGCAGTGGTGGAGCCAGGAAATTTTGTCAACGGGGGCAAAAATTGCACAACATAAATATTTTAACTGTATATTAGTCAATGGGGGCAAAAAAAAAATCTAGTGTATTATTATTTGTATCTTAAAGGGGGCAAATTTCAACAAATTGCACTAAACCCCAACAATATTGTAAATTTTGCACTAGTAAATTTTTATTTTTTAAAAACCAATTGGGCAATTGCCCCCTTTAGCTTGCATGTAGCTCCGCCTCTGATTGCATGCATTATATATATATATATATATGTATATATATATATATATATATATATTTGTGTGTATGTATGTGAGTATGCATGTATAATCATATGCATCAAGTAGAGTATCAAATTCATAAAACAGTCATGCGGATTATTGTTCACGTCTTAAGCTAACTATCGGATTCCAACAAATTTTGTGGTTCAACAATATCTACATTAATCACATACCAATCAGTTTACCCAAGCTAGTGACTACGCCAATGAACTTTTAACAGCATAAATGAAGGCAACTAAGAATTCGGAGTAGAAGCAAGAGAAAGAAGAGACTTGCTTCTGCAAGTAGAAACACAAAATAAGTTCAAAGCTTAATCTCAAATCACTAATCAACTATACGTAACTTTGAGGGTAACTGGCTATGACCACGTCCTATATACTACTCCATATTACAATATCACTCAGGTAGGATACTGTTGAAGAAATAACAAAATACCCCTAACAAATGACTTGAAGTAAAAAATCTACCAAGTAAACATACATTGAACAAAAAGGACTTAATGGATCGAATATGAGCTTTGGGCTTCATCACGGGCTCTCCTAGCTGTATAAGAAGAGGAGGATTTTCTTCTCTTTTCTTTTTTGGCAAGTGGGAAAGAATAAGCCCAAAGGGTATAACAAAATGTAAGCTATCCCTTTACTACAATGGGCAGTAGACAATTCCAAGGCCACTATATTGCAGCAGTTCCAGCTCCATCAACTTAGTTCAGTATCTAGGACAATATATTGCACATTATTTGTTTCCCTTCTTAAGTACTAAATCAACTGACAACTCTACAGTACTCTAATCCTTGAAATTCGGGAATCAGGATTCTTTCTTAGCAGATCCTAGCTGATTAGAGAAGATTCAATTTTCGAACAAGGCAAGGTTGACATCATATGGCATGAGGAACCATTCAACTTCATATATTTAAATTTAAAGAACATTCATCAGCAACATCAAATAATTTCCTATAATAGACAACCAGACTTGCGCTCTCTAACTCAAACTTCAATAGTAACTGAGCTTTTCCCGTCTTTTAAACTCTGGCAGTTCATTGAGTTGGTAAATAAAACTAAACGACAATAAGATATGTTTGTCCGCCTTAAATTCAATAACAAACAAAACCATGCTAAATCTGCTATATCATCACTGTGACAGCACTTGCTTCTAACTTATTACTAATATGTATGTGTGAGTAGATATATGTATCAGATTGAAAGTACTCTTGTAATATGATATAAGTGTTGCTAAAAGATAAGAAGCCTTACCATCCACAACTGATCAGCTACTATATCTATCTCTAATGAAGTTTCATGTCGGTGGAGGACCAGAATATGATCTTTGAGCAAATTTACCAAAGAGAAATATGGTGGAAACAACAAGGATCCATAAGATGAGAGTTAGAATCACACTGTGCAATCTCCTTGAAATTATTTCAGTCAATCTGTTTCTCTCTTCAGGAAATCTGCAGAACTCCTCAATAACTATATCGACCAATCCATCCAGAAGCTTCTTATACTGGAGATATGAATCGGCTGAATTGAGACAGTGACGCTTAAGCTGCTGTAGATGCTTTACCACCAATTCCATCTCTAAGGAACCTGCAACGTCTGATTCTGATTGGAGGCCATTAATACCATTAACAGACAGATCAGACGGCTCAGCAATTGCAGCAGAATTTATGGATGACGACAGAGATATTCCAGACGAAGAAAAATCGAATGGGCTCAAAGATGAGATGAATCTCGCAGACGGTTCAGCAGCCGCAGCAGAATTCGTGGATGACAACAGTGCCATACTAGATGTAGGCTGGTGCACTGACGAAGGTGAATCGAATGGGCTCAGAGATGTGATGACGCTCTGGACATAAAAACAGAACTCCGCACTGTAAGAAAATTGCTTGAAACAACTAGTTCTAAGGATATCTAAACATAGGCAAAGAATAAGAACAGATCAAGAATTACTATGATTTCTTATTTGTGATATCTATTCATCATTGTACATATCGAAGAGAAATATAAAGGAACAACAGGTATAACTCTTTAAAGGAGAAGAGAACTTGCAAAACATAAAAAAGCACACATGCTGAAACTCAAAATACATGTAGCATGTAAAAATTGAATTGATTCCGGATCCAAATGAAAATTCTGTGAATATTGCTTGCAAAACACTAATCATCCAACAGTTGAAATGCATACTCGAGCAACAGGCCATGTGATTTCAAAGAGAAACAAAAATTACTACCAACCTACTATAGTTTCGTAAGCACTAGACATAAAATGACTGCAAGTTGGAATTTGGAGAATCGAACATTTTGAGAATGTATAAAGATACATGTAAACATAGAAACAAGTCACAAAGAAATCAGAGATATACAAATATGGACTACTAACCATGTATACATCACAACCAAATGAAGGTGTGAAATTACCTCAGACGGATCTGTCACATGCTTGTCCTCGGGAGCCTCCGAAAAGGTAGAAACGCTGATTGAATCTTTTCTGCTAGTCTGTTACATCAAATAGGAACAAAATCTTCGTTAATGAAGAGAAATTGAAATGTAACCTACTGGAATGCAGAATTTGTAAATGTGTGCGAGAAAGGATGAAATTAAATCGAAACAATTTTTGCTGATCAACATCGACAAACCAAAATATTGGTTTAATTTTTAGTCCAAATGAAAGATCTATGAAAAATAACTTGAAGAACACAGGTCTAACAGATCAAATGCAAATATAAGCAACATGATACGATTCCTAAAAACAACAAAATTACTACCTCAGCATACTAATTCCTGCGACTTAGAATCTATAGAACAGAACATTTAAATCATATATACAGATAAAATGTCAAAAACAAAATGTGTGAAAAATCACCTCAGTGTATTCCGCTACATGATTGTCATCAAAAACATCCGAAAATGTAGAAATATCGATTGAATCCTTTCTGCTACCATGCTACATCAAAATAATAACATAATCACAGCCAAATTGATGTGAAATTCAAACGAAAACCTACTACCATTGCAGAATTCGTAAGTGCGTACGTGCGTGTGTGTGTGAGAGAGATGATAAATTTTGAATTCAATCCGTTTTTTGGCAGCTGTAGCCTCTACAAATTGTGCGTTTTTTGTGTGTGAGAAATTAATTCGAATTCGTTGATTAAACCTTTTGTTGTTGTTGCTTCTGATTCCGTTCACCATTGATTCTGCGATTAGTACTACTTCGGGGATGATCCTTCTGCGGAGTGTGAAGAAGACGATCGTCTCTCATTTTTCTCTCTCTCTCGCGCGCAAATGAAAGAAAAAAAAAGTTGTGACAAATAGTTTGGGCCGTCGGTTTATATTGACAAGGCCTGTCAGGGTTTTAGGGAAAATGAATTGAGTCTGGTTAGGCCCATTAGAAGGATTTTACTGGAAAAACAATACTCCCTCCGTCCCTAAATGAAATACTCCCTCTGTCCCCATAAATGAGTGTCCAATTTCATGAAATTTTTGTTCTAAAATGAGTGTCTTTTTTTAGCATAACTTTATCCCTAAATGTTTTTGAATTTTTTTTCGCCGGTCTTTTTATACGTGCAAAACTAAATGTTTGGAAATGAGATTATAAGATTACTTATATGAATCTTTGCCACCAAAGTGTACAAAAAGTTGGCATTTTCATATGTCCCTTAAAATGAAATTTGGACACTCATTTAGGGAGAGAGATAGTATCAGTTTTCAAGAAATTTTGTCTCAAAATAATATTCATAGTAAAAATCTTTTCTTCGAATATTATATAACCAATACCTTTTAAATTTTTAATATATAATACTAAATGTTTAGGGAGTGGATAAGATGAATAGTATGTATGAATCTTTGCCACTAAATTGTACAGAATATAAAAAATGAATATTTTGCTTATGTCCATTAAAATAAAATTTAGACATTAATTAAATTAAGGACAAAAGAAATATATTAAATCTGTCATTTTAACATCTAGCATTGACACGAATATTTCCATGACATTTAAATTAAAATGAAAATATTTTCTATGACAAACTCACTGTTTTCTTAGTGCTGATCAACATTATTATCTTACTCGCCACTACTTAATTAAATCCTGCTTTTTTTCTCTATAAAATCCAACTCTTATATCCCACTCCACCACCTTTCTCCAAGCAACAAGTATGGTTTTCTATTAAACCCTAGTCATAGTTAAATTTTGTTTACTAATCTTAATATCATGTTTTAGCTACTAAAATAATGAGATTTTTTTATTTTCTTTTGACAGATTGAACTGAAAAGATTTCAGTTAACATGAAGACTCTGCTCGTACTACTTGTAGCCATGGCTTTGGTAATGGGAATTCTTCAAGCCAAGGCCGCCAGGGTAACCAAGGAGGAGCGTAAGTTTGTGACCAATGCAAGTTTGGATAAACAAGTCAATTTCGGAGGCTCAAGTGGAAAGAAAGAAGTCGAAATGGCGTCAAGCTCTTCGGAGGCCACAAATAACAAGGAGGACGGGCGAGGCCAAGACTCGTCAACCGGTAGTCACCATTACTTTCCTTGTGCCAAGCAGTCCGATTGTAGTAATGCAATCAAGACTTGAAGAGGGGTTAACAATTTCAAGTCAAGCCGTCCAAGCTATGAAAATTTGAAGGGTGGTTGATGTAATTTGTATAAAGTTAAGGGTGTGCTTAGCTTTGTAGAAAATAGTGTGTGGCTATTTTGTAGCATAAGAAAGCATGAGAGAGTTTCACAAGTTTATGTTTTTGACTTGATTGTTTGTTCAAAAGTGTGGTATGTGTACTATATGAGAGAAAAAAATGGATTTTGGTACAAAATTGCCATATTTAAATAGATAATTTGCACATGAAATTTTCATTTCTCTTTAGACAAATACTCTATCATGAACTATGATCGTATCGCCCTTACGTTTACATATTATACATGATCATTTTATTTTTATGATTGTTTTTCAAAAAATCAAACTACGTAAAAAGAAATTGAATTGAATTATCAAAGCAATAGGTGTAAACTAATTAGTCATGACTAAGGGCTTGTTTGGTAGAGCGGTGTGTTCATAATGGATTGAAAAAGAATCAGCTTTTTGCTAATTAAGCGTCTCAATTGAGAGTTTTTAAGTGGAGCTTTTTAAAAATCTTAGTCTTTTTTAGCCGCTCCAACTAGTAGCGTTTGAAAAGAAGCTCCGTTTTGAAAAATCTCTGTTTTTAAAACTGTGCACCAGACAAGCCCTAAGTGTGTATGTGTTCCGCTCATGAGACTCCTAAACAAACATAAATGTTACCCCTGGTGCTAGTGAAAGTATGTCACTATAAAAAAATGCAATGGCCTAATCTAAATATTGCAAAGCTTGGAGGGTTTTGTAAAACTTAAGAATCGAGGGGGGCAAGTTGTCAATTTGCAACTGATCGGGAATATTGCAAAGCTTGGAGGGTTTTTTATTGCAAGTTGACAAATCAACTTTAGGCTCTTTTTTGTGTGCGTGTGTACATTTATTAAATCATGTACAATGTTGAGAAATATCTTCGTCCATAATAAATGTAACGCTTTTGTTATTTTTATTTTTATTTTGCCTAAAATAAATGTCGCATTTTATATAAAAAAAAAAAAAATGATGCGATTTCACAATTGTACAAGCAATGCACAAACAATCAAAACATTTTTTTAAAAAATGTTTGACAAATCAAACATGGTATTTATTAAGAGATGAGTGGACTATTTGATTGTTTGAGATATGGCAATGCAGAAAAGACTTGAGAAAAAACAAAACACATTTGACTCTCACATATACATATCAAAATAATTGGGATATTTAATTTATATTTCATCTGTTAAACCATGTTTATGAAGATATTATTATAATAGTATTTAATTCACACCAATTATCTTCAAAGTTGTTTGTATGCACCATTAAATCATAAATTGACTTAATCTATAAATAATCAAGTGATTTACTAGTGATATTGGATATTTGCAACATGCTCGCAATTTCTTTAATCTCTTTATGCACCCATATGATCAAAGTTTACTGGATTTCATGAGCGTTTCATCATCCACGATGAATTTTTGCTCTTATTCGCACCATACTAAATTTCAAAAACCACCATTGAATTATATTGCCAAGTTGATGATTGCTTTGTATATGAATTTGGCTAGTTGCATTTAGTGAGTCGTGATTTCAGCAGCATCTCAACTTAATTTACATATAAATTTCAAAAAAATATTAATAATGCGTCATGTAGTATTTAAGATAATCTTACATTGATCGGATCACTGTTATTTGTGTGGTTTTTGACATCAACAAACCAAATATATTTATGGTTTTACTCAACGACCTTGATGGAATTATATTCTCTCCATCTTGAAAAGATGGTCACGTTTATGTTGTATATTTAATTAACTTTTTTTTCGGCTAAAATTCAATCGAACTGATTGATAATAAGAGGACAAACCATATAATTGACTAAATTGAGTAGTTTTGCAAGTTGAACAATAATAGTTGTGTTAGAGCAATGAACAAGACTTGATAAGAAAAGCAAGCAATCACAAGAACACAGATATACGTGGTTCACCAACTTGGCTACGTCCACGGGGAGGAGAGAGAATATTATTATCAATATGGAGAAACGATTACAAGATCACACTATTACTGTTGCACGAATTTTGATCATAAAATTTCTAACTGTGCAACTGTAGAATTACATACCTCTCTGAGCACTCTAATAATCTATCTGAGACGTTACAGCTGATTTTGATCTAAACTAATGGTCACTATTTATACCAGTTAAAGTCTATCTCAAAATCTGGTAGGAAATTGGAATACGAGTCTAAAACTGACTCGAAAACCTTCCTTCTGCGTTACTGCGAAAATCTGACCGAAACAGGAATCTGGGACCTTGGTCCGGCCTGGTATAGATCCTGGTCTGGGAGGATCTCCTCTGTGCTCCGTCCCAAAATTACGAAATCTTCTCTGTTGTTTAATCATTTAACTCGGCGTCCCAAATTCAAAGGCATTAACCCAACAATCTCCACCTTGACTTTGAATCTCCATGACAACAAACATTTTCTCCCCCCCTCGCCTCTTCTGCTATCTAATAGCTGCGAACATTCAGCAAGTCCAAACAATGTTGGAACTTGCTTCCCGTCACGGGTTTTGTGAACATATTTGCAGGGTTGTCCACCGTCCCTACCTTTTTCACCTTTACCCGTTTCTCATCCCTTAGGAAATGATATCTGACATCAATGTGCTTGGTCCTCTCATGATGAACTTGATCCTTTGCTAGATAAATCGTGTTCAAACTATCGCAATAAATAATAGCCTGATCCTGATGTATCCCAAGATCGCTGATCAATCCCTTCAACCATTCCTTCCTTAGCGGACTCTGTCAATGCCATGTATTCTGCTTTTGTTGTATACAACGTCACTGTTGCCTGCAATGTAGCCTTCCAACTGACAACTGACCCACCAAGCGTGAATACATATCCGCTCATCGATCTTCTTGTATCAACATCACCTGAATAGTCTGAATCTGAGAAACCCTCGACTGCACATTATGTTGCACTTCCATAGATGAGACCGACGTCGCTAGTGCACACTATAGCATATATCAAACTACCAACTGCACTAGCATAGGGTACTCGAGCCATATACTCTTTCTCCTCAGCCGATTTGGGCCAAAACGCGACTGTCTACTGTGCATTCGCTGCACTCGGAGTATCTATAGCCTTAGCTATCGACATACCAAAACTCTCTAAAACTTTCTTGATGTAACCTTTCTGGGATAAGAACAGTTGTCGTTTAGCTCTGTCTCTATAGATCTCCATACCCAGAATTTTCTTCGCGTTACCCAAACACTTCATCTCAAACTCTGCGGCCAGTAAGCCTTTCAGCTTCTGAATCTCTGACTTCTTGACTGCTGCTATCATATAGCTGTCAAATCTCTTGTACCACTGCCTAAGAGATTGCTTATGTCCATACAAGAACTTCTTCAACCTACAAACTTAATCTTCTTTACCAGGAACTTGGAATCCTTCCCGCTGTGTCATGTATATCTCTTCCTTGACGTCTAGTTGCTCAAGCTCTAAATCCCTATGTGCTACTATTGCTAGCAACACTCTGATCGAAGTGTGTCTGGCCACTGGTGAGAAGATCTCATTATAGTCCACCCCTTCTCTCTGTGTGAAACCCCTTGCAACAACGCGAGCTTTATAGTTGATTCCTTCTGCTGGTGACATCCCTTCTTTTTTCTTGAAGATCCACTTCCAAGTCACAATCTTTCTGCCTTCTGGCCTTGTGGTTAACTCCCAAGTCTAATTCTTGTGAAGAGACTCCATCTCATCACCCATAGCCGCATACCACTGAGATGACTCTGAACATGTACATGCTTCCTTGAAAGTAGAAGGTTCCGTAAGACTGGGCTCTACTTCCTCAGCAACCTGCAGTACATAAGACACTAAGTCTTCAAATCCATACCTCTCCGGAGGCTTCCCAAAATTATCTCTTTTAGACCTCTCTTGTGCTAACCCATGTTCCTCGGGAACTGAACTTGAACTTTCTGGTGCTTCAGTCTCAGTCTCTGTTGGTGGATCTTGATCAACATCTGACTGTGGGACAACTAACTCTACAGTATCTTGTTGCTCCACCTGTTTATCAACACCGCCAACACTTGAAACAATCGTAGATCTCATAATAGGGTTAATAAAAGAGTTCTCGTCAAATACAACATTCCTACTGATAATCACCATATTTTATGATGGAGACCAAATACGGTATCCCTTGACACCGTCCCCATACCCCATGAATACTCCCTTTCTAGCTATATGTTCTAATTTCCCATCATCCACATGATAATAACCAGTACACCTAAAATCTCTTAAAATAGAATAATCAACAGGCTTACCGGTCCATACCTCATGGGGAACTTTTAGGCTAATACCGGCATGAGGTCCACGATTAATCAAGTAATATGATGTACTAACCGCTTATACCCAGAAACGTTTAGAGAACCCTGCATTGGAGAGCATGCATCGTACCCTCTCAAGCAATGTTTGATTCATCCATTCTGCTACACCATTCTGCTGTGGCGTGCCTCTGATGGTGAGATGTCTAGAAATCTCCACCTCTCTCCAAAACGAATCGAACTCAGTACTGCAGAACTCCAAACCATTATCTGTCTGGAGCTTCTTGATCTTCTTCTTGTTGGGTTTCGTGCAATCATGCGCAACGGAAGACATCACATGAAAAACCCAAAAGCCTAGTTCCGCTATGATCAAATAATTCATAATATAAATATGAAAGGAACTAACCCTTGTAGATCGAAATATGAAACCTTGGATTTAGATGCTAAGAAAAGCACACTCTACTGGTGATCCACACTTCGAACGGATTCAAGAACACCTTCTTGAACTTGACTGCTAGGTCCTTCAGATTGAAAAACTATGTTGAAGAACGATTCTTCAATTGCTCCTATGATTATTCAAGTTTGATAATTGAAAATAATCAAACTTAATAACCCAAGAATATAATGTGTATTCTCTCTCTCTAAGAAAGAGTTTGTGATTTCTAAAATCAACGTTATGGGAACAATTCCCGGTTGTCCACATTATATACAAGAGGTTTCCAAAACCCTTTAGGACTTAGGTTTTCTTGTCCAACAAGAAGTTTACCTAAAATTGTTTCTGCCAGGACAAACCATCCATACGGATTGGTTTGGTGGCTCCCAAACCATCCGTACGGATCCTCCAGTAGGATCCAGTTTTTCCTCGTTTTTCGTTCTTTTTAATTATCCGTTCTGCGTGTGTGACCCAATAGGATTATACTAAGTTGGCAACGAGTCCGAACCATTCAAACCTCGTAAGTCATAAGCGGACTCTAGTAAGCCATTATGACTACCCAATTAGTATAACTTTGAAAATCCAAAGTTACCTTATAGAATATATCACAACCCATTTGTCACGCGATATCATATTGTATATAAGTCATGGTCCACGTCAACTTATGTTGTCCAATGCTTTCTCGATCCCGAGTAGCTTGATATGAGCAAATGACATTGATCACATCAATTCATTTGTGTATGCCATATACTATCATCAATCTCACTCATCGAGTGGCCAAGCAGATATCTCTCTTGAGAGAGGGACAAATCCCATCTTTAATATTATATTACCAAGACCTTTCATATTTTTTTATACTCCTTCTGTTTCAAAATACATGTTGTTTTAAAAAGACTCATGTACCCTTAAAATAATCCAACTACCTAGATAATTATATGCTTAAACAAGAGATAGTTTGCAATTAATGAATGAGGGTATGATTGGAAAACAAGAGCAAATATATCTTGAAAATAGTAAAACGTCAAATATTATGAAAGAAAATTTAACTCTTAAAATGTCATGTATTTTGAAACGGAGGGAGTACAATACTAAATGTTTAGAAAGTGGATAACATGAATAGTATTTATGGATCTTTGCCATTAAATTGTACGGAATACAAAAAATGCACATTTTTCTGATATCCCTTAAAATAAACTTTAGACATTAATTAATTAAAGGACAAAGGAAATATATGAAATTTGTCATTTAACATCTAGCATTGACATGAATATTTCTATGACATTTAAATTGAAATGAAATTCTTTTCTATGACAAAATCACTGTTAAGGTCATCAGTAAAATCTTATTAATCATAACTACTTCTTTGGTGAAGTTTTTTTTTTTTTTTTTTTTTCCTGTGTCACTACAAGTCATACTACTAGTGTGTGTTTTCTTAGTGCTGATCAACATTATTACCTTACTCCCCACTACTTAATTAAATCCTGTTATTTTTCTCTATAAATTCCAACTCTTTTATCCCACTCCACCACCTTTCTCCAAGCAACAAGTATGGTTTTCTATTAAACCCTAGTCATAGTTAAATTTTGTTTACTAATCTTAATAGCATGTTTTAGCTACTAAAATAATGAGATTTTTTTATTTTCATTTGACAGATTGAACTGAAAAGATTTCAGTTAACATGAAGACTCTGCTCGTACTACTTGTAGCCATGGTTTTGGTGATGGGAATTTTTCAAGCCGAGGCCGCTAGGGTAACCAAGGAGGAGCGTAAGTTTGTGACTGCAAGTTTGGATAAACAAGTCAATTTCGGAGGCTCAAGTGGAAAGAAAGACGTCGAAATGGCGTCAAGCTCTTCGGAGGCCACAAATAACAAGGAGGACGGCGACGGGCGAGGCCAAGACTCGTCAACCGGTAGTCACCATTACTTTCCTTGTGCTAAGCAATCCGATTGTAGTAATGCAATCAAGACTTGAAGAGGGATAACTGATTTCAAGCCGTCCGAGCTATGGAAATTTGAAGGGTGGTTGATGTAATTTGTATAAAGTTAAAGGGTGTGCTAAGCATTGCAGCAAATAGTGTGGGGTGATTTGTAGCCAAATAAAGCATAAGAGAGTTTTCACAAGTTTAAGTGTTTGACTTGATTGTTGGTTCAAAAATTTGGTGTGTGCGCTATACATATATAAGAGAAAATATTGGATTTTGAAACAAAATTGCCATATTTAAAATAGATGATTTGCACATGAATTTTTCATTTCTTATTTGACAAACTACTTTATCATGAACTATGATCATATCGCCTTTACGCTTACAAACTATATATAATTATTTTATTTCATTGACTGCTTTTCGAAAATCAAAATTTAGCTTTAGTGCGTTAAAAAAAAGTTAAATGAATATTCAAAGCATTAGGTTGTAAACTGTCATGACTAAGTATGTATTTGTTCCGCCTATGAAACTCCTAAACAAACATAAATGTTACCCCTTGTGACCATGGGCGGATCTTGCATTGCATGCAAATAGGGGGTACACGTGCACCCGGTCAACTCAATTTTTTACTTAATTTTTTTTTTTAACTAAGTGCACCCCCCAAAAAATTAATTAGAGTGATAATTTAACTAGAAGAGATGTGAACTTAATAGAAGGGACAAATTTAATTTGTTAGTTGTATTGTTTTCTTTTATGAGACAATTGTTTTGAACTTATGTACTTAAATATAATTGCGTTTTGAATTTTTTTGGTATGAAATTATTTAGTGTAAATTGTGCACCCGGTGTTTGGAAATCCTAGATCCGCCACTTGTGACACGAGTGAAAGTGTGTCACTATAAGAAAATAAGATTGGGGGGGGGGGGGGGCAAGTTGTCAATTTGCAGTTGATCGAGCGGGAGTATTTTTCTTGCTACAGTTAATAGTCCAAATCCACAGATAATGTGTTCCAAAATGTACAAACAAGTATGTCACATTTCAAAAAAAAAAAATAAAAAAAAAATCACTCAATACTTATTATAAACGAAATCATTTAAAATTTAATTACGATTTGGCAATGTTGAGCACATTTATTAAATCATGTACAATGTGGAGAAGATATAGTATCTTCGCATAATAAATGTCACGCTTTAGTTTTTTTTTTTTTTGTGTGTGTTTACTAAATAAATGTTACATTCTATATTAAAAAAAAAATGGTGCGATTTTACAATTGTACAAGCAATACAAGCAAAAAACATTTTTTTAAATATAAATGTTTGACAAATCAAACATGGTATTTATTAAGAGATGAGTGGAATATTTGATTATTTGAGATATGGCAATGCAGAAAAGACTTGAGAAAAAAACAAAACACATTTGACTCTCACATAGTATACATATCAAAATAATTGGGATGTCTAATTTATATTTCATCTGTTAAACTATGTTTATGAAAATTTTATTCTAATAATATTTTATTCACACCAATTATCTTCTTAAGTTGTTTGTATGCACCATTAAATCCATAAATTGACTTAATCTCTAACTAATCAAGTGATTTGCTAGTGATATTGGATATTTGCAACATGCTCGCAATTTATTTAATGAATGTGTTTTGGAGGAAACTAGTTCCTCCATAAGTTATAAAAAGTCTTGTTTTTTAACCCTTAAACCCCAAACCTAAAACCCTAAACCCTAAACCTTAAACCCTATAGAAACAAGACTTTTTATAACTTATGGAGAAACTAGTTTCCCCCAAAATTTTCTCTTCTTTAATCTCTATATGCACCCCCTATGATCAAAATTTACTGGATTTCATGAGTGTTTCATCATCCACGATGAAGTTTTTGCTTTTATTCGCACCTTACTCAATTTCAAAGACCACCATTGAATTATATTGCCAAGTTGATGATTACTTTGCCGATATATGAATTTGGCTAGTCGTCGCATTTAGTGAGTCGTGATTTCAGCAGCATCTCAACTTAATTTACATATAAATTTCAAAAGAAAATTAATAATGCGTCATGAAGTATTTAAGATAATCTTACATTGATCAGATCGCTGTTATTTGTATGGTTTTTGACATCAACAAACCAAATATATTTATGGTTTTTCTCAATGACCTTGATGGAATGATATTCTCTCCATCTTGAAAAGATGGTCACGTTTATGTTGTATATTTAATTAACTTTTTTTTTCCGGTTAAAATTCAATCGAACTGACTGATAATAAGAGGACAAACCATATAATTGACTAAATTGAGTAGTTTGGCAAGTTGAACAATAATCGTTGGAATTATGATATATGGTTTTCTTTTTTTTAATTTTTAGTAGTTTAATCATTTAATGGACCAGTCCAATTACATACCTTAGCTTAAAAATTATTAACTAACCTAAATAATATTAATTTTTAACTTAAACAAAATTTAACATTAACATTGAAATGTTGAAAATAATTATAAATATAATGGAATGATTTTGTTTCATTATCACAAATCATGATTTAATTACGTCTTCGTGGCTATATCCTTCCAATTGTGGCAAGGACAAAGAATCCAATGTTGCACTTTTGGTTAGTGGTGATCACACTTTTTATCTTGCTTTTCCCATTATAGCAAGTCTAGCAAATAATAATAATAATAATAATATAAAAAAAGTGCATCTCTCATCCCTAAAGTAACAAGGTTTTGTATACTTAACCCTAAATTCATATTTATTCTTTCAAATTAGTCCAAGGTAAAAGTTTGTCAGAAATTATAGTTAAGTTTTAGTTGTATGCATGGTTACTCAAATGTCATTGAATGAATCATGTATAAAGAGGCAAACCTAAAACCTTTAAGTCATTTTGTAATGCAAAAGATTAAAATAAAATTTAAAGACAAAAACATGTGTGAGACGGTTTCATACGTGAGACAGATCTCGTCTCCGTCTCACGTGTGTTATTGTCTCACACAAGACTTCCTCAAATCTAAAAACTGTGTTATCATCCTCACCCTAATTTTATTTAAGCCCGAGAATATATTTAATGAATCTTACCGTAATTTTAGTAAATTGGCCAAGTCAGAATGATCAAATCTTGTGACACTTATTATACATGGTATAATAATTATTTCAAGTAAGAAAGGGAAAATATAAAGTCACAAAAAAAAAATCCACAAAATTTGGCTTACAAAATGATGTGTTTAAATTTTATTGGTGCTTTTAATTAGATTGTGGCGTGTTCACAATCGATGCAACCAATAAAATATCGTCACCTCATTTTGTATCTGTAAGTGCAGAACGTGGTGATACCACAAGTGCTGCCAACACTGTCCCAGTGATACCCGACGGACTGTCTGGGATTTTATTTGGATATACTATGCTAGAATATTGCAAGGAATTTAAAGAAGATTTTATGGATAAAAGAGATTTTATCCATAAACATGTGGGATTTACTTCACAACAAACACATGGGATTTGACCCATTCAAAGGGCTGATTATTGATCAAGAATGTACAAGGCGTGGATAGCTAGAAAGTACAAGAAGGCTAAGTTTTAACTTGGGCACAAATAGTTGGTTCCTACAAAATAGGAAATGTGGAGAAAATCAACCCCAAGGCTCGGCCACTCCACCACACCACTCCACCACGTTTTTCAACAACAACCCAGCCATATTTGTGTATTCCCCAAGTATTCCAAGCCTATAAATAGCAAGGAGGATGAAGAGTTCAAGCAAGCAACTACACAACACATCCTTGCACAAGAAAAGCCTATACACTCCTTGGTTCCGATAAACCCCGTCTTTCCAATCTCCATTCTTATAATCTTTGATTGTAAGTTTGTATTGGCTAGGATAGGGTCTCGTGTATAGACTTAGTCGTTCCATTGAGCTTAAATTGTAATAGCTATAGGGAACTCTCGGCCTTGTACTTCAATTCATATTATTAGTAAAGGTCTCGCCTTTTGAGGCATCCCTCAAGATATATACATTTATATATCTTGAGAAAAATAATTCTTGTGTTTTTATTCCGCTACAAACTCTTTTCAGAAATTGTTTTCTGCTCGTGTGTGTAAGTGTTGCCCGAAGTGTTATTGTTGCTCTGCCAACACCTTTGATAACACTTTATAAAACCAAGGCCATTGACATTTTCAGTATCCATCATTTTGTAGACTTCTTTTGTTCCCCTAATATTGTCAAGTAAGAAATTAACAAAATTATTGTGGAAATCACCCTTTATTGAACCCTAATTTGGAAACAACTTAGCAAAATTTATTAATCCCTCTGTCCCTAAGTGAGTGTCCATTTTCAGAAAAAAAAATTGTCCCAAAATGAGTGTCCATTTTGATCATAAGTTTGTACCTAAATGTTTTTTTTTTCGAATTTTTTTTCACCGGTCTCTTTATACTTGCAAAAACTAAATGTTTGTAAAGAGGATTACAAGATTATATATGAATTTTGCCACCAAATTATACACAAAGTTATGTCACTTAAAATGAAATTTGGACACTCATTTAGGGACAGAGGTAGTATTATTATTTACATTGTAGGGGTAGTTTTCCTTCATTATTGATCCTAATCATGATTACTTCCATTCTAATTACATTATCTTCCAATGAAACTCAGACACTTGGAAAACCCCACTGAAAAAATACTTTTGCTAGTGCATTTAATTTATCATTAACCCCCACCCCCACAGTAGAAATATTTCAACATAAAACAGTAACTAAAGTTCACCTATTTAATGATTTAATCCTAGCATTTACATGTCACACATTCACCTTTCTTGAAGTGAAAAAATTGGCTAGCTGGTATACCTCTAACCCTAATCTTGCTTTATTATGATTTACGTTTTCAGATTTTTGTACTTGATGAAAGGTATACATTTGATGTATAAAGTACTCTTTCCGTCCTAAAATGATCTTCATATTTATTTATTTTTGTTATTGCGAAGGAACTTTGAACAATAAAAATTTAGTTGTCCTAATGAAAATCTAAAACGTGCTATTGATAGTATTGTTGATAGTGTATTAATAACACGTTTTAGATTTTCATTTGGACAACAAAATCAACCTAAACTTATTGTTCAAAGTTTCTGCGTAATAACAACGAAAAAAAATATGAAAATCATTTTGAGACAGAGGGTGTATAATAACAAAGATTAAATCGTTGTAAGTTGCAAACGAGAGTAATGCATTTGACCAAATTTTATGTAGTATACTAACAAAAATAGTTCAAGTGAATCTTGACAAATATACTCAACAATTGTTGAATTAGTTAATGATACAATCGATAATGCATTACATTTTCTAACTCTTTAGTTTGATGTAGGATTGATCAACAATATGAGAAAGATTGATATATACACACACGCATAAACATATACGCTTAAATTTTGGGAATAACATTAAATTGTTAGTATGTTACCACTTTTAGTGTACGGGATTATTGCGATGTAAATATTTTAAAACAATTTTGTTGTCTTTTATTATTTATTTTCTAAGTCTTTAGTTTGATGTAGGATTGATCAACAATATGAGGAAGATTTTGGCCCTACTCCTTTTAGCCCTAGTTCTGATAGCGGCCATTGCCAAAGCCAATGACCTAGGTCGCAAAGTGAACGTTGGAGTCAATGATAAGGGTTTAGCCTCTGAAAAAGGTTCCGGAGAAGCTACTAATGTGAGCCAAAAAAATGAAAATGAAAGCGCCGGAGAGGTTGGAAACGACACTGGATCATACACTGGTTCTCATCACCGTTTCAAAACATCTAATCATCCATCTGATCCCGATAATTAAAAAATTATGTAGCTCTACTAGCCAGTCATGCCTACAAGCTCTCTCTCTCTCTCTCTCTATATATATATATATATATATATGTGTGTGTGTGTGTGTGTGTGTGTGTGTGTGTGTGTGTGTGTGTGTGTGTGTGTGTGTGTAGAACTTCTAGTCACAATAATATTGTGGCTATACTATGTTTGATGAAGTTAAGTAAATGTTGTGTGTTATGGCTTGTAAGAAGTTTTATGTTTGTGTAATATAGATGTTTTAAATAAAACAAAGCGACCATGACCGTCATGAGTTGTTTGTCAAGTAATATTGTTATATACTCATTCTGTCTCAAAATGATATTCTCATTTTACTATTCAATTTTTTTTAAATTATGAACACTTGCTTCAGTAATCATGTTTTGTTTATGTATTTTTAAGCTTAAATTGTGTAAATTGAACAATTTTTTGGACAATAAAAAATGACAAATAAGAAAGATAATTTTGTGATGGAAGAAGTATGATCTACGAGAGTTTCATTTATTACATGCCCAAAAAATACTCACTCTGTCTCAAACTAATCGTTGCTTATTTTCGTTTTTGGCGTCCTATATACTGATTGCTACTTATCAAAATGTTCAATTTTCTATTTCCTACCCACTCAAACTATTCACTAACTTATTTTCTATCTCTTACCCACTCACAACAC
Organism: Campanula takesimana; assembly: GCA_026119855.1. Taxonomy (NCBI): domain Eukaryota; kingdom Viridiplantae; phylum Streptophyta; class Magnoliopsida; order Asterales; family Campanulaceae; genus Campanula; species Campanula takesimana. Next base: position 298,439 of record JAOWBW010000863.1, read on the forward strand.
TTACTTTTATAACATATTTTCTTAATTTTCGTGTATTCACTTTTAGTACAGATTAGTTTGGGACTGAGGAAGTACTCCACAAGCCAAAATAACACAACATTTTTTTTTCTGAAATCATAACATTTTTTTTGTTACTAAATAATTGAATTTTGAATATAAAAATACAAGAAAAAGTTTATTTACTCCCTCTGTCCCGAAAGATAGTTTACCTTTTTTCGTTGTTGTTACTACGAGAACTTTGAGCAGTTATAAATGCTACTTATAATTATGTTAATGTGAAATTAAAAATTGATATTAATAGTATTTACTATTTATAATGGTGTATCAAGAACAATTTCAAAAATTTCATTAAAATAATTAAAAGTAGCCTTAATTATCACTCAAAGTTCCTTCGTAAAACCCATAAAAATATGAGGACTATCATTCTGGGACAGAGGGAGTATAAAATTATAAAAATTGCAGTTTTTTCACCATTAGTTGTGTTATACTCCCCAAACACCCCCCCCCCCCCAATAAGAAAAAAAAAAACATTGAACTTAAGGTGAAGATTTTATTTTATTTTTTGAACGAATGTGATGTTTTATTTTTGAGGTGGTCTCCCACGAGAACAAGGGGATCCGTCTCATGCATGAGACGGGTCGCCCCATGACCCATGGGCTGAACCCGCCACGTGGCAACCCACCATTGGCCGTTTTTTTTTTTTTTTGAGTTTTTATATTTTTTTTTCGGCTTTTCAGTGGTTTAGCAAAAAATAATAGTTACCATCTCTTAAAGTAACATTGTTCATAAGTAAACGTAATATTTGTTTTAAAAAAAAAAGTCGTTTTTACCCATTTTTCCAAATGTAATACTAAATATAATTACATGTAATCCAAACAATATCTAAATGTAATAATCATCTATGCTGAAATATAATAGTGCTTTAGCTAAAATGTAATATAATGTGTATTTTAAATTTTATTTTTTAAAAGAAAATAACATTTGAAAAGTAATAACTTATGTATATGAATGTAATAGTAAGTTTATACAAGTAAATGTAACACTTTGATTGACGAAATTGTAACAGATTTCTATAGATAATGTAATACTTTTACATGCATCATGATAAATTTGACCCCATTGTAACTTATTGTTTGAAAACATATAGATATCTATACATATGTATTACAATTATGTACAAATACTATTACATATAAATAACACGTTTGTTACATTTTAGTTATAATAAGTATTACTTTTGGCAAACGAAGAAAACATAGGAAAAACACTATTACTTTAAGAGATGGTAACTATTACTTTTCACAAACCGAAAAAAAACCAAAAAAAAAAAATATAAAAAATTTTAAAAAAAGCAAAAAAAAAAAAAAAAAAATAAATTCGGCAATAAGGGGCTGCCACGTGGCAGGGTCCCCCATGGGTCCTGGATCAGGGTCGTGTGTCGGGTAATGGGTCAAAAAATGACCCGTCTCACCCATGAGACGGGTTGGAGTGTTCTCACACAAGTTTTTGTCTTTATTTTTTAAGGAACTTTATGTGACGTTTAAAAAGTTGTTTTTTTGTTAATTTTTGTTGGCATAAGTATATAACTAGCCTAAATAATCTCAATTTATATACTGACGTTTTTTTTTTTTTCCAGTGAGAAAGGGAAAGTAACTTAAAAATAAATCAATATTCATCTAAGAATAAATTTTCATTTTTCAGAATTTGGCATTCATTTCCCTATGTACACAACGATTCATTGTCTTCTTCCTCTTTTTCGATTCTTCATCAATTCTAGGGAATTTGGTGTTCTCTTCTACTCCCCTATTTTAAAAAGCGGACCATTTAGCGCCGGTTTTAAATTTTTGGGGATTTATAATAGGGCTTTCACACTTTCCCGCCCAATTTTCTCAGAAATTTGGGAGATTTTTAGTTGTTCTTGAAAGGATGAGTTTGTAGCTGCATAAGATTGTAGGTGGTTCCGATTTGATGGACTCCGGCGCAGGCGAAGGTTCCGGTACGTCGCCGATTGATGACTACGAGTCGTTGATTTCCACGACGGATGCGGATCTATTGAAGAGGGCATGGCGGAACGAGAAGGCGGCGCCGGAGATTCTCCGATTTGAGACCTCTTTGGTTCAGAGGTCCAGAGAACAGATCGAATTAATGGTAAATTGTACCCAATCACACATATATTAACTGATTTCTGTATATAGTTGAATTCACCAATAATTGAAGGGAACTCACATGACCCTTCCGTCTAAAATTGATAGTCCCTTTTTAACTTTTCAAACATTTTAAGGTTACATTATATGTTTCGGAAATTCATTGATTTTGAAGCATTAATTTTGGAAAGGAAATCAACTTTCTTGACAAACAAAAAGGGAAATGGGATTTTATCATTTTGGGACGGAGGGAGTAAAAAGTTTTAGTATACTAGTGGTATACTGTCAGTGTGTTTATTAATTGATCAAAATTGAAGGTACCTGGTTCTTACTGCATTGCTTTACAGACCATGCTGATGCTGGCAACTGTTGTTTTTAAGTTTATATTTTGACTATGTTTGTTATGGTTTACTGGTATTTTGTTTGTTCAGTTTTGCGTTCATTCATGTATGAATATAATGATTTGCTATATAGTAGTGTGTTTTAATCTAGTTGTGGTTGCATACGATGAGCTTGACTCGATTCTTCTGCATTGCAGAAAATGTTTGATTAGTATATTTGAAACATGACTACCCATGCTTCTAATTTACATTGATTTATTTAGATAAGTATTTTGCGTTCTTTGCAGTCATTAGGTATTAGAGAGTATGGTTCTTGGTTATTGTGTTTTTTTGTTAGTGACATCTGGATTTGGGTTCCTAGGACACTGTCTAACACTCTGACTTCGTATAGCGGGAGTAATAGCTTATGAGGCAGATCTTGTTGGAATAATTTATTAAATCGCATATGAATAATAGAAAACAAGGTTCTAAAAAGCGCTAGGTGGTCACTAGGCGCCGCACCTGGGCCTAGATGGGGCCGAGAATTCAGACATAGTTATAATATCCTAGGCGGGACCAAGGCGTTTCATGAACGCCTAGCACCTAAGCGGTCCCTAGCGAGCGACTTTTAGAACACTGATAGAATACATAATAAATAAATTGGGCACCAGAATTCGACATCCTTGTAGAATTATGCGGAGGACTCAACTTTGAGCAAGAACATCGACGTTACTAGATCTTTTTTCCCTACTCCTATCTATGAACAGTGGCTCAATGGAATATCCAATATTTATAGGCACGGGGTTTTAGAGTGGGAAATGGACCTAGCAATTGTTTTCCTTTAAGAAAATCAATAATCATGTTCCACAAGGACTTTAATATCCTTAACCAATATAAACTCCAATTTGTGTCGGTTTCATCACCAACTCAAATTGGGATAAAACCTACACTTGATTACAACCCACGTCATACAATAAAGTGTGCACAATCCCATAAAATAGATCATAATAACAATTGCGTTTTCGTGCATTGTTCTACTATGTAGGACTATAATTGTTAACCCGTTTTACCAAAACAAATAAATTCACAATTAATGGTAGCCCAAATAAAAGTCTAACAGATCTTTCCTATACTAATCAGGGATGCGTACTACGTCACATCCAAATTTATTGCTTAACTTAGTTCAATAGTCCTTCAGCAGTTTGTAGTTAGTTGACACTGTAACATGGTTGATTTTTTATAATATTACTATCTCCAGTGACGAAACCAGAAATTATGTAGAAAGGGGTCTAAATTATGATATAGTGCTACCTTTTTTTTCTAAACCAAACGGGTCAAAATGCTAATTTACATTTTTTTGGAGTAAAGCCATTAAATTCTTAAACTTGATAGTGATAAAATGACACAACTCTAAAATCAAGGGGGGTCGATTGACCCCTATCGCCTAGGCGTGGCTTCGCCACTGACCATCTCTGTCCCAAAATGAATGACCGATATTGCTCTTGCTCAAAAACAATTTCGGACACATTTTGGGACGGAGGGAGTAAAAATTAGATGGATAGTTACTATAGTTTGGTTAAAAACAAGGTGTTTAAAGACATGGTAGATTATGGCTTCTTTCCCATAATCGCGCATGCAAACTGATACCCCATTTTGGTTAATCCAACATTAATTTCTGTCTGCTCCATTTTGCTTATGAGCTGATTCATGGAATTTATTTGATCAGTGTGAATTCTAGTTTTCACACTCCATAGCCTGTGACATTCTTCTCAGTCTGGACTCAGTTCCGACTTCTGATACTGATTTCAGCATAACAAAATTGGAACTCTTTACCTCGCAAGCACAGTAATCTCCATGGTCATTAGTGCAAACGTACCAAACAATCAACAGAAAGGGAGTATTCCAACAATCACCTCCAGACTGGTGCAACAAGGAATACACATGCCTTGATGCCTTTATATAGAGCTAGGAGACCCAAAATGTTGCAAGCAAACCGCCAATTTCAGACCAACCCAAACCAATATGTCCTAGTACTACTATTTATTTATGTATTGTTTATTATTTGTTTTTGTGAAACAAGTAAGGTTGAAAACAACATTTATTCTAAATTGGAAAATACAAAAAAAACTCCATTTAAAATGTTGTTATCTGTTTTATTATATCCTGTCATTAACTGTACTAGTCATAAGCTTGCTTTACTCTCTGCACATATTAAGTGAAGATGTGCAGTTGAAGCATATACTAGAGAGCAAGCTATAGCACTTCAATAAAAATCCATGCCAGTATGAATGGACAAGAAGTTGATCTTCCTCTTCGTCCATTGAATTTTTCAATAACTCTTTAGCTTTCTCTATGCTGTTAATTGCTGGGTCACTTTTTTTTTTTTTTTTTTGGATAACCGACTGTCGGTGTCTCTTTTTCAATTATATACATCTTCGCTGTAGGTAGCTGCAGAACTCCTTATAATCCTCGAAATATGCCTTAGGCTTATCGATTTTACCTTTGTTAAGAATGTCAATACCTCTGGGCCTTACATGAAAGCTTTCAGTAATCAGCCTTCAAAATGTTCCCAAAGACATAAAATCCACCTTTTCACATGCATTCTCTCAAAATGATCTAGTGTACTTCTATGTGTAAGTTCTGCCTTTACCAATCCGCATGGTAGTTGATTTATGAAGGCGTTGTTGATAACTATAATCGTTTGTTGTGTTTCTTACTTCTACTGTTTGTTGACGTAAAAATCTTCTATGGATAAATGTCATTCTGCCAGTGGCCTATGCAAATTCTTGGGTCTACCTTTGCATGCAGGTTTTGGATGTAGTTATCTTCCCTAGGTACAGTGGCGGAACCTGGACATTTTTGAAAAAGGGCAAAAATTATTTTCACCAAGTAAAAAGCGGCATCATGAAATTTAGTACATTTCCCCTCTACACAATCCGGGAAAGTTTCAATTACTTGCACTAAACCTCCTAAATCTTTAAAACACTTGCTCTAGTAAAACAATCTTTTTAGAAAACCGAATGGGTGCTATTTTCCCAATTAGAACCCATGTAGATCTGCCAATAGCTGCCACTCCAGGTCTTCAAAAATTTTGCATGGATTTACCATCTCACCGATGCTGCTAGAACTGCATTTGACAGTCACCCATGATTATTTCAGCTGTCCGTCCCTCATCATGTCTAGACCTTAAAAATTTCAGATAAGTAATGTGGCTTGACAATTAGGCTCTTATTCTCACCCTTTTGGATGTCATGGTTCTTCATCCCCACATAGAAACTCTTGTATTAATAGACCTTCAGAAAGAAGTTGTTGCATATTTGTACTTTTCAACGATTTAAACTTGTGTAATGATTTGCAAGGGAGCTGTTACCGTTTTGCTTATTCAGTTTATTTTCAGGAAGAAACTGTGGAGGAGTTCACAAAGAATGGTGGAGACCCACTTACAGTGTCTCTTTACCGTATGGACTTGGACAGGACTTTGTTTCTCTTAAGGTCTTATCTAAGGACTCGTCTTCAGAAGGTAAGAATTTGAAATTGTGGCTCTGTATTTCTGGTATTTTAACCGGCTCTGATATGAGATCCTTATCATTCTACTTGTGTGGGTTCTCTAAGCATTTTTCCATCATCTAGCTTCGTTTCTTAGAACAAAACGAGAATCATTTATTCCTGTTCATGAAAAGTTGCTTCGATTAATACCTATATAAAGAAGCATTACTCACTCCGTCCCAAAATTAATGTCAGACATTCCTTTTTAGTCAGTCTCAAAATAAATATCGCGTTCTCAATAGGGAAATAATCTTGGCGCAATTTTAACATGGTATAAGTGGCGTACAAACAAGGAAAACAAATATTTTTAAAAACTTGGATTAGTCAATGGCGACATTTATTATGGGCCTGAGGCAGTATAATGGAAGCTAGAACATGGGTCTCAGTTCCATAGATGATAGAACGTTTATACTCCCTCCGTCCCAAAATGATCTTCATACTTTTTTCGCTGTTATTGCGAAGGAACTTTCAGCAATAATTTTAGGTTGATATAAATGTCCTAATGAAAATCTAAAACTTGGTATTGATAGTATTGTTGATGGTGTATCATAACATGAGTTAGATTTCCATTAGGACAACTAATTAAATCTAAAATTATTTCTCAAAGTTTCTTCGCAATAATAGCGAAAAAAATATGAAAATAATTTTGGGACGGAGGGAGTATGCAGTTATGAGAGCTGTGTGAACTGGAAGATTGAACTGGTTTAGTAATCAAACTTTGTCCATATGGCTTGCCAAACAACCTATTGATCTGGAAATCAATAATTTAAGACCGTCCTTCAAGCTTTTAGCCTCTTATTGTTCTATCCTTACGGCTATTGAATTCCAATTGTAGATTGAGAAATTCATGTCTCACATCCTAAAGACTCCCGAGCTTTGGAATAAGCTGTCTAAACAAGAGCAGAAGTTTGCCCAAAGGTAAGAAAGAGGCTTTTTTTTTTTTTTTCATTGCGTCTGTAACTACTGTAACACTCTTAGGCCTCGTTTGGCACATGGGAATCTGGGTTCGGGAATGGGTATTTGATTCCCGTATAACACTTGACTTTGTTTGGCGCATAGTTATTAAAGGCCCTAGGCGCACCAAGGCGCAAAAGGTGTGCCCGGAGCCTAGGCGCAAGGCGGGCGCGCGCCCGGGTGACGATTCCCGCAAAAATGCCTTAAAATACTAAAAGTATAGTATACATTATACAACATCAAGATAAGCAATAAATCAAATGCAAGTAGTAAATCAAACATACGTTATAAGTCATAAAAGAAACAAACATAAATAGATGTTCAAACAAGCATAAAGAGAAGTTCAAACAGAAGGACTCAAAGTCTAAATCCTATAAAATGATAAGCAGTTGTTAGTTTGAAGGAGTTCCTGGTGATTGCTACTCTTATACAAAGTTATGGTGCATGTACATGAGAGAGTCATGGGAGAGGAAGATTAATAGTCACGCATTAGGTTTTAATTACAATTTAATTGATGGTCAATTGTTGTGCCCGGAGCTAGGCGCACCCAGGCTCCAAAACTGAGCCTCTCTGTGCCCGGAGCTTAGGCGCGCGCCTAGGCGCACCTTTAATAACTATGGTTTGGCGTATACATGATACCGGGTAAGGGAATGGGTATCAGTTTCCTACGGGTATCAAATGCCCACTTTATAATGTCATCTCATTCCCACGATAATAGGTGGGTTTTTGATATCCATTCCCAAGGAATGTGTACAGGGTAACTTATTTCTCTAAAATTTTGCTAACTCAAAACTAATTAAATTCAATCAACCAAGTCAAGTAAATCTCATCATCTCCATAGCGACATCGTTCGAAATTTCATCGTCTCACTAGGTGACATCATTCAGAAAAAATCCCTCGATCATCAATGTCTCTCACTCGGCCTCTTCTAGACTTCACACAGCCCAACTCCTAAACATTACCCAAAAGGCACTGTATATTAGAATTTTTATGAAATTTGTTGCCACTCATGCATTCTTGAAAGTTCCTTTTTTAATCAAAAGGAACTGTGAAACAGAGACTATTAGATCTTATTCGTATTTCCATGCCCAAAAGTCTTAACCCCAATTCATACATTCTGATTTCTTGCGCTTCAAATTTCACAATATCTGTGAGATTTCCCTGTAATTGTGATAAAATTGATTTTCATAATTAATTACGTATCTGTGTTTTAGGTAAATAGATTGTTTAATTTTGAAATATATAGATTTCCAAACATAAGAAACGTAATCTTATGTCCATTCCTTAACTTTGACATAAGCAATGACCAAACATGGGAATGAGAATGTTTGATTCTCATCATTCCTAGATTTCAAATACTTAGATATGACTTGCCAATTCCCATGTAACCATTCCCGTATACCAAACGAGGCCTTACTATTTGTCTCAGAGGTTTTTGTTACTCCATGTTTTCAGGTGTAGTGAAGATATGCAGCAACACTTTGAGCAATCTGTTCTGTCAAAACTGCCTGATCGTTACAAGTCCCATTTGAAGCAATCTGTAATTAGTGAAGAGGACGACATGGGTAATGTTTCTCTACTTTCACATGCAGATTTTGATTTTTATGTTCCTCTAAAAAGTACAAATGGATTTTGATATGATCTTTTGGAAAGATGAGGTTGAGCAACTAGGTCAAACCATGAATTTGTCGCAGAAAAGTGCTTATAAAAAATAATATACTTCTCCCTCCGCCCCAACTGGAGTTTCTTCTTTTGTTAGTTTTGTTCGTGATCACGAACAAACATAGACATTCATGTTGGAAAAGAGGAAATATAATTCGTTTAACTGTTTATTAATTATGTGTGTGTATGTATACATATACTCCCTCCGTCCCAAAATGATCTTCTCATTTGGCATTTTCATTGTCCCAAAAAATTCTTCACGTTTCTACAACCTAGGCTTAGAAGTGCTCAAACAAAACATTACTAGTGAATCAAGTGTTCATTTCCTTAAAAAGTTTGAATAGTCAAATGTGAAGATCATTTTGGGACGGAGGGAGTATATACTGTATATCATAATTATCACGCTTATTTAAGCCAAACTGAACTTGGTATATGTAGTTGAGTAGCATTTTTCAACTTTATGTTAGATTTACCTTCTTTATCTAGGCTCATTTTAATTCCTGGAAAGTTAACCACGTTCTTTTTTTATTTTTACCACGGATTTCAGTCCCGGAGCCTCAGCTGGAGACATTTGTTTTCTGTAGAACAAAGAGATTTACCTATCTCCAAGTCGACGATAGGTAATTAATCAGTTGTGTTGTTTAAACTGGTACTACTACAAAATACTTGCAGTTATTGAGTTACTTGCTAAATGTTTTTTTTTAAAAATAATTTTGTAGTGGAGAAGAGAACCCGCTGGACATGGAAACTGGGCATACATATGCAGTGCGATACAAGGCGGTGAAGACTCTAGTTGAAAATGGGCAAATTGAGATGGTTTGATTATTTATTTGTGTGTAGATTATTTTGAATTTTATTGCATATTTGCTTTAATAGAGTGAAACTGAAGCTAAATTTTTTTTTTCCTCTAACCAACTGTAACACATAGTACTGTAAATTTATGAAGATTTTAAGATATTTCTGGCAAACTTGACTTGCCAATTTAAATGAGCTTGAAATGGTGCTTTCATATGGCTAGTTTCACTACATTGGATGCTTTGGATGTTGGGTTGATTAGTGTCAATCTAATGATGTCAATTAAATTTTAGTTTCTTCATTGATAAAATAATTAAATAATTATATTTTTTTATAATTCCACTAGAATGATTACTAGACCGACATCAATATTTAGTCAAAGTTTATTTATGTTGACTATAAAAAATCAAAATGCAACAACTTTTTGGAATCAGAAAACACGGAGTGAATTACAGTTTATAGTCCTTCTGTCCCAAATTAATGTTTAGTTATTTATGTTTTGAGCATCCCATAAAACAGTCCCTTAACCAAAATGTTCAATTTTCTCTCTATTTATTATAATTCTTCCGTCCCAAACTAATGGTTTGTTATTTCTTTCTTAAAACTATGGGATAAAGTCAGTTTTTTGGAAATTTCTACACCGTAAATAGCGGTTTCATATAGTCCCTCCGTTTTTTTTAGTCTGTTCACTTTTGGTCAACGAGAGTAAACTTTGACCAAATATTTAATGTCAATCTAATTATTCTAATAAAAAAATATTTAATGTCAATCTAATATCTAATAAAATTTTAATAATTGTAATTGATAAATAATCATTTAATTTATCAATAATAATTTTTAAAATTTCATTAGGATTGTTAGATTGACATTAAATGTTTGGTCAAAGTTTACTCCCGTTGATCAAAAGTGAACAAACTACTCCCTCCGTCCCAGTTTATTGTTCTTAGTTTGACTATGCACGCTTATTAAGAAACCAAGGTAAAATCAAAGGAAATGAGTCAACCAAAAGTAGAAAGTGAATGATATAAATGTCCAAAAACATTATTCATGAAGCAAGTGGGTGAAAGTAAGTTAGGTAAGTAAAGGTTTTTTTATAATTAAATGAACTTTTTGAGGGCAAGCTTCTCCAAAACAATTTGGGACAGACCAAAAGGGAAAGACGGAGGGAGTAAAAAAAGATAGAAGGAGTACGCCACAAAACAAGGCCTTTTACCATATCTGGGCCGAATGTCACCACCCTTCACACTCGGCCCAAATTACAGTCACAAATTCACAATCAAAACCCTAATTCCCTAAATTCCAAACTATTTAAACCAAAACTTCGATTAAATCTTCCACACACACACACACACACACACACACAATTCAGTGATACACTTCCAATTCACAATTGCGTTTGCCTCTCGATGAGAAGCCATTGTAATCAACACATAAAAAGATCACAAATTTAATTATCAAGAGTTGGCAGAAAACAATTCGTCGGCGGGAAAGTTGAGTTGCTTCGCCTCTGTAAATCTCCTCCGGGCGCAGCTAATTTTCATCCTTTGCTACATTTTCACACACACACACACACACACACACGCGAATTTCTGTGTTATTTTAAAGCTTTTAATTTGATTTTATTTGTTAATTTTTTTGGGGGGGAATTTTACCGATGATGGCATGAAATCTTTGAGACCTGACTTGTCTTTTTGATGACAACTTACAAGCATATATCTCTGAGGTTTAATCCTTCCCCCCCCCCCCCCCCTTTTTTTTATCTATTTTTTTAAAAAAAATATTTTAAAAATAAATTTAAAACAATTTTTTGGTGTATGGGATTGTGAATGAAAAGGAGTTTGAGATGATGAAGTAAGCACTGGGCTCTGAGCAATTAAATAAAAATAATTGCTATTTTGATGCACACTGCAATATTCAGCCTTAGAAAAGCTGTTTCTGATCTTCAAACTATTTTTTTTCTCCCAAAAATTAATCCAAAAAATGTTCATTTAACTTATAATTTTTTTTTTCAATAATTCATTATTGGGCTTCTCTATCTGGTCAGCAAGAATATTTTAGTTTCTGTTTGACTCGTTCCCTTGAAGCAAAATCAATTTGTGTTGTTCATTTTTCGAGTTAAGTACCTTTTTCGTCCTTGAACTTTTAAAATTTTTACTTTTTCATCCTCAGACAAAAATTTTTTACTTAATAACCCTTGAACTCACCATTTTTGTCATTAAAAGGTCCTTCTGTCTGTCTGCCGTCCAAGTTGCCGTTAAGTGTGGCTGACTTGGAAATATGACATCACATTTTGCTTATGTGGCACTGAGTAATGAGTTAAATGCTGCTTAAAAATATCCAATAAAAAGAAGGGGTTCCAAGTGCAATTTTGAAACATGAATTCATCAATTCACCATCATCCCCACCTCCATCACAGCAACCATCATCACTACCTCACCATTGCCGCCGCCGTCGCCACGGTCATCGTCACAGCCACCGCCCCTACCATCATCATCACCACCTACCCACAACCACACACTACCACCAGCACCATTTCCATCTCTAAAATCTTCAAAACCCAATCAAACATAAACATCACTCAAATCTTAAAAAATCACAATCCCAGATTTAAAACCCAAAAATCTAGATTTGAAACCTAAGACGAATTTGGGACCGGATTAAAACTAACACACTAACACAAATCAGACAAGCGAAATCATTAAACGCAAAATCTGGAAAAAAAAAAAAAAAATGGAACCAAGATTGTTGATTGAAGAAGGAGAAGAGAAAGAAATCTGAAAAAATAAAATAAAACCCAAAATCATTAACAAATTTCAAAAACGAGATATGTTACTTATAGTCCAGATCTGGAAAGATTCGGAGCAGCCGATAGTGCCAGAGACGATCCGGGGTTAAGATCGCCGGAGACGGAGAAGGAAGTCGGATATGGTGGTGGAGTTCGCCGGAGATGATGAAGGGCGCCGGCGTCGGAAAGGGAGTGTGTGCCGTGTTTTTTTAGAGAGAGTAGGTGTGTGTGTGCGTGTGTGTTGTAGAGGGAGAAATCTTGAGTTGGGATACGCCGGTGAGGTAAGGAGGGCGACGGCGATGGAGACGGAAGAGTAGGGTGAGGGTGGTGGTTCGGCTTCGGTTACTCGGAACTTCCTGGTAAAGCATACGCATACCCTTTAACTTCCCATACTCAAAAATGGAGTTTCTCTCTCTAGAAATAGAGGAGTGAGACGGGTTCTGGGGGAAGACTTTGGTGATGAGAAATCTTTAATTTAAACTTTTTAATATTATGTAATGTCTTTTATAGATATACAGTTTGAAGTTTAAACAATTTGACCCCCCTTATAGATCCACATAATCATTTGGGTTAGGGTGGTGAGTTGGACAAGATGTAATCGCCTAGTCACCAGATAAATGCCCCGTCAGGCACACTTAACGGCAACTTGGACGGCAGACAGACGGAAGAACCTTTTAATGACAAAAATGGTGAGTTCAAGGATTATTAAGTAAAAAAAAATTTGCTGGGGATGAAAAAGTAAAAAATTTAAAAGTTCAGGGACGAAAAAGGTACTTAACTCTTCATTTTTCTATTTATTTCTTTGAAATCTCTTTTGGGATTTCATTGATGACATTTGGGCAACTATATTATTATTAATCCTATTTTCTCTACATTCTCTAAGTTTGAATTCTATTGTTTTGATTTGAGCTTAATTTTCAAATGCATATCCTATCTAAGTTTTGTTACTACCTCTATCTGCAATTAGTATTTGAATTTTATTTATTGGATATTTTGAAAAAAAAAATGTACTTTATACACAATTAAAAATGCATATTCCTTTTGTTTTGGAAAAATGTTAGTTGACAAGTCAATGTTTTTAAGTGTTAGGTCCGTTTCTTTGATTACCCCAATAGAGAAAGTACTTTATTTTGACATTTATTTTGGGACATATAAAAATAAAAAATAAGACATGTATTTTGAGTTAGATGGATTATATTTTATAACTGTTTACTAGTTTAACACACTGTTTTATAATTGTTCAAAAAAAAAAACATTCTTTTACGAGTTTAATACTGGTTATTTGTTTGTTTAGAAAATCATTTATTTACAAATTTTATAAAAATTGTCAAATACTCCCTCCGTCCTACTCGGGACTTGAATTAGGGCAAATTTTCATTTTGGATGTTCCATTCGAATTAAGACAACCAAAAAATTAAAGTGTTTTATTTAATGGGACTCCTATTTACCCTCAACAACGTTTCAATTATTATTCTCTAACCCAATGTCTATTTCTTATTTCACTTTTCATGCTCACAACACTTATTCTAGGATGGAGTATTGTTGAATATTTTTATTTTTATTTTCAAATTGTTGATGATCAAGAAAACTCCATTCTTCACAAAAGAGCTGCCAACAAGACAATAATGATCCACAAAACTCATTTTATAAGATTGTGCAGAAAGGAAAATGGTTGTGATATTGGAAAATTAAGGATATTAATATTATATTAAGAATGAAAGGTAGTGAGGAAGAAAGATAATTTGTGGGGAAGGAAAAATAATGAGTGGTTGAGAGGAAGAGAGAGAATGAGAGGAAGATTATAAGTAATAAAAAGCTTATACTCCTTCTGTCACACAAATTAAGGAAAAGTAAGAGAGATAAATAGTGAGAGGAGGTGTTTGTGAGTAGGGATGGCCAAACCGGATCGGAATCGGACCGGACCGGAAAAGCTCGAAACCGGAGCAAACCGGAACCGGAGTAACCGGAACCGTGAGTCAGCCGGTCCGGTTAAGGGTCGGGGGTCTGAAAACCGGTGAACCGCCTGTTCTTCGAACCGGAACCGTGAACCGTTAACCGGAACCGGTGAACCAGTTAGAAAAACCGGCCAAGAACCGGACATCCAGTCCAATCCGGCGCTGGCTGGCTGCTGGCTGAGTGGCAGTCTCTGGTCTGGCATGCGCAGTGGGGGCGGTGGGAGGGAGTGCCGAGTAGACTGGGCTGTGGGAGGGAGTGCCGAGTAGACTGGGCTGTGGTGTCAGGTGTGGCTCAAGAAGTCAACAAGACAAGAAGTAGAGTAGTTAGTGTAGTGTTAGCTGTTAGTGTACTAGTGTCTTTAATTTATCTTACTCAATACTCCATCCGTCCCATTTTAAACTTTAAAAATTTTCCTTTTGGCTTTTGGGTGTCCATCTTAAACTTCAAAATCCAAAAAAAAAAAGTTTTTTATACTTTTTATTTAGTGGGTTCTACATGTCATACACACAACAACTATCCACTAACTATTCCCTACCCCACTATTTATATTTTATAATATAAATATTTTCATCTTAATTCTTGTGCCCACTTTTTTTTTAAAGTTTAAGATGGGACGGAGGGAGTAGTCAAAAGCCAATACTCGTCAGATTTTATTTTTTTAATCAGTCGTCAGATCAAGACCAAGTTGAGTGAGAATTGAAAAAAAAAAAAAAAGAACCGCCGAATCGGACCGGAACCGGTTTGTGCCAACCGGAACCGGATCCGTGGTTATCACGGGCCGGTTAAGGGTCACCCATTTGCCGAACCGGAACCGGTTTTGGCCATCCCTATTTGTGAGTATGAAGAGAATGAGTGGAGAAATGGTAAGTTGATTGATGTTGTGAGTGTAAAAGTAATGTAAGAGAGAGAATGAGAGAGGAATAGTAAATATTTTTTAACATTTTAGCCAGTCTCAAGTCACATGGAACAGACGAAAAAGTAAATAAGTTTCAAATGACGTGAAATGGAGGGAGGATATTTGTATTGTTGTAACTTAAATAAAATGCTTTAAATGACAAAATGTTGCAACTAAGTTGGAATAGGAGCATGTAAAATAATTTTTCTTTGGAACTTGAGCGAAAAGTCTAAAAATAGATACCAAAATTATCTCATCTACTATTCCAAAAGTAAATTTTAGGAATTTGGAACTGCTCCACCCAAGAGTTAGCTCCACCCAATGGTGGAGATTGGAGCCACATCATTTTACCTACACCCAACGGTTGAGATGATGCCGAGCTCGGTGGGACCCACAAAAAGTTGAAATCATCTTGCCTGCCCCCTGATTTGTGTGTGTATGTGGCCTTGATCGGAGCCGTTTGGTGGAGAGGTGGAGCTAACTCGGTGGAGTGGTTCTGGATCCAAATTTTAGTGGAATCATGTAATGATAAATGGAATGTATCTATCTAATTTTAGATCAATGTTAAGGCACACTAAAGGTCTTACAAAATGTGAGTTTTAAATATGGTTGTTAGTTATTAAAGGGTTTATTAATTAAAAATTAGTAAGGTCTACAAATATAATAAGTAAACAAATATTGTAACTAAGATAAAAGCAACAAAAAAAAAATTAAAAAATTGTGACTTGAGAATTTCTCCTAATTCTAATCTTAGCCTCAAAAAGTTTCATGTAAATGGTTTATGATTTGGGTTGTTAAAAAAACTCCAATGTTAATTGTAAAAAAATACTTTGATTTTGAGTGGGTTTTGAAATCAAATACTCCCTCTCGAAATAACATTTTGGTAAACTTAATTATATGTTGAACAAGTCTTCTGAAGAAAATTAAAGAGCATCATAAAAATTTAAAAATTGTTATTATAACATAATAGATAATACTTTCATTAACAATTTTTAGATTTAGATTTTCATTAATATAATTATTTTTGATTTAAATTACTTGATCAAAGTATTGAAAAAGCTACCAAAATCCTAATTTGAGCGGGATATTTGTAGTGAAATATTGTACTAACATTTTCATTTACTCCTTTCCTCGGTTGAACAACCTCAACAACGTGTGTGTGTGTGTGTGTAGAAGTGATTGAGCATTGTTTTCACATCTTAAAACAGCAGTACCAACTGTTAAGACCATGATTTTTTCAGATTGCTACAATGTTGGTCGAATAGAGGCGCAGTGTCTTAAGACAAAATTTCGTTATTTCGTTCCCGCTTGTGTTGCAGTCTTGAACGTTTGCTTAGAGGATACAACTATTATTGCGAATTTACTTTATGTGCTTCAGAAGAGAAAGAAGGAAGAAAAAGATGAAAATATTTCTGTTACACAATCTGGTAGTGTTTGTGCAGGGCTGACATTTGAATCTTAACCAATCACAACCCTTCAAAAAAGTCATAATTTTTCAGACAAAAAAAAAATGTTCGACAGTTAAAACTGTCTGACAGTTTTTATTGGTAATATCCAAAGATTAATAAATTATAAATAATAAGAAAATTATAATATTAATATTAATTTATAAAGAGTTCAGTTGCTCGCTTGGTTTTCAAGATTCGAGTTTTTTGATTTTTAAAGACGTGTGTCATGGGGTTATGCCTGATAACTTTTGTCCGTCTCGAAAAGAGCTTCAATTTGATGTGCTCTGTGTGTGATATCCCACATCGGTGGGATATCGAAATCTGGAGTGGTACTTAAGGTACCATAAATTACCAATGAAATACGTTTAAGGATTTTTGGGTTGGCATGTGGTAAGCCAAGTGGACCCAAGATATTTGTATTCATTGGGCCTGTGCGTGGGGCTTGTGTAACGGGTCGAGCCTGCGGGCTCAGGTCGTTACAAATGGTATCAGAGCGGGTTCTGGCCGAAAGTGTGGAGCAAAGTGCTGTGGGAAACAAAGTGCTCACCGCATAGACGGTGGGAGTCACCTACCAAGGATTTTTGGGTGGGCATGTGGTAAGCCAAGTGGACCCTAGATATTTGTATTTATTGGGCCAGTGCGTGGTGCTTGTGTAACGGGTCGAGCCTGCGGACTCGGGTCGTTACAGTGCGTGCGTGGTGCTTGTGTAACGGGTCGGCCATGCGGACTCGGGTCGTTATAGTGCGTTCCGTGGTTCATCCGGAATTAAAAGTTACGCTTATTTTAACGCACACGCTCAAAATCTCCAAAACTTTGAAAGCTTTATTTTCCAATAAACACCTTTCATTTTTCATCACAAGTTCCAACAGCAACAAATACATCAAAAATTGTAAAACCTGATCCGTATACACGAACATTATACTCTCCATATCTCGGAATAAATGTAATGGCTCACAAGTTAATATTTTTTAAGTTTTTAGTTGTGTCTTCTTCCCAATCTATTTATATGGATACTTATAGCATTGCAATGCTTGTGCCTATTAGAATGAGCAATATAAGAAGATCAGTAAACTTCATTACCTAGTTTTGGGGACAAACAAAAATGAAAATAAGACATTCATTTCATTTCAGGACAAATAGGAGTACCAAAAAAATGGAGCAAGCTCCTTTTATAATAGATCATCATATAATTGTATATGTATTACAATGAAGAACAAACAACCTGGTACTTAGATTACAGTTCAACAACATTAACATCCAACAAATTTTATACCGAATTCAACATAAATTAAACTCTATATCAGCAACACAAGCCTGCTACACAAACCAGCCCTCTCGAAACTCATCTTTGTGCAGTACGGTTTTCTGGGTATCATCCAAAAATTTAGTCGAGTAGCAGAAAAGGGTTGTTGGATTGAAAATTTATCAGTGTTCTAATGCACTTCGGAGTGATACATAAGGGTGTTGTAGTGTGCATTTTGATATATGATCGTGGTTTAAGAACAAAACTATTACAGTTATGTCGTCGTGAAAATGGCGACGGACTTTCTTGTCAATCTTCCGGAGATCTGAGTAACGCATTTCTCGCTTTTTTGCTGCTTCTTGAAGAGCAGCCTTTACGAGCCTCTTTGCACTTCCCTGCACCAATCAGAAGAAAAGGAAATGACCATGAAATTCAATTTACATTTCATAAAAAAACAATAAAACAATTTATAAGGTAGCATATAATAGATGCAAAACTAGCACTTGGGCAGATCATGTTTCACCGGTGATTAAATCAAACAAATAGGGCGACATCTAAAACAAGACTCTGCCATATTATAATTTGAAATAAAAAGTTGCTCCATTCATCCCAAGATGATGGTCTCATTTCCTCTTTGTTTGTTCCAGAAAATTAGTCCCATTTTGGTCAGTCCCATAAATGTCGCTTCAAAATCATTGAATTTCCAAAACTGATAATATAACCTCAAAATGTTTGAAAAGCCAAACGAGAGTACCATTTGGGGACGGAGTATTAAAAAGAAGTTCAAAATCATAAAGCCTGTATGTATTAGAGAGCCTGTATTTCTTTTGCCTCTAGATTCTAAGGATGAACCAAGTAAATTTTTATCGGTATGTTTTGGCACTCACTGTTGGTGGCGGAACCATGATCCTTGTTCCGCTTCGCACATACTCCCTCTGTCCTAAAGTAAATGTCACACTTTATATTTTGGTCAGTCCCATAAATGTGGCATTCCCAAATTAGGAAAAAGTGTTGATGCAATGTACAAATAAGTAAAGCACATTGTTAAAATCGTTGACAAGTCAATTGCGACATTTATTTTGGGACGGAGGGAGTAACAAGCATCACAATAAGAGTGTAAGGAATCCAATTACACTGCAGTTAATGAGGAACTTATCATCTCTCATGTACGCAGCACATCTAGAAACGGACCATCTTATCTTCCTCAACTAATCCAATTTCAATGGGGAACCAAAAGTTCAGAACTTCAGATGAAGAAGATTCAACTCTCTGAGGGGTTCCTGACACCCTTTACATCTTCGCCTTTGACACAACTCATTAACTATATGACCAGATACAAGAAGCAGTACTCATAAATTACCATCTGTAAAGTCCACCCTCATAGACATAGTCACGTGAACTGAAAACTTCGTTCACTAAAGCATACCAGCTCAGAGTCTCAAGATCTTCTAAACGACTGACAATGAACTAGATGCAACCAGAAAAGAGAGTCTAGTTCAGTTCTCTCCCTCCACGCACACCCATAGATACACAAGAATCAAAGGTCCAAGACTATAGTACAGTCGAACCAATTTCGAAACGAGACATTTATTTTATGACGGATCAACAAGGAAAGTCCAACACTTATTATGGAACAACGGAAGTAATTCTTGGGGAATTCAGAGGGAGAATACAGGAAACATCCTCCTAAGGTAGGTATTCACTTCTATCAGCACAAGAATTTACGATTCGTATCAATCTATTAAGGAATTGAAAAATATTAGTCTGTCCATTTGGTATCGAGCATGAGAGCAGTAGTGGCCTAACTGTAAGAATACTTTTTCAACACTAGGTAAACTGATCTGTTATGCTGGTATCACTTTTCTGCCAAATTAGACCACCTAGAACTTGGAAAAACACAATGACAAAATAATCACCAAAACTCTTCACAGGGACTTATAATTGCATCACTTTGCCTAAAGCATGGTAGCTAAATTGGCTTCAAGAAGTAAAATTAATAAGCAAAGCAGATCTTCAAAGGAAAAAATAGACAATAATAGAAAGTTAATTCCTGATAAAGATGAGCATAATTATAAATTTGTTCAAGTTATAAGACAGAGGATAAATCTTACTGCGTGCGGATGACTGTGGACGATATCCACAGCTTGTTCATTACTTAAGTGCTCCCATAATCCATCAGAAGCAAATATAAGAAAAGAATCGTTTGAATGAAGAGGATGAGTAAGAACAGATGGAACAGCAGACATGAATGGCATATCCATTGGTTCAGGGACTCTGAATTTTGCATTAATAGGCTCTCGATTGTACTGTGCATGTTTCATATAAACGTCACCGATGGATCTAGAAACCTGCATCATATAAAATTCCCCCATTGATGAAACGAAATAAAAATAACATTCACAAACACCAAAAACTGGAGGGAAATGCAAAGCGAAAATTCTTTAAAACGCCCGTCCCATGGGAAGTTACCATTTTGTGTGTCCTATTGGAAAGTCCCACTTCCTAAAAGAGAAATTTTATATTACTTCTTTATTAGTGGGACCCACTTGTCATATTCAACAGCTATCCACTTACTATTCCCTACCCCACTTTCTCTATCCTTCATACTCACATCACCTACTTTAACAACACTTTTCCTTAATTCCCGTTCCTAAAAAGAAATGAGAACTTTTCAATGGGACGGAGGGAGTATAATATTCTACACCCCCCTCCTCAAAACAGCAGAGTAGGTTCTGTCACAAATATATAAATTTTCAATTTTTAAAGTACACCATATTCAAAAGAGAACTACTCCCTCTGTCCCAGTCTCCCAGAAAGATAGTCCACTTTGGATTTTTGACGGTCAACACATGTGAACTTTGACCAAAGATTATTATCAATCTAATCATCCCAATGAAATTTTAAAATTTGTCATTGATAAATCACTTGATGATTAATCAATAACAAGTTTTAGAATTTCACAAGAATGGTTAGATTGACATACATATTTAGTCAAAGTTCACTTGTATTGACTATCAAAAGTCAAAAGTGGACCATCTTTATGGGACGGAGGGAGTATTATGTATGGAGTTATAGAGATCCAAACTCTATGTCTCAATCTATACAGAAAGGCAAGGGGCAGAAATCAAATTAATATGGGAGCACACTGAACTAATCACACACATTCCTATAACCACCTTGTCCTTATATTAGGAGCTCATTTTAGGCAACTGAAATGGGTACCGTGATAAGAACTTCATAAACACTTATAAGCAGAATATATACAAACCCAATGGCGCCAAAGAGAACAGACAAGACAGACAGTTTTCAAGAGTGCAGAGCAAGCAGAATTGATTGCAAGTGAATGTAAAGAGTTTAGTGTTTAAAGGTAACCTGAATAATGCCTTTCACCCTCCATACACCATGTTTAAGAACCACAATTTGAGGATCATTTGGATGTAAATCTTTAAGTTCCCGCCTAATATCTTCAAGGTTAGCATTATGTTCTGTGGATAGCTGTATTGCAGCTATACCTCCAGTATTCCCAACTTTCTTGCCCAGCACCACACGCGAATCTCCAAGATTGGCAACAAAGAGAGTACGCTGATATATCACCCCAACCAAGCAGCACGATCCAACTGTTGCTATACTAGGTCGACTATTCCACAACTCTGCCACAAGAGAAGTAAACCCTCTCTCAGTTTCAAGAAAAGCCCTTTTTATCGTGTCAGCTGTCACAACCCCGTTATCCTCAGCTGATGTTGCTGCATAAACACTAAACCTAAGAACAATGAAATAAGAAATCTTTCTTCTTTATTCTGAAAATTCAAGTACAATAACCTGTATCAAGCCCCAATTTTGACTAAATGCCACATCTTTTTCCTACATCCGTCCGGATGCAGGGGTGTAAGATACAAATATAACTAGATGCAAGGTTAATGCATGCTTGTAAAAGCTAATTCAGCTAAATGCAACAATCAAGCACCAAAAATTACAACTTCAGGACACCTATGACGCGTATAGACAAACACGTTAATCTAGTTGTATGTGAAACTCTTTTAAACACATTTTGATATTGTTCAAGTAGTGGGCATAGCATTTCGAGTTCTTTTGGGATCTAAAAACACAACATTCAATCTAATCAACCATTGCTTCAACAAGTGAAGACAAACATTGAATGTTCAATTAATGAGTAGTGGCCCTTCTGGAATCTAAAAACACAACATCCAATCTAATCAACCATTGCCAACAGTGTTAGTGACAAAGATTTTGTAAGATCTTTCTGTGACTTTACTATTACTCATACAGAAACTAAACATCTATAGTGCCTAAACAAGTCAAGAAAAACTTTCTAACCACCAAAACTAAGCTAAGAGAATTCAACCATTTCACCTGTTTTAGCTTCACAATTCAATTTTAAAATTATAAACAGGACCATAGGGCTGACCTTTCTTTCTTACTACTTCGATCCAACCCTAAACTTTCCCTGATCACCAAAACAAGTGTTATGATTAGCTCAGATTCAATCATTCGCACACCTACTCATACCCATTTTCAAAATCGTTAATTAACACAACCACACATGAAAACAAATCATCAATATCAAACAGATCAACCAAATTACAAATAACAATAACAATGCGAACCTTGAAAATTCTTAAAGAGGTGATCACAGACATATCTAGCCGTCTCAGGACCACCATGACCATCATAAACACCAACAAAAGTTCCAAACGGACCAGACTCGATCTGGCTCTGATCTTCAAGAACCTGATTGGCCTGAACAACGGCCATCGAAAACTCCCCTCCGGCACCATACTTTCCAATATCCCTAAACCAAAGCAACCCATCCTTGTCAAAATCTCCATTGTCAACGCTGCTAAACCCTCTTCCGTAATCGCCGGCGTTGTTATGATTGTTATTACCGTTGTTGTTGTTGTTGCTATTACTACGGCCGAATAATGGCTTCCAACAAAGCGATAGGAGATTCATTAACCCTTCGAGAATCCAACATCTCTTGCTCAAAAGAACCCCTAACCCTAATAACCCTAGCACTCACTGATCTTCCTCCCCCCCCCAATTTGGTTGTGAATTGGCGGATATAGGGGTGGATTTGTAGAGAGAGATTGAGGGCTAGGTGGTGGTGGGGGAAGGTGGTGGGGAGGTGTTGGGTGGTGGAGGAACAGGGATGTGATTTAAGCCCGTTCGGAATGGGGTGGCGTAGGGAAGCCTTCCTGTTTGGTGTTGTTTTCAATGTCCCAATCTCTCTCTCTCTCTCTCTACAAACAAGGCAAAAAAACATACTATTTCATCACTCAACTTTTGAGTTGCTTCAAATGCCTCCTCTAATTATTTGAATTGTCATCACTCCGTCCATATTTTCGTCAACCACGTGATATCAAATACTCCCTCCGTCTTATAACTATGTGGACAAATTTCCATTTTAGGCATTCCATTGATAAGTTACGCTTTCCTAAAATGGTAAAGAATCTTTACTATTCTCCCCAACTATTCTCTCACACACTTCACTTTTATATTCACAACACCACATTGGCGGAGCCAAGAAATTTTGTCAACGGGGGCAAAAATAGCACAACATAAATATTTTAACTGTATATTAGTCAATGGGGGCAAAAAAAAAATCTAGTGTATTATTATTTGTATCTTAAAGGGAGAAAATTTCAACAAATTGCACTAAAAACCCAAAAATATTATAAATTTTGCACTAGTAAATTTTTATTTTTAAAAAACCAATGGGGGCAATTGCCCCCTTTAGCTTGCATGTAGCTCCGCCTCTGCAACACCAATCAACCTACTATTCTCTACTCACTTTTTCTCTCATACTCCACTTTTCACACTCACAGTAACTACCCACTAATATTCATCTTTTAAATCCCGTGCAAAACTCATTTTGACCACATAGTTATGGGACGGAAGGAGTAACTAATATTCCCTCCGTCCCACCTCACTTGACACCCAAGAGGTGGACACAATAACTATGGAAAAATAATAAAATAAGGAAAATGTGTGGTAGAAAATGAAAAGAAAGAATGAGTGGGGTAAATAGTTGTGTTGGTTGAATAAATTGAGTGGTGGAATATGAAGAGAGAATGAGTGGTGGGGTAAAGTGAATATAAAATTATTCTCCCTCCGTCTCAAAATAGATGTCATTTTGGGAGTTAAATTTTGTTTCAAAATACTTGTTGTTTCACAATTTTCAATGTTTTTTTATTGCTCTATACCAATTATACCCTTAATAATGATAGTGAATTATCTCTTACCTAACCATTTAATTACCTAAGTAGCTGAATTACTTTAGGGTATTTGAGACTTCTTCACATGTATTAATGACATTTCTTAATATGTGTGATAAACTACAAAACGACATCTATTTTAGGAAGTGTCAAGTGAGTTGTGACAGACCTAAATGGAAATAAGTATCAAATAAGTTGGGATTATGGGAGTATTTGTTAAGTTTTTTCATTTATACTCTCATTTTAAACTTCAAAAATTTCCCTTTTGGTTGTCCCATTTTAAACTTCAAAATCCAAAAATGAAAGTTATTTATATTTTTTTATTTAGTGTGACCTACATGTCATACACAACAACTATCCACTAAATATTTTCTACCCCACTTTCTCTCTCCTACCCACTTTCTATACTCACAACACTCTACATCACTATCTATATTTTATAATATAAAGATTCTCATCTTAATTCATATGCCCATTTTTTTTTTAAAGTTTAAAATGGGACGGAGGGAGCATATGACATGGACGATAACTCAGCATGTTTTTACTTAGAAAAAGAAAGGGGCAATTCTCATTTAGTCCCTCATTAGAATCTAAACTACCACCTAGTCCAAGGTATTTTCAATATTACCACCTAGTCCAAGGGATATTAAAAGGGCATGAATGCCCTTACTAAATGACTGGAAATTACATGATTACCCCTCCCTCCTCAACCTTTCACCTTCTCACCGGTCAACAACTTTGACCGACCGGCCACCACCTCCGGCCGACCACCACCTCCGGCAACCTTTTTCCGGTCAGTTTTCCGGTGACATTTTCCGGCAACCATTTGCGGTCACCGTCTCCGGCGACCATTTTCCGGCGGCCACCTCCGGCCACCATATTCCGGCGGCCACCTCCGACCACCATTTTCCGACCACCGTTTTCCGGCGGCCACCTCCGGCCACCATTTTCCGACGGCCACCTCCGGCGACCATTTTTCGGTGACCACCTCCGGCGACCATTTTCCGGTGACCGCCTCCGGCGACCATTTTCCGGTGACCGCCTCCGGCAACCATTTTCCGGCGACCACCTCCGGCCACCATTTTCCGGCTACCGTTTCCGGCGACCATGTTCCGGCCACCATTTTCCGGTGACCACCCCCCGGCCACAATTTTTCGACCACCATTTTCCAGTGACCACCCCCGGCCACAATTTTCCGGTGACCACCTCCGGCGACCATTTTCCGACGACATTTTCCGGCGACCACCTCCGGTCACAATTTTTCGGTGACCACCTCCGGCGACCATTTTCCGGCCACTTTTTCGGCGACAATTTCCGGTCACCATTTTCCGGCGACCATTTCCGGCGACCACATCCGGTCGCCTTTTTCCGGCGACCACCTCCGGGCACCTTTTCCGGCCACCTCCGGCGGCCATTTTCCGGCGACTACTTCCAACCACCGTTTTCCGGCGACCATCTCCGGCCACCTTTTCCGGTGACCATTTTCTGGTGACTATCACCGGCAACCATTTTCCGGCCACCGCCTCCGACCACTTTTTTCCGACAAACATTTTCCGGTGACCACCTCCAACGACCATTTTCCATTGTCCATTTTATTTTTATGAAAAAAAACAATAATTCTTTATTTAAAAAACAACTACACATTTTCTACAAGAACAAATTAAAAGCTCTTAGCAACAAATTCACATTTTTTTTAAAAAAAATAATTTTTTTCAAGAACAAATTCACAGTTGTTTCAGAACAAGTTCACAGTTGTTCCAATTGTAAGTTCGCATTTGTTCAAAAAAAAAAATCACATTTGTTCTTGTTCCAAGAACAAGTTCGCAATTATAAGTTCACAATTGTAAGTTCGCAATTGTTCCAAAAACAAGTTCGCAATTGCAAGTTCGCAATTGTTCCAATAACAAGTTCGCAATTGTAAGTTCGCAATTGTAAAATCGCACTTATAAGTTCGCACTTGTAAGTTCACAATTGTAAGTTCGCAATTGTAAGTTCGCAATTGTTCCAATAACAAGTTCGCACTTGTTCCAAAAACAAGTTCGCAATTGTAAGTTCGCAATTGTAAGATCGCACTTGTAAGTTCACAATTGTAAGTTCGCAATTGTAAGTTCGCAATTGTTCCATTAACAAGTTCACACTTGTCCAAAAACAAGTTCGCAATTGTAAGATCGCAATTGTAAGTTCACAATTGTAAGTTCGCGATTGTAAGTTCGCGAATTGTAAGTTCGCGATTGTAAGTTCGCAATTGTAAGTTCGCAATTGTAAGTTCGCAATTGTAAGTTCGCAATTGTTCCAATAACAAGTTCGCACTTGTTCCAAAACAAGTTCGCAATTGTAGTTCACAATTGTAAGGTCGCAATTGTTCCAATAACAAGTTCACACCAGTTCCAAAAACAAGTTCGCAATTGTAAGTTCGCAATTGTTCCATAATCCGGCGACCACCTCCGTCGACCTTTCTGGCCAACATTTAAAAAAAAAAAACTATTTTTTTAAGTACAAGTTCACAGTTGTAAAATCACAATTGTAAGTTCACAATTGTAAGTTCGCAATTGTAAAATCGCAATTGTAAGTTCGCAATTGTTCCAATAACAAGTTCGCACTTGTTCCAAAAACAAGTTCACAGTTTTTATTTTATACAATTGTGTTTATACCATATTTTAAATATCATACTTTCACAGTTTTTATTTAAAGAACATGTTCACAGTTATTTCAAAAACAAGTTCACAATTGTTCCAAAAACAAGTTCACAATTGATCCAAAAAATAAGTTTACAATTGTTCTAATATACAACTGAAAAATTCACAGTTGTTATAATATACAACTGAAAAATTCCCTGATTGCTCGCACTTGTTCCAACAATAACTGTGAACTTAGCAAACCAAATCAATCCATCAACAACAAAATCTCATTTACATTCAAAGCCAACACCAAAACACAATTGACAACTTTTTTGATTTACTAATCCATTAGAACACACAAACAAAAACAAAAATAAAAACAAGTTCACAATTGATCGAAAAAACAAGTTCACAATTGATCAAAAAACAAGTTCACATTCTGACTGTATAGAAAATCAATGACGGAGAAAAAACCTTTCCGATTAATTGTTCAAGATCATCGTCAATTTAATTAGTGAATATGAATTTCAAACGCATAGAATACTGAAACCCAACCCCTATTCAGGCAAATTTGAAAAAAAAAAAACAGGGAGGATTTATTTCTAAATAATTCACTCTACATCAAATTCAGGTATCATCTATTTGAATCAAATAGCAGTGATGTTAAACTAAGTGTACCTCAGGCAACCACTGGTTGTTCTCGGCATCGGCCATAACAATATTGAGCCAATTTGAATTCTTCTTCTCAACATGGGAGACGAAATCAACCAACGAATTGCAAAGACCGCATTTCGGGGAGTAGAATTCAATCACCGTAGCGTCTTTCCCGTCGGCCAACGCACACGCTAGTGCTTTCTGCTCAACTTCTCCTTGTTCTTCTGCGCTTAAACTCTTCTTCTGCTTCGATAACGATGCTGGAGCGTTAAATTGGAGTGAATGGAATTTGGAGTTGACGAAATCGGTAGCTAGGGAACCGATAGTTTGAATGGATTTGAATAAGAAAAGAGTGTCGAAGTTGCAGGAATTTGGGGATTTAGGGTTTTGGTGAATATCCCATGGCCATTTCAGGCAGAATAGCGGGTGTTTGGGAGCAGAATCCATGGTATCCTCTGATTTTGTCTCGCTGTTTTACGGATGAACTGACGAAAAATCGTCGGCGGCGGTGGGAATTAGGAATCAGCACTTTTTAATTTCTGACGCTACTTGGGAGTGAATGAGCCCAATTCTTCTGGCCCATTATGACCAGAGTTAGAGAGGGAGGGTCGTCGGGATTTGAAGAGGGTAAGGTCGCCAGAGTTGGAGAGGGAGGGTCACCGGAGGTGGAATGGAAGGCTCGTCGGAGGTCGGAAAGGTAAGAATCACCGGAGATTGGAAGGAGCGGTAGTCGCCAGCAATCGAAGTGTAGAGAGAGAATACGAAGGGCAGAGAGGGTGCGTTGCGAGGAGAGGGGAGGCGAGTGATTTAATTGGACAAGGGGTAGTTTCGGAATTTGATCATATTAATGGACCCTATAGCAGTATATTTTTAAGTATTGGACTAGATGGTAAATGAAAATATTACCTTGGATTAGATGGTAGTTTCCATCAGGATGAGGGATTAGGTGGTAATTTTCTCAAAAAGAAATATGACACCCGCCATTTTAAAGCACGTGACCATCACATAACTCACTAACACGCGTCAAACATCAACTTAAATATTTTCCATCATCAATGCTAGGGATGACCAAACCGGCCTGGAACTAGAAAACCGTACCGGAGAAACCCGGAACCAGAGTAAACCGGAACCGGAGTAACAGGAACCGCCAGTCATCCGGGCCGGTTAAGGTTAACATAACTGGCGAGCCGAACCGGTATCAAGTGGGCGACCGCCCACTTGTCAGGAGAGGCAAAAACTGGTTCGGATTTTAGGCCAATTTTTCGGGTTCCTTTGTCCATCTAGGGTTAGGTTTGTATTCCTGGGCACATATTTAAGTAAAGTTCCGCCCCTAAACTCATTGTAACTTCAAGATAACATATTATAGTGCAAGATCCTGGCTTGATAGTGCCCCCAGACGTAGTCAAACATATTGACGAACTGGGTAAACAATTTCTGTGTCTTTTGCTTTGTTATTTTCTTGTGCTTTGTTTGTGTGCCATTATTTTCTTTGGGTTATTTCTTGGGTTGTGAGGGTCTAATCCACAGCAACTGGTATCAAGATCTCTGGTTGGAGATCAGGGTTAATCGATCGATTGGTTTATCGGACGATTGGGGTTTGTCAAGCAATCAAGAATGGGCAATGATAAACAAGCGGTGGAGAAATTTGATTGTTCTGACTACGGGTTTTGGAGGATCCAAATAGAGGATCTCTTGTACAACAAAGATCTCTATAAGCCTCTAAAGGAAGTCAAGCCGGAAGGAGAAAAACAAGAAGATTGGGATCTCATGGATCGGAAAGCCCTAGGGGTGGTTAGATCTACTTTGTCGAAGTGGATCGCAAAGACTACCAAGAAGGCGAAGACCACAAAGGAGCTATTGGATTATCTTACTGAGAGATTTGAAACTCTATCTGCTGGAAACAAGGTTGATTTGATACGCAAGATGGGTAGTCTCAAGATGCAAGAGGGAGGATCCTTAGCTAAACACATTGATGAGTTTATGGATGTTATAGACTCATTGACTGCGTTGGATATTACGTTTGATGATGAGGTTCATACGTGCTTGTTGCTAGCGTCTTTACCAGGAAGTTGGAGCGGAACGGTGACAGCGATCAATGCTTCAGCGGGTAAGAACAAATTGAAGTATGATGATGTTAAGGATTTCTTGTTGGGCAAAGAAAAATCGTTTGAAGAAGTTGGGGACATCGTCTACTTCGGGATCGGCCTTAGCTACTACTAGTAGGGGAAGCCCGGGTACTAGCAATAAAGGGAGAACTGAATCAAGGGAAAACGTAGTGGGTGGTAAGGGCAAGGCCGTGGAGATCAGAGATAAACCAAGGGTCGCGAAAGGATCGGTGCAGTGTTATCATTGCAAGGAGTTAGGACACTACAAGAAGGATTGTCCCAATCGTGGGGGCAATTCGGTGAATGTGACAGTCGAATGTGATGATGTACTGGTTCTGAGTGTTAGTAGTGCACTAGAATCATGGGTGCTGGATTCGGGGGCATCATTCCACTCTTGCGGGCATGCAGAAGAGATGGAGAATTATACTTCCGATGATTTCGGTAAGGTCCATCTGGCGGATGGCGAGCCTTTGGAAATCAAGGGGAAGGGGGATATCAGAATAGGAGCATCGGACGGGAAGGTCTTACATCTACACGGGGTCAGACACATTTCGGGTTTGAAAAAGAACTTGCTTTCAGTTGGGCAGTTGGATGAAGAAGGTTACAAGGTAACTTTTGGCTGCAGGAACTGGGTTATTACCAAGGAGGATTCTGAGATCGCTCGGGGTAATAAAGAGGGGACATTGTATTTGGCGAATAACACCAAGGCTAGTATCGCGGTGGCGTCAGCCAAGGATGATACAGACTTGTGGCACTGTCAATTGGGTCACATGAGTGAGAAGGGGATGGAAGTACTTTGCTCAAAGGGAAGACTACCGGGTTTGAAGACAGTCGACGTGGGGATCTGCGAAGATTGTGTGTTTGGCAAACAGGCGAGTAGTAATTTCTCGAGGACAGGTAGGGCTTTGAGGGAAACAAAGTTGGATTTGGTCCACACGGATTTGTAGGGGCCGGCCCCGGTAACTTCGCTAGGTGGTGCGTCATATTACATGACCTTTATTGATGATTCGACAAGGAAAGTCTGGGTTTATTTCTTGAAACACAAAGATGAGGCATTCGAGGTGTTTAAGAAATGGAAGGCTTTGGTGGAGAATCAGACGGGACTTAAGCTTAAGTGCTTGAGGTCAGATAACGGAGGGGAGTATGAGCTCGGGGAGTTCAAGGAATATTGTGCAGCGAATGGCATTCACATGGAGAAGACTCCAAAGGGCACACCACAACACAATGGGGTTGCAGAGAGGATGAACAGGACATTGAACGAGCGGGCTAGAAGTATGAGGTTGAAGTGTGGACTTCCGAAGACGTTCTGGGCATATGCAGTTGACACAGCAGCTTTCTTGATCAATCGGGGACCATCGGTACCATTGGGGAATGAAATTCCAGAGGAAGCATGGAGTGGCAAGCAGGTAAATCTGTCATTTCTTTGCATATTTGGCTGTGTTTCATATGTTCATATTGATTCTGCTGATAGAACTAAGTTAGATGCAAAATCTGTAAAATGTACGTTTATTGGGTATGGCAGGGATGACTTCGGGTATAAGTTTTGGGATGACCAAAACCATAAAATTATTCGTAGTCGAGATGTGGTATTCAATGAACAGGTATTGTACAAGGACAGAAAGGGGGCATCTGATGATATTAGTTCGGAACCGGAGGTTGTAGAGGTGGATATTCCAGACTCGGGTGGGAGCAGGACGGTTCATGATGACCAAGGTCAGGGGGTCACTGAAGATGAACCACATACTCCGGAACCGGATATTCCGCTGCGTAGATCCAGCAGATTGCGTGGATCACCTGACAGGTATACTCCTTCGAATTTCTATTTGTTGCTAACAGATAGTGGTGAACCGGAGTGTTATGCGGAGGCTGTTCGTAGTGCACTTTGTGATAAGTGGAAAGCTGCGATGGATGATGAGATGGACTCATTGAAAGCCAATAAAATTTGGGAGTTGATTAAACTGCTTAAGGGGAAGAAGGCATTGCATAACAAGTGGGTTTACAGGATCAAGGAGGAAGCAAACGGTAGTAAGCGTTACAAGGCAAGGTTGGTTGTAAAAAGGTTTCAGCAAAAGTACGGTATTGACTACAACGAGGTATTCACTCCTGTTGTGAAGATGACCACTATCAGAATGGTTCTGGGGATAGTAGTGGCAGATAACTTGTTGCTGGAACAGATGGATGTAAAGACGGCCTTTCTTCATGGTGATTTGGAGGAAGAAATTTACATGGTACAACCAGAGGGTTACTTGTCTAAGGGTAGCGAGGAACTGGTTTGCAGGTTGACTAAGAGCTTGTATGGCCTTAAACAAGCTCCTAGGCAGTGGTACAGGAAGTTTGATGGATTCATGCATGACATTGATCTTATCAGATGTGAGGCGGATCATTGTTGCTACTTCAAGAACACGGACAATGGGTATATAATCTTGCTGTTATATGTGGATGACATGCTAATAGCGGGCTCTAGCAGTAGAGAGGTAAACAGATTGAAGGCTCAGTTGTCAAAACGGTTCGAGATGAAGGATTTGGGGGAGGCCAGGAAAATCTTGGGCATGCGGATTGACCGGAATAGGGAGTCGGGTAAGTTGGTTCTTTCACAAGCAGAATACGTTGAGAAAGTCTTGGTAAAGTTTTGCATGGAAGAGGCGAAGCCAACAGGGACACCATTGGGTATGCACTTCAAGCTATCCGAGAAGGACTCACCTAAGGGCAAGGAGGAGCGTGACAAGATGGAAATAACTCCATATGCTTCGGCAGTGGGGAGTCTAATGTATGCAATGGTGTGTACAAGGCCGGACATTGCACATGCGGTGGGAGTAGTCAGCCGGTACATGGGAAATCCAGGGAAGCAACATTGGGAAGCGGTTAAATGGATCCTGCGCTATTTAAAGGGTACTGCTGGTAAGGCTCTATGTTTTTCAAGCAAGGAGGTCGTGTTAGCGGGTTATGTGGATGCGGATTTGGCATCAAGTGATCTTGATAAGAGGAGAAGTACTACGGGTTATGTTTTCACATTGGGTGGTACGGCTATCTCCTGGGCTTCTAAATTGCAGAAGATCGTGGCTCAGTCGACTGCGGAAGCAGAATATGTGGCAGTGACAGAGGCAAGCAAAGAGATGGTATGGTTGCAGAACTTCTTGGGTGAACTTGGGAAGACGCGAAGTGGTAATGCTCTCTACAGTGACAGTCAGACGCGAAGTGGCTAGGAATCCAGCGTTTCATTCTAGGACGAAGCACATTGAGCTGAGGTTTCACTACATCAGGCATCTCTTGGAGAGGAAGATCTTAAGGCTGGAGAAGATTTTGGGATCGGAGAACCCGGCTGACATGTTGACCAAGGTGGTAAACCTTGAAAAGTTGAAGCTATGTATAGCTTCAATTGGGCTTGGAGAATAGGAGAGGAGGAAGGCACTACCATGATCGAGGTGAGCACTATGGTACCAAGGATGAGTTGAAGAACGGATACGGGGCTTGTATGCGCGGTTGATCTCTAGGTGGGAGATTGTTGGAATAGAGTACCAACCGGGACTAGACTTCGGAGCAAAAAGGAAGAAAATCGTCGGAGGGACTGTTGCTCTGGGCGGCCGCCCAGGGTGATGGTGGACGACCGCCCACTTAATCAGTCTGTTCAATCCGGAAGAGCAGTTTTATGGGCGACCGCCCAGGCCCTATATGGGCGACCGCCCACTTGTCGGGAGAGGCAAAAACTGGTTCGGATTTTATGCCAATTTTTCGGGTTCCTTTGTCCATCTAGGGTTAGGTTTGTATTCCTGGGCACATATTTAAGTAAAGTTCCGCCCCTAAACTCATTGTAACTTCAAGATAACATATTATAGTGCAAGATCCTGGTTTGGTAGTGCCCCCAAACGTAGTCAAACATATTGACGAACTGGGTAAACAATTTCTGTGTCTTTTGCTTTGTTATTTTCTTGTGCTTTGTTTGTGTGCCATTATTTTCTTGGGGTTATTGCTTGGGTTGTGAGGGTCTAATCCATAACAAAGTGGGTCTCACTTTCCATTTTAGGTAATAAAGCAAAGTAAGAACCTTAAATTGGGACAAACTAAAAAAGAAAGTAAAAACCTTAAAGCGGGACAGAGAGAATAATACAAGTAGGATAATCGAATAAAATAGTAGGGTGAAGACATTTGAAATAACTCAAAAGTTGAGTGATGAAAATATGATTGGTGGCTACAAACAATAACAAGAGCTCCGAGCTATGCTATTATGGATCGGACTAGGTCTCTCGAAGATTCGGAAACTATTCCTCCAACGCTTATATGAAGTCGGTTAAAATATGATAAAAAACGCTCTCAATCACATTTTTTAAATTTTTATTAAGATTATCAATTTTTTTATAAATTTTTTGTCAAAACGATATTAAGTTGACCAAAAGTCTCAAGTGACGTGAAACGGAGGGAATATATTTTAATGCGCAGAGTTGAGTTTTTTTTTTTTTTTTTTTTCAAAACATTTTTAATGGATATGATATACTCCTTCCTTTCCGGGTAAGTTGCAACATGGAAAGGGAAGCAAAAAAATTAAGAAAGGAAAATAATAAGTGGTTGGGAGGAAGAGAGAGAATGAGTGGAGAATAATGAGTGGTTGGGAGGAAGAAAGAGAATGAGTGAAAGATTATAAAAGTAATAAATAGTTTCTTTATTTGACATTATTGCAACTTAAGTGGAATGCCCAAAATGAAAAATTGTTGCAACTTACCCGGAATGGAGGGAGTATCTAACAATGTTGTTGTTAGGGTGCAACCCAAAGTCCCACATCGGTAATTGAGGAAACAATTGTAAGGTATATAAGAGCACCCACCCACTTCATTAGCATGAGGCTTTTTGGGAGTTGACCCTAAAACAAAATCCGTGCGGGCTTGGCCCAAAGCGGACAATATCATACTAATGTGGAGAGTGGTGGTGGTGGTCGCGGTCCCAACAAGTGGTATCTGAGCCATGGTTCGGATGGGCACGACCGGGTGGACCGTGTGTGTGCTTTATATGGTGGGGTTCGCCTTGTGCGACATAGCGAATCGAGTCTTGCAGAGTCTTGCAATCGAGGGCGATGGTGTTTCGCGGGCGGTTGGTACAAACTTTCGCCGATATGGGCCAGAGGAAACACTGCGGGCCATAGCGGTGTGGTCCTTGGTTGAGGGGAGGATTCTTGGGGTGCAACCTAAAGTCCCACATCGGCAATCGAGGAAACAATTGCAAGGTATATAAGAGCACCCACCCACTTCATTAGCATGAGACGTTTTGGGGATGCCCAAAAACAAATCCGTGCGGGCTAGGCCTAAAGCGGACAATATCATACTAATGTGGGAAAGTGGTGGTGGTGGTCGCGGTCCCTACAAGTAGTATCAGAGCCATGGTTAGGATGGGCCCGACCGGGTGGACCGTGTGTGTGCTTTATAGGGTGGGGTTCCCCTAATGCGACATAGCGAATCGATTCTTGCAATCGAGGGGGATGGTGTTTCGCGTGCGGTTGGTACATGCTTTCACCAATATGGGCCAGAGGAAACACTGCGGGTCATAGCAGCAATTGAGGAAACAATTGCAAGCTATATAATAGCACCCACCCACTTCATTAGCATGAGGCTTTTTGGGAGTTGACACAAAAACAAACCAGTGCGGGCTTGCCCAAAGCGGACAATATCATATTTATGTGGAGAGTGGTGGTGGTGGTCGCGGTCCCAACAGTTGTACCGCTTAAAAGTGTTAATTTTTCTACTAGAAATACTAACACTTAAACATTTTAAACTTTTACGAGAGCATTTTGATACGATTTACCTCTAATCATTTATCATCTTGACATCTGAACATGTTTCATGGCCTCCATCTTTGCTTCTTGTCTCCTTTTTAGACAAGACAATTTCGATAGTGGACAATGTTAACGACAAGAAAGCAAAAGATGTATCTTTTCCTCTCAGAAGAAAAAGACAATCCATTTTATTTTTAACGGTTAACATTAACATAAGTAAGTGTTGATTAATTTTAACAATAATTTAAAAATGGAATTTGAGTTGATCTTAAAAGCTTAGTTTATTTTCTAAGCTAAGAAAAAACTATTTCTTACCGCTGGCACTCAAACACACATACACTTTATTCTCTCGCTTCTTGCCTTCCCTATACTGACACTATTTTACACTAATATTGGCACTCTTTTACACTGATACTTAATAATACATCCACTGACACTATTTATACTGACACTTTTTTACACTAATGCTGAAACTTTTTTACTCTGACACTTAATAATACATCCAATGATACTTTTTAAATTGACATTTTTCTACACTAACACTGACACTCTTTTACACTAGCATTTTTTTTAACTAACACTGGTACTTTTTTACACTAACACTGGCATTTTTACGCTAACACTGACACCCTTTTACACTAGCAATTTTTTTTTAACTAACACTGGTATTTTTTTACACCGACATTTTTTTACACATGCACTGACACTCAATAATAATAGCACTGACATTATTTTTTCCCAACATATAACACCCACACACATGAACTAATACAATCCATTGACACAATTGAGACTACAACATACTGTAACAAATTTCTCAACAACGAAAACGATATTGAGCCCTAGAAAAACGCAAATTCGTTAATAGAAAAGCACAATGAAATAGTTTACTTTTGGGATCTCAAGAATGGGATTGAGAACTAGGTTTTTTGAATGTACAAATCTTGACTTGTTCAATTATCAAGTTCTTCCGCTCAAAGATTTAGGCGAAAAGCTTCTCCTCCGTCGTCATCTTCACCGTCAACGAATGAATCGATCTCCGTAATAGGTCGAGAGAGAAGTGTGTGTGGTCAATCAGATTGAACGCCTAACGCTCGAATTTGTTAGAGCATGCGGTTGCGGTAGGATTTACGATATTGGAGGCCGCCGTCTCCTTCCTCTCCTTCTGTCCACGCAAAAGACGTTTTTCCTTAAGCTTAAAAAAATGATTTTTTGTGAGATAGATATTGTTAAATTATTAATTAATTTTTCAATAACACTTAAAACTATTCAATAGAATCATAAAATTGATTTTAATGTTTTGTTAAAGTTCACTTGTATTAAAGAGAAAAAAATCTATTTATTAAGACGGTGGAATACAAATTTAACCTAATTTATTTGTATTAATTAATATAAATCGACCAAACATTCCAATTAAACAACAAAATAATTGGGAAAAAATAATTGAGCTCAACATTGCATTGCATTATCCAGCTAAGCAAACAAGAAATAAACATAGGTCAAATCCAAATAGATTTAGTAGGGAACCGTTAGGCACACAATAATTCTTACAATATTCTTGTATAATTGTCATAGCTTGTTACAAGTCCTTATGCATAGAGTACAACTTGTTGAACAATTAAGAAACTTAACCAGTTGTGTTGATGGAATTTGGGCCATTAGATGTGCTCCCTTAGCCTTTCATTTTATCAACCATTTTGTTGGGCAAAACATTTCAAATTAGACAAAGGATATTCTAGCTTGTCTTGAATTGGGACAAAATCCATTCTTATTTAAATGTATTTTCTGTTAATTTTAAGAAAAGTCTATTGTATTATTGGACTGGCTATATTCAGTTTGTCTGTCTGAGATTAAGAATTGAGACTAATTTATATCAGAAGACCATGTAACTTGTCTACTATTAAAAATGCAGCTAAATTATCGTAGTTTATAACTCATGTTAGGTTATTTAAAATAATTACTGTTTAGTCGCATCTCGTCTGTTTGTAAATCATCATTGATTTCGTTCAAATATGTAATTAGATTGCATACATCCTAAATTCTAATATTATAACAAATATTCCAAAATAAAGGTCCAATGTGAATTCATGCTCGCAAAAAGCTAACACATTTTATTATTAGTAAAATAAAAAAGAGAACAAAAAAAATGAACATGGTTATGGTTTCACTTTTCAGTTACTATGTTCACTAAATGTTGACAGCAACAGAAATTATGGAAGAATGTAATGTTAACTTGAGTGTTATAGATAGTTTAAAGAAAAAACCTAAATTAAATTACAAAGGGAAATGCTTCTCTTACAAGGTAAATTCTTTATCATATTCTTTTCTAGCATTTCTCTTTCTTTATTATTTGATTTAGTTACCATGGAGATTTTTTTCTTCCAACTTTTTCGCGCGAAAAAAACATACCTCTATATTGGTGTAAAGGCAAGATACGATGTGAGGGACGTCGATGAATTATTTAATTTAATACGAAAATATCCAGATGGTATAATTGTAGCAAATCTTATAGATGCATTCCCAACTGTTGCCGTCGATCTTGAGGTATGGAAATGTAATATTTTTGCTTTCACAAATATTCCGCCTTCGTTTTTTAAAAAGAAAAGTTTTGCTTTCAAAAGCTTGAAAACTTGCCCGAAGTGAGCGAGGACTTTGACTGAATCGCTATTAGATTATATTACAGGTTTTATCTTAAATCCAATTAATGTTAAAGGCTCTCAAGTCTATAGACTAGCCCATATTTGTTTATTTATTTATTTTGTAGACATGAAATATATTGTTTGAAAACAAGTTCCGTAAACCCATTAACAACTAAGCACAACATGCTTCTATTTGTAGACTCTATCTTAGATGTTTTTATTAAAAATAAATAGTTTCGTAATTACCGATGCTATCTATTCTTTAATACGATTTTCCTTATGTTTGAAATTTCGATCAATTTTGTAGGGTTTGAAATTAAGAAGAAAAGAAAATATTTGTGCTAAGGAATATGAAGAAACAAGAGATTTTGTACCCTAGTGACCCGAGAGTGGCAATCAAAGTAGACAATGATTTGAAAAGGCTATATTAAAGGAGATTAAGATACCTCAAGATATGTTCGAAGTCGTGAATGATCTTAAGAAGAAGGGAATGAAACCGGCAATAGACATGGCCAAGAGGAGGGCTATGGCTCGAGCTTATGGTGTTCAAAAATCCGTTTCCAAATCTATGAAAAAGAAGGGCGAGATCATTAAGAGGACCAAACTCACCAATTCCCATTTACCGGAGCTTTTTTCCGGTAATGATTAAAGACTGTTAAGACTTAAATTAGGAATATGACGGTGCTTGATAAGAAGAACTTTACCGCTTTTAAAATCCTACACGCCTCGAGTCTAGAGTAAATTGAATGGCTAAGACCGACAAACAGCTTTTAAAAAATATTAGGGATATTTGTAGCGGTGAGGTACAAATTTAACTGCAAGGGGGTTAAATTACTTCGAAATAGAATAACAAACATTGGTCATTGCCCTAGCCACGGGCCAAGACACACATCTAATGCCTTAAGGCTATGGATGGCCAAACCGGACCGAAACCGGAGCAAACCGGGGAGGAAACCGAAACCGGACGAACCGGAACCGCAAGGCATCCGGGCCGGTTCAGGGTCACATATATGCCAAACCGGAACCGGAACCGGACCGAAAATCCCTTGTTTTTCAATAATTTTAAAGGGGGGACCGGAACCGGACCGGAACCGGGGTAAGCGCGGGCCGGTTCAGGGTCACCCTTTTGCCGAACCGGAACCGGGTCCGGAACCGGTTTTGGCCATCCCTACTTAAGGCCCTTAACAATAACTTTCTCACCCATCTTCATCACACCTTAAAATGATACAAAGGTTGCAAAACAAATATATCTACTACAACAACAACAAAAAAAAAAATAAAAAAAAATAAAAATTGGCATGCTTAATTAATGCTAAAGTTTCAATATAATTCTTACAGTTGGTCAATAACTAACATTAGAATCCACATCATTAAAGAAAATAATAGCAAGACAAACCCTATATTAGTTAGCATACATCTATCTCAAAATAAATATTCAAATAAATAAATAAATTTACTTTTATCTAAGAATAATTTTTTTTTTTTTTTTTACCATTCAACTACGTTAGGAAAACCATTGCACTATTTACCTTTAGTCCTCTCAAATCTCAAGTAGATCAATTCTTGCTTCAACCTTTACTTTATTGTTAACCTCTCCATTAACCGCACTTTCCTCTTTACCTCCTCCATCTTTATTCAGTCCCACAAACCCAAAAACTCCTTAATATTCTCGATTATCTTTCTAAAAACCGTTTCTTCTTCTTTAATCTCAATAGATGACTCCGTCTCCATTTCTCTTTTTTCCTTCATTTGTTCGATCAAATACCCCAATGACGTTCCATTTTTAGTAAACTCCGTAACAAGCTCCTCGAACACCAGTAGTAATGCCGCCTTAAAACTCGCTGATACCTTAACCGGACCAGGAATATTTTTACCATCAACTAGCCCCACCTTAGTTCGACCGTTAATATAATCATCGCAAGCTGTTAAAATGTGGGTCCCACGCTCGTTAAAGTGCCTTGAGATGAATCCCTCGAAATTCTTCGGGGGTCTACGTAGCAAATAGAGCATAGTCTTACATGACATGATGAACACATTGTCACTATAAGCTAATGATTTCTTATTCATTATACCTTGTAAGATCCAAATACCCGTTTCCATACCCGGTTCGTTAAAATACGGGTTTTCATTTAAAACTAAGCCTTGAAGGGAGACCAATACTTGTAATACGGTTGATTCATTCGGGTTCCACATCTCGGATTCATACCCGTCCCATGTGCCGAGCAGACTTAAGCAAACAAAACCCGATCCGTATAGATTCGGGTTTAAACTTAACCCGAATGAGCGGTAATGGACGAAAGGCGGTCTATTCGGGTAATCCGCCGGAAAAGCGATGTCGAAGAAAAAGAGACCGTCGTGGTACGGCGTGCCGGCGGCGCCGACAATGACGGCTCTCAGGAGATCTATCCGGGTCTCGTAAACACGCACGTGGATCGTCTCCGGGAGATTTTTTTCGAGAATCTTCCACTCCTTCATAATCGCCTTGTGGACTTGACTTGACCCGTTTGAGAAAGTGGTAATTGGGGTCCGTCTGGTGGCGAAGTGGTGGTCGGAGTGGTCGGTGACGACGGCGAATTTGTGGGTGGTGGGTTCTTCTTCAATCTCTCCGGCCATTGGAGATTGATACAAGATTAGAGAGAAAAAAGTTATCGTGAGCACTTAGTTATGCATTGATTAATACAGTATATACATACGGAGTATATTTTGTACAAGAGTCCTAAATTAACTTTTATACATATATCTAAGAAGATATATACAAATATTAAAAGTCATTTAAAATTTTATATGCATATAACCTCTTTATCTCAACTAATTTCCCAGTTCCTTTCGAAAAAAAAAAATTAATTTCCCAGTTTAGTAGGAGACTTGGGGCAATGCAATTTTACTAAAAAAAAACCAGG
The DNA here is from genome assembly GCA_026119855.1 of Campanula takesimana. NCBI lineage: Eukaryota > Viridiplantae > Streptophyta > Magnoliopsida > Asterales > Campanulaceae > Campanula > Campanula takesimana. Next base: position 339,094 of record JAOWBW010000863.1, read on the forward strand.
CGAGGGGGCCGACACACGGAGGGAAAAACGCATTTTTCCTAGCGATTAGGAAAAACGTATTTTTAAATGCGTTGTAATTTTTTGTAAATAAATAGAATTTCGGGCGCGGTAACATTTTTGTAAATAATTGAAACGCCGTGTGTGCTGATAATCAAGGTCGTGACTTAAGGCCATAGCCAACAAACCTTCTGGATATCAACTTCAAATCGTTTTGGATATCAATATAACGCTTTCTGGATATAATTTTTAAGCACATTTAAAGAATGTCATGATAAGGAAACCTTTTGAATATCAACCTCAAAAGGTTTTGAACATCAATAATAAAATTTTCTGGATATGATTTTAAGCACATTTGAACAAGGTCATGGTCAACAAACTTTCTGGATATCAAGCTCAAGAAGTCCTGGTCATCAGTTCTAGTGTTTTGATAGTCAATTGTAGTGTTTTTGATAGCCAATGAGCACTTTTAAAGAACCTTTAAAGCTGATGACTAATAGTCAGAACTTTTGAAACTGATAGATTGAGACTGATAACCAGAGCATTTGAAACAGATAGCCAGATGATTTTTTTCAAATGAAATTTAGAGACCTAAAAAAGTCATGGGTTTCGCCCCCTGATTATGAGTTTAGAAACCTCAAAAGACGACATTTAGACCCTAAAATGAGCCTTTGAAGTTTTTATAGATGACTAGTAGCAATGTTTAGGATTGACAGTTGTTGTGTTACAAATGTCCAGTTGTGTGTTGAAGAGCATCAAATGGTGTGGAGAAGTTTCGATTATTTACAAAAATGTCACCGCACGTTTTTTAAATAGTTTCGATTATTTACAAAATGTCACCGCGTATTTAAAGTACGTTTTTCCTAATCACTAGAAAAAAATGTATTTTACAGGAGACTAACCCTCGAATTCAAACTAAACTAAACGAAACGAAACGAAATGGAATGGAATTGTTTGAAGGACTAGTGGGTAACCCGTGCTCTGCACGGATAACTAATTTGCTATTTTTTTTTTACATTTAATAGTTTTTTATAATATAAATATATTGTATATAAAAAAATATTTTTTAATTATAGTTAACTAAAATAGTAAACATCATCTTAACTAAAACCATTAATAGTAAAAATTAATCTATATAATAATATCAATAACTAATATTATTAATAATACTTATTAATATTTATAGTAACTATTATAATTAACTAATACTATTAATAATAATGTTAACCTATATAGTAACCACTATGATTAACTAATACTGTTAATAGTAAAAATTAACATATATTATAACTGTTATGATAAACTAATACTATTTATAGTAATAAATAATTTATAAAGTAACCATTATAGTTAACTTGTATAGTACTACCTCTGTCCCTAAATGAGTGTCCAAATTTCATTTTAAGGGACACTGAAAATCTCAACTTTTTGAATAATTTGGTAACAACGATTCATATATAATCTTGTAATCTCCTTTCCAAACCTTTAGTTTTGCACGTATAAAGAAACCGGTGAAAAAAATTTCGAAAAAAAAACGTTTAGGGAGAAAGTTATGTTAAAAAAAAGACACTCATTTAGGGACAAAGATTTCTTGAAAATGGACACTCATTTAGGGAGAGAGGGAGTAACTATTATTGTTAATTATACTATTAATAGTAATAGTTATATATTATAGTTGACTAATACTATTAATAGTAATAGTTAACTACTATAGTAACTATTATAGTTAAGTAATACTATGAATAGTAATAGTTAACAACTATTACTATTAATAGTAATAGTTAACTCATATCATAACTATTATTATGAGCTAGTAGTATTAGCTAATAATGAGAATATCAAAAGTCACACACATTTAGGATAGTGATGATGTGGCTTCACACAAATGAAGCTTTAACATAAGTTTGTCTATGTGTCAAAGCCATAGCCCTCCTCACCAACTTTAATATATATATATATATATATATATATATAGATTTGCAGATTGGTAGGTCCTATTATGGTGAATGAACAGTGTTGATTAGTGGGGGTTTGCACAATTTTTTTTATCGTGGATCTTATTGTGGTTGAAATCAAGGGTGGGATGTTTTTTTATCAAACATTTATACTCTCGTCTGTTTCAAAATACATGTCGTATTAGATTTTTCACACATATTAATAAATGCAATTAATATATATTAAAAAGATTTTTGTGTCTCTAACAGATTACAATTTCCTAAACAGTTAAATAATTACACAAAAGACCGCTTGTAATTAGTAAATAAGGTTATTATAGATAAACAAGAGTAAATATTCTTTGTATTAATAAAACGTCAAGTATTTTAGAATAAAAAATAATATCTACAATATTATGTATTTTAAAACGGGTGGAGTACCACCTATATTTATATTAGTGACATTTTCTTGCTGATTACACAAAGGCTACTTCAATATGATAGTGACCTATTTTTCGAGCTTTGGCAAATACTAGTCCTTGAGTTACCACAATTTTTTTTTCTTTATCTCATGATTTTTCTTTTTTACTTTATCTGAGGTTAATCTTTTAAAGTACCACCCTAATCATTGGTCCAACAAGTGTCTATTTATTCATAGACTTTATACCGTTGTATGAATCATAAATAGGGGTAACAATTTATTTATCATCTAATTTTTCTTTATTTTTGAAATAATAAATTTTGTGAAGTTTGAAAGAAGAAAGAAAATATTTTTGCTAAAGAATACCAAGAAACAAGAGATTGTATAGCAAAGGGGTCCAGAAGTGGTTAGTATCTTAGAAGAAAAAAAAAACTGAAGAGATTTAACTACCTCAAAATATGTCTGAAATATTGATAGGCAAACTTCTAGGTATATGTATCATAACTGTATTGGCACTGAGGCAATTTTCTTAGATATATAAGTCACTTTTTGTTTCAAAAAAACAATGTCTGAAATTGTGAATGTTATTCAGAAGAGGGGTACGTAAACGACTACAAACATAGCAAAGAGGACGTGTATGCTCGAGCTCATCGTATTCATATATCCGAGTCCATTCCTATAAAAAAGAAGGGAGAAATCATGAAGAGGATCTGACTCACTAACGATAATCTACCCAACTTTTTTTAAGTAATATTTTAAAAGGTTAAGACGTAAATTAGGGATCTGTGTAGTGATGAAGAAAAATAATAATTGAAGGGGGTTTAATTACTTTTGAAATACAATCTTTCTTATGAAAATATAAAAAACATTCTTAAAGAGGTACTCCCTCCGTCCCACTCGAATTAAGATTTTTGGGTTGGGCACGAGGATTAAGGAAAATGTGTTAGTGGAGTAGGTGTTGTGAGTATGAAAAGTAAAGTAAGAGAGAGAAAGTGGGGTAGAGAAAGTTGATTAAATTAACTTTCCACTCATTATTCTCTACCCCACTTTCTCTCTCTTACTTTACTTTACATACTCACAACACCTACTCCACTAACACATTTTCTTTAATCCCCATGCCCAGCCCAAAAATCATAATTCGGGTGGGACGGGGGAGTATTTCCTTTTCAACAGTTGACAAAACATTAATACTTAGTGGTAAAAAGTCATATTTGTAAAATTTCAAAGTGTTAAAAAGATACATTTGCATAGTTGAAGGGAATAAATGATCCTATTCCATGTATGTATACATGGCCTTGACACTTGATCTAATATTCCCACAACGGATTAAATAGCAGTCCATCGGATATTGGCTAGTAGTCCGGTCATCCAACGGTGAAAATCCAACGGTGAAAACAATATTGAAGTTAGATTCTTGAATTCTGTTAGTGGGGAAAGACCATACTAGCATTAATCACACATCTAATGCATTAACATTAACTTTCTCATTTCAAAAATAAAATAAAATATATATCTCATTAGGATAACTAAAAATAATTTAAATTATTACTCAAAATTCATTCGTAATAACAACGAAAAAAATGGACTAACTTTCGGGGACAGATGGAGTAATAACTTTCTCACCTATCTTCATCACACCTTAAAAATAATCCAAAAGTAGCAAAACAAATATATCTACATCTACTACAACAACTACAATAACAAAACAAAACAAAATAAAAACACCATTATCATGCTTACTTAATGCTAAAGTTTTAAATATATTCCGTTTAGTTGGTCCATAACTAACATTAGAATCTACATCATTTTAGAAACAATAAAAAAGAGTAGTAAGACAAATCCTAGATTAGTCCATCATATATAGTCTAGTTAAAGTAGTGTAACTAGTGTTAAAAATAAAATAAAAAATAGAACTATTTACCTTTAGTCCACTCAATTCTCAATTTGATCAACTCTTGCTTTGATCTTCACTTTTTTGTTAACCACTCCATTAACCACATTTTCCTCTTTACCACCTTTATCTTTCTTCAATCCCAAAAACCTCATAATTTTCTCGACTATCTTTCTCGTACCGAATCTTGTACCCTTAACACCCTTACTACGCTTAAACGGCGTTGGTTTCTCTTTTTTAACATTAATAAATGACTCCGGATCCATTTCTCTTTTTTTCTTCATTTCTTCGACCAAAGGCCCCAATGACGTTCCATTTTTAGAAAACCCCACAACAAGCTCCTCGAACAACGGTACTAATGCCGCCTTAAATCTCTTCGATACCTTAATTGGACCCGAAACATTTTCACCATCAACTAGGCCCACCCTAGCACGACCATTGATGTAGTCATCACAAACCGTTAAAATATGGGTCCCACGCTCGTTAAAGTGCCTCTTAATGAAATCCTCGAAATTCTTTGGGGGCCTACGGAGCAAATAGAGCATAGTTTTACATGATAAAATGAACATATTCTCACTATAAGCTAATGATTTCTTCACCTTACCCGGTATGATCCCAATACCCGGTTCGTTAAAATACGGTTTTTCATTTAAAACTAAGCCTTGGAGGGAGACCAACACTTGCAAAACCGTTGACTCATTCGGGTTCCATCTCTCGGGTTTACGCCCGACCCATGTGTTGAGCAGACTTAAGCAAACATAACCCGATTCGTATAGATTCGGGTTTAGACGTAACCCGAATGAGTGGTACTGGACCAACGGTGGTTTATTCGGGTAGTCCGCCGGAAAAGCGAGGTCGAAGAAAAAGAGTCCGTCGTGGTACGGCGTCCCGGCGGAGCCGACGATGACGGCTCTCAGGAGGTCTATCCGGGTCTCGTAGACACGCACGTAGATCGTCTCCGGGAGGTCTTTTTCGAGAATTTTCCACTCTTTCATAATCCTCTTGTGGACCTGACTTGACCCGTTTGAGAAAGGGGCGGCGGATGTACGGGTTGGTGCGGTGGCGTAATGGTGGTCGGAATGATCGGAGACGACGTCGAAGTGGGTGAATTTGTGGGTGGTGGGGGTTTCTTCTTCTTCTTCAATCTCTCTGGCCATTGGAGAGAGAGAGAAAATGAAGGTTAGGTGGGGATGGTATGAAATGGAATGGAATGTTACTTTTAAGGAAGGATTTGTTGAATTGTGGGTCCCACTATGGTGGAATAAACGGTGGGGATTTTACAAGTTTTTTATGGTGGGTCCCACTATGGTTGAAATCAACGGTGGAGACCGCAGCAAATGTTTTTGGATCATTTTTTTTTTTCCAGGTTCCCAGAGCTTCGCCGGACTATTCCTGGACCACCAACCCCCGGCCCCTCAGTGACTAGCGGAGGTAAACCGCGGGATATGCCCAAGATGGTTCGGTTAGTAACACCCCTTATACCCTCAGTGACTATCGGAGGTAAACCGCGGGATATGCCAAAGATGGTTCGGTTAGTAACACCCCTTATACTCCTGGCCCCAAGGGAGCTTCCTCCAAGGCAATTACATCACTCTTACATCACCAATAAATTAGTTGCTCCAGCTGCTCTTGCCAGGATTCGAACTCCCCACCCTGAGGTTGCAAGCCCAGCAATGCCACTTTCCTTACCACTCAGCTGTGCCCCGGGGGACTCAAAACTTAATACTCTTATTTGTGTATGATTAGGGAGTTTGGAGAATGATAACATTTTTTTTTTTTTTTAAAAAAAATCACATAGATATTGAGTTGAGATGGAGAAAAGTGTGTCAAGCAGCAATTTTTTTACGATGTCCACGTCAGAAAGAAGCAAGGAAAGGGATCGAACTCTAACGCTCACCGAAGGTGAGGCTTGGCTTCACCGAGTGTGCCAAGCACCATTTAATCCATAATATTTAACATTTTTAAAGGATGAGAATATATTTAGGTGCAAGCAGTTCAATAGCATAGCAGTTTGCACATTTGACAAATATGGGCGCTAAATGTAGAAACGATCAACCTAAGTTTATTGCTCATCCGTCTATTATGAAATCAGACTACATTGGCTCGAGAGAGGGTATCACTTGGTTCCACATAGGAAAATCAAGGGTGTTATTTGCACCAAAAAAACAAGATAGAAAATTGGGATAATTAATGGGTTGAAATTGATCAATGAGCTAAATGTATTAGGTCATTTGAGGCAAATTAGTACCTAAATAGAAGCACTTTCTTTTTGAAGGATAAGCACTTTTGTTGAGAATAGTAATTTGGGCAAGTTTTTGGTGTTTTTTGGTGGGTTGATTGGCACAATTAGGTCATCATATATTCTCTCTCCCTCTTTCACACACACTTTTCCAACCTCAAAACAATGGAAAATTGAAGAACAAAAAAGGGTAATTGGGGGTAACATGTAGGAAGTTTCAATGGGTCTTTTACTCTTTTCTGGCCTTTATTTTTCTTGTTACTTACAAATTACAAGTCAATTTCCATGAAATGATCTAAGTTGTTACATTAAGTTGTTTTGTAATTTCAAGCAAAGTTATGCTTCTTTTGTCAAGTTTGTTAGGATTTACTACTATTTATCAAGCATACAAACATATATTCACTCTCATTTCTATGCCTAAAAGAAAAATGATACTCTCTCCGTCCCATTTATATTGGTCACATTTGATTTATTAGATCAAAACAAGTCAATTTTGACCAAACATTAAGGTCAATCTAATTATCCCTGTAAAATTTTAGAGATTGTTATTGATAAATCATTTAACATTTTTAAAAATTTCATTAAGATAATTTTGGCATGGGTACATGATAGCGCAACTGTTGCGAACACACTAATGTCGTGATCAAGCTCATTGGCAATATGAATATCGTACTCTTTTAAAAGTATTTTATTCTTAAACATTTCGTTCTTGTTAGCAGTCTAACTCAGTGGCGGAGCTAAAAAAAAAAATTAAAAAGGGGGAAATATTTTCATTAAGTGAAAGGGGGCAAAAGAAAATTTTAATGCATTTTTTTCTTAAAACAAGGGGGGGGGGGGGTTTATTTAATAAATTGCACTAATATTATGAAATTACTAAAATATTTGCACTAGTTAAAGAGAACATTTAAAAATAAGGGGGAAATTGCCCCCCTTCAACAAGCTGTAGATTATCATGTACTCTTAAAATAATTTTTACCTCTTTCAAACAAAATCCCGACTTTGATAAAATTTAAGGTTTCATCTCAAAACAGTGGTGGGTCTAAGATTTTGGTCTAAGATTTTTTGTAAACGGGGGCAAAAATTGCATAAGGGGGCAAAAAAATGTTAGTGGTTTTTTATTTCTACATCTAAGGGGCAAAGCTTACTAAATTGCACTAACACCCCTAACCTTTACAAAAAAATTGCACTTGTAAATTTTTTTATTTGTTT
>JAOWBW010000863.1:346884-580187 GCA_026119855.1 Campanula takesimana
CACGAAGACCTACTTGCTTATTAATTTCTTTTAATATTTGTTCATTTTCTTGATATATCTCGTCATATGACTCATTATTATCTAATTCGTTAAAGCTATTAGTTATTCATCATTTAGGACGCTAGCAATCTCAGGATACTCAAAAGATCTATTTTTTCATTAAGAAAGTAGGGGAATACACGTTCCGTGATGGCATCCAAGTCCTCTTGGGTGAGCTCATCGGTAGCGGTATCTGACTCTAAAGTAAGAGTTACAATTTTCTTTCTCTATGGGGATGGGGAGTACATCCTAATTCTTTGATCAGGAAGTATTTCACTTGCTATGGGTCCCCCAATCGTTTACCAATTCTGGATAGGCTCGTCACTTTTCTCGATGAGATTGGTGTAATCTTGGTTCGGAGTGTCCCCCTTATCTATTGCATTGATCTGAGTGTCCTCTATCTTGCAAAGGTTGAGAAAATTGGCGCAGTAGGTCTTCTCCTAACACAAAGTCCCACTCACTGAATGCTTCGGATTTGGTATCCCCTAATTCTCGAGGTAACCACGAGAATTGCATCAGTTCTATTTCAAGCGAGTATGGATCACAGTCACTGAAGATTTCAAAGCCCGGTTGGCGCTTCCCCCTATGGTCAATCCATGGTTCAGGGAACATAAAGTATGGCAAGTTTTCCCCCTCGCGCACAAAGTTGTTATTTTCCATACTTAGTACTTGATTGTGAGACAACATGTAACCGAAAGAAACTTCATTATTAAACGCTAGAGTGATCTCGCCCACATTTGGGACTAGGCTAGTAGCCTCCTCTTTCACACTAGCTATTTCTATTACATTGATCCTTTCTCCCGCAGTTAGGAGAGGGTTTGTCACTACATTAGGAACCCCTAGCTGCTTAGAGTCTCTGAGATCTTGAATCACATCTTTGAGGTGGTTGCAAGTATTGGTGTCGTGACCACTGAACTGGTGGAACTTTGTTGGTCCCAAAGGGGAAACAAGGTATGAAAAATGCTAGAGGGGGGGGGGGTGAATAGCATTTTAAAATTCTTTTCAAACAAACCCTTTTTCAAATCAATGGCTTATGCCCACAGTTCTCAAATAAGCTAAGTATAGCGCGCAGATAGAGTGTGAAATGCACAGCGGAAGTTTAAGCAGCCCTGCGCAGGAAAAAGCTGCGCAGAGATAAAAACGCATGCGCTAAGTTTTGGCTTAAAGAGTTGGATAAAATGTTCTAAGGCAATAAGAAATAACAAGCACATCAGCAAGTATAGCAATCTGAAAGATCAAACAAAGCAGTAATTCAGAAATGATTAAGCAGGAAGGAAATAGAGAGATTAAAGAACAAGCTATTGGAGAGGTTCGATCAATGAAAGATCTACGTCCTCTACCAAGATGGTTAGTCTTGGATTTTCTAATGGAGATCTTATTATATAGAGAGTTACAAGGTACAACAATGAAACACAAACTATCTCAAAGATCTATAATCTATGAAGAACAAATCCTAGACTAAACCGATGTATCTCAAGAAGTAAGATCTAAATGATCGAAGAAGCTTCAAGATGTGTGTGTGTGTTCAGAAATTCTGGGCTCTATGAATCTATGAGATGAAGAGCACGAAGAATTCTGGTGATTTAAGGCTTAGGATCTGGCAGGAGTTTGAAGGTATGAAGGTTGATCTTGAATCTGTGAATAGTAAGCAGCAATCTTCAGAACTTCAAGGATATTAGAAAGCACAAACTCTAGAAACTTGGAAATGAAGATGAGATGGCTATTTATAGCAGAGAGCTTAAAACTAGCCGTTGGAGCTCTGAGCAAGGACGATGAGCTGGCACGATATGATTGGTGCGCATGTGTCCTTTATAGCCGTTGGAGATCTGATCAAAGATGATGACCTGGCACAATATGATTGGTGCACAGGTATATAGAGCCGTTGGAGACTGAGCATGAAGACCAAACTCAAAAGCTTCTTCTAGAAGGATGACAGCTGTCTTCATTTGAAATATTTCTCTTGAGCGTGTCTCCACCGTTGGATCTATTGAGTGTGCTTGCTTTGTCGATTCTGCACACCTCAGCACTCTTAAAAGCGTACATCTTCAAAGCATTTTCCAAGTTAGGTGATCTAAATGTATCGAAAGCTGAGCAAGATAGAATGCTGCGCAGGAGAGACCTGCGCAGTGGTGTACTGCGCAGAGTAGTCCTGCGCAGAGACCACAGTCTTGCTTAGATCTTCATTCCATTTCGCTCCGAGCCCTATATTCTACGCCTATACTATAAAATGGACTAAGCTAAAAATTGAAGTTATAAAACTTCTTACATAGGATCCTAAAGTCCATAAAATATTAATAGGTGATTGTATCAATCAATTTAACAAGTAGGAGGGACAAGAAGTAAGCATACCCAAAAAATCTCCCCCTAAATGATTGATGCCATTACCTACTATAACAAAGGCAATTCATTGTACTTGATAATAACATGTCCATAAAGATGTGATTGGCAAATCATGCCTCAAGTCAATGCACACACTAGCCAATGTCATGGATTTCTAGTCTATCCAAAGGATTAGCTTACGAAAAGGGAAAGACAGAAATATCATTCAGCGCATACAAATAATATGAGTTTTAGTTTTAAGTATGCGTTTAAACTGAATGTTTAAACATTTATGCGTGAGAATATGAACAGTTTAAGATTTTGCGCATGGTTGAAATAATGCAGTCATTGTTCCACAAACAAAGAGTTTGAATTGAACAAGGTTTTGGAAACACATGATGCGATTTTTCTCATTAAAACTTGAAGTGTAAAGAGTTGCAGATTACAAGTTTGAATAAGAAAAAAGCAAAATGTGCACGAAAAGAAATACTTTGCGCAAAAAGAAATTTACATAGAGCCTAGTCTATGTTGATCCGGTGCAAGGCTTCGCGCAGCTCATTCTGCAGACTGTTGAACTTATTCATAAGTTCAATCTTCAGTTCTTGAAATCTTTCTCTGAACGCCACAGCAGCCTCACCGATACAGGTAGCCATTCCTCTGCGCATATCTCTGTTGTCTTCTCGCAGCTCTAGGAAGTTCGCTCTATAATGCACTTGATATCCCGTAACCTGGTTGAAGTATGACTGCTCAGCAGCTTCAATAGTGTTGATGATGGTAGCCTGCGTTGCTTCGAGTCTTTGGTCAGTGTGGAGGCGCTGAGTGTTCACGCTGGCTTGAATATCGAACATGGCTTGATCCATCCTAGCGTTGAACCCATCAGCGAAATCAGTCATCACTTGAGTAATGCACTCCCTGACACTTTCCATATTAAGCGTATTGGCATGCGCGGGGCCACCTTGTTCCAATCTCTCCAACATCATCGCTTCCATCCCTGCAAACCCTTCATGCAACCCATCGGCCAAGCTCTTCTTGCAGACGCTTAAGCAGTCCTATAAACCCATCATTGATAGCAGTATAGGTGCAGACGTTTTCAAGTATCCCAGCTATTGACTTCAATGAGTCCAGGACCATTAGGTCTAATGCATCAGGGACGCGTTGCGCAGAGGGGCCTGCGGAGGTACTTGCCGGGCCTGTGGAGGTACTTGCCTTTGAAACATTCTCCCCCTTAATGGCAGCAATCTCTAAACACTGCGCATCAAGTTACTCTTGGATAGCTGTCTGCGCAGTAATGAGCTGAGTCATTTGGGACTGCGCATAAACCTGGTTGACTTGAATAGTATCGAGAGCTTGGAGAATTTGGCGCAGATCAGCAGAGGAGGACAGAGAGGAAGTAGATACTGTAGGAAGGACGGAAGGAATAGCTTGAGCTGACGGAGCATAAACTTTGGGAGGAGAGTGCGTTGGAGAAGGTTGTTTGGGAGAGAGATTAATAGGATCAGCAGTAGGAGACCTATGCGCAGATGAGTGCGTGCTGCTGCTATCTGTATCATTGTGCGCACACATCCTTCCTTTTCTCCTTCAGGAGGAGCAAGAGCAGCTTGCTGCGCAGCATCATCGCCCTGCGCAGACTTGGTAACTTCATCCGCATCCTCATCTTCTAAGTCCAAATCATCATGAAGAAAGAGGTGCCAGGTTGAGTATTTCCAACCGGAATATTAAGGCGTTGAAAGGCACTTGATGATGGTTCAGGACAAGGAGGAGCCACAACTTTTGGCTGTCCTTTCGCAGTGCTGCGCACAACTTGTTTCTTGCCCGAGTTCGAGGAGGATCATCCTTAGCAGGTGCAGCAGCAGCAGCCTTGGCAGGCGTACCGGAGACGGGAAAAGCTTCATCCATCCAATCATCACTATCTCCTGTACCCTGAGCAGGAGGTGCTTCCGCAGCCTTTGGATCTTGCTCCCCCTGCGCGGTATCAATCGCAGCATCAGCAGCAGTCTCATCCATTCGAGACTCGCTGTCTTCTTCAACCATAGCCGCCGCTGGAGGAAGTCTGGTAAATGCAGGCTTTTTCTTGGTTTTAGCAGGAGAGGGAGCAGGCGCAGGAGGATCTTTGCGCTTCTTTGAAGGTTTGGGAGCAGGGGGTGGTAAATCAGATCCAATTCTAATGCCAGCAGTTGATCTGACATTTGAGATTTCCTTCACCTTTTCTGTGCGCAGGATCTGTAATACCTTTGCCTTTGCGCTTTGCCTGCGCAGCAGCAGTTTCAGGTTCAGTAGGCGCAGTGGCCTTTGAAGGATGCGCGGCAGTGTTCTTTGCTTTGGGTTGAGGGCTTCAACATCATCATCACTATCAACCCAATCTTCCTTGTCTGGGCTAGTGTCCTTGTTCCAGATCTTGCGATAATCACTGCGACCAATTTCATTACGCAGGGAGTAGATGTGAGAGATGGAATAGGTCTTGGTGCAAGTGTTGGGTTTCGTAGTAACATGCGCAGCGGAATTAAGCATTTAAAATTTATGAAACCCAAAGCCCATAGATCCATTCATATGATTAAGTCAAATACAACATAATGAATACTAGAATACTAACCCTTAATGCCTTTGATTTTACAACCTTGAATTCGATGGAGGCTTGAAATCTTGATCACGAACAAAGCAAGAATCACGAACTATGAAGATGATAAGTTTCACCCTCTAGCGGTATCCACACCACGAACGAATATCAAGAACACTTGATCTTGGTTGCTAGACCAAATTATGAAACACGCTTTCACAATTGTAAGAACTATATGGAATTATGAATATTCTTGTTCTTCACTTTTGGGATCTTAGAACAAGAAAATAACCTCTCAAAACCTTATGGAGGCACTCATAATCATGTGCTTAATGACTGCTGAAAGGATCCTTAAATAGGTCCTAATCCTTAACCCTTAAGGACTTAGGAAACCTAAATCCCGTCACCAAATTAGGCAACAAGGAATTCTGACCGACTTGACTGGCACGGTCGTGACAATCTGGCACGGTCGTGCCATCTAGTCCGCGCGAATTCCCCAGCCGCCCATTTTCGGCACGGTCGTGCTTGGTAATTTGGCACGGTCGTGCCAATCATGTCGACAGGTTTGCCTTGGTTTGGATTTATGGCACGACCGTGCCATTTTAAGGCGCACGACCGTGCCAGAGCCAAAACACTGATATTTTTCCATAATTCCCATTTAGTCCTTTACGATTCGTTCTATTTGTGTGTGACCCTCTAGGATTACACTAAGTTGGCAATGGGTTCAAACATGAACCCATAAGATATGATTAGGTTCTAGCAAAACCGTCATACCTACCCAAATAGTGTAACTAGATACAAGTTCGCATTCCTTTTAGAACATGTCATAATCCCTTTGTCCACGATGTCATTGAATACAAGTCATGGTCAACAAGTCAACTTGTATTGTTCAATACTTTTCTCGATCCCGAATATGTTGATAATCCAAATGACATTGATCCAATCAATCCATTTGAGTTTGGCCAAACATTTCACCAACATCATTCCTTCGAGGGGCCCAAGCTTGACATCTCTCCGAAGAGGGACAAATCCATTTGGCTTATTATTCTTCCCTACGTGAATCCAATCATGCCAATCATACCCTTTATAACTACCGTGTTAAGGCAGCGTTTGAATATGTCAAACATAATGTTCATCAAGTGGAAGACTATAATAACTTCATGTCTAAGGATTCAAATGACATAACTAATATGAGATTTATATATGACATCGACCATGACATAAATCTCATACCGCGGGTCATGTCCAGTACCTTGTTCCAAACAAGTACCTATAAATCTAACATGATCATCCCATGATCATTTAGCCTTTATACTAGTGCTTAAGAAGCTCTAGGGACGGAGATTATTATAAGCAAACACGAGCCATAATAATAATCTTATTATCTCTTTATTATTATGAATAAAATGATAACTTATATAACGTTTAACAAACGTTCCTAGGGCACCAACACCAACAATCTCCCACTTGCCCTAGGCCCAATTCCCTAGGTATCTAATACCCATGGACCCAACATGACCATCATGTTGGCTTGTGGAAGTTCCTTTGTTAGCGTGTCCGCAACGTTATCATTACTTGGTACTTTGCATATATTTACGTCTCCCTTATCAACGATTTCTCGAACGATAAGAAAACGCCTAAGTATGTGTTTGGATTTAGGATGTGCTCTTGGTTCCTTTGCTTGATCAATAGCACCACTATTATTACTAACAAGGTCTATTGGTTTTAGCAATACTAGGAACCATCTCAAGTTCACCAATGAACTTCTTAATCCAAACAGCTTCCTTTGCAGCATCCAATGTGGCTATATACTTAGATTTAGTCGCAGAATTAGTGACTGTACTCTTCTTGGAACCATTCCAACTTACAGTTCCACTATTTGATATATGCACAAAAAAACTAATTGCGATCTATTATCATCTTTGTTGGTTTGGAAGCATGCATTCGAGATCATTTTCCATACCTTCATAGATCATAAACGAATCTTTAGTCCTTCTAAAGTACTTTAAGACTCGCTCTCATAGCCATCCAGTGAATCTTACCGGTGTCGGATTGATATCTACTCGTCATGCTCCAAGCATTAGATATATCCGGCTTAGTACTTATCATGGCATCATGGATCCAATTGCCGAAGAAAATGACATCTCATTCATTTTCTCATGCTCATCTTTTGTCTTTAGGACATTGAGTCTTGCTTAGAGGAAATCCATGTAACATTGACAAATGTCCTCTCTTAGAATTTTCCTTGCGGAATCTTCTTATGACTTTGTCAATGTATGTACATTGGCTTTAAACCATTTAGCTTCCTTGATCTATCTCTATAGATCTTAATGCCAATGACTTATGCGGCTTCATCCATATTCTTCATTGCGAAACACTTTCTTAACCAAGTCTTTACAGATTAAAGTATAGGAATGTCGTTTCCAATGAGCAATATGTCATCCACATATTAGATAAGGAATAGCACCATGCTCCCACTAATCTTCTTGTATATACAAGATTCATCTTCGTTCTTGATCAAGCCAAGCTCTATGACTTATCAAAACGGAGATTCCAACTCCCAAAAGCTTGCTTCAATCCATCCAATGAATCTTCGCAACTTTCATACCTTTTAGAATTTTCTTGACTATCAAAACCTTTAGGTTGTATCCAATACATCCTTAAGTGAGTTCCCGTTAAGGAACGCTTGTTTTGACATCATTTTGCCAAATTTCATATTCCAAATATGAACATGTGACTATGAAAATTCTAATAAGTTTCTTGCTACCCATGTAAGTTTTTCTCCAGGAAAAGTCATTCATCTCCTTTGGTTTTTACACCTTAGGTTAGAATGATCAAGTTCCAAACTTGATTATTATACATGAATTGCCTTTTAGATTTTATGACTCCAAGCCATTAATCTAAATGTGGAGTTGATATTGCATCTTTGATAGGTGGTAAATACTTCATTCTAAATGAACTTTACCTCAATACTTTCTATTTCGAAATATCTAATATTTCTACTAATAGATTGTATCCTATCATGTATTGCAAGTATTTGTATATCTTGAACGGACTTTTCACGACTCCTTGTGAAAACTTGTTCAACTTCCATCTTAGGTTAAAATATATTTTCTAGGTCTCGAACCATTCGAGATATATTTTACTCCCACTGATTTTTTTAGAGATAAACCATTTATCTAAAAAGTATCATCATAATTAACAAACTATTTGTTTCTTATGAGTAAAATTATTATCCTCAAGTTTCCTTAGGATATCCCATGAAAATATATTTATTAGATTTACACGTGAGTGTGTCCCAGACAGCTCCTTTCCAAAAGGTCTCACCATTTTAAATCTTTACGAAAGACAAACCGAGTTTTCTTTCATCATTTAACCTTTTTGATGGAACTCAAATTAGTGTAGTCATAGCGGTTTTAAATACATAACCCCAAAATGAATAATGGAAGATCACTTTGACTTTGTCATCCTATGAACCATATCCAATAAGGTTCTTATACTTCCACGCAGACATATCATTTAGAATGATATTCTTAGTGAAGTTAATTTGTGAAACCATTTCACAACTTTAATGATGACTGTCAATTTTCGGTTTAATTATTCATCATCATGATCCAATCATAATTTTTGAATAGTTTTACCAAGTATAACCAAAATTCTCTTTTAGCATTTCTTCTTAATGCACCATACACATCAAAATGTATTAGGTCAATTAAAACATTATCCTTTTTACCAATCATAGTAAAAGATGTCTTGATCCAAGTAAATAAGATTTGCATAAATCATGTGATTCCAAATCATATGACTTAAAACTCTATCCCATAGAATTTTAGATATGCATTTCTCATTTATTTGATCAAAACAATAATGCATAAAGAATTTTAATTATTTATGTTATAGTCTTTATTATTTTGTTCTTCAAGATTTAGGATATAAGATTTATTTATATGATAACACAATGAAGTAAATCATAATAAATAAAGCACTTTTCTTATTCCAAATAAGAAATTAATATCCTTCATTATCTTATAACAAAATAATGTTTTCTACTTCATCAGTAAAGTCACTTTACAAGTGTTCTACGAACAATGTTGCAACCATTGCATCATTACTGTTTGTAGATAAAACTTTACTATAAGTAGTCTTTCATCTTACTAATTATTCTGGTATCCAATACCCAATAATTAAATTTAGAAAGAATAATTTATAACATAAATATTCCGAGTGGTAGTCCCACTACCATTCCTTTTATTGATCACCAGAATTTTGACTACAATTCTAAATGGTCAATCCAATTGCCATTTTACCAAATTGCATCTATTAGAGTTATTATTATAACCAAAATTATTTCCTTTAGGTTTGACAACTCTTGTCTTACTTTTCTTTTGGCATTTGGCCTCTTTCCATCATGAACTATGAGCATTGGAGAACCATTCTCCAATATTTTCATCTTTGCAGTTTTTCAGCATGTTAATGCAATTCGAAGAAATTCTTATTCATTTTAAGCATGTTATATTCCATCACTAAGTGATCATAACATTTAAACAATGAATCAAGAATGAGATCCATGGCTTGCTCCAATCCAATTGGACAACCAAGTTTCTCAAGATGCTCTACGTAGCCTTTATCTTAAGCATGTGAAGTTTCATTTATTGCCCTTCACTCATTTTGCAATGAGTGAATGCAACAATGGTTTTATACCTCTCTTGCTTAGATTGCTCTTTGATACATGTAACTCAACTCCACACCTATCTAATAGGCTTCTACAAGTTCCAAACTTTGTTGGAGTTTAAGAGCACATAATCGTGAGCATAAGACAACTCACATTCCTAGAATCATACTCATGATTCTTGTGATTGTCTACTCCGGCATTGGTTCTTTTAGGAATAGGCCCATCAAGAATGTACAACCCATCTTCTTGCCTTAGAACCATTCTTAGGCTCAGGATCCAATCCATGAAGTTTGTACCATTCTTTTGAAGCTTTATCCTTAACAAGGATTAATCGCAACGATTTTAGTTGTCATCTACAACTTATGCAAAATTTCCAAAATTTTACAAGTACCAATCTCATTAAAGAGGTAAATAATGTATTTTCCAAAAATACTCCCACTAAATTATATAACCTTCATATACATCCAATGTATAATATAATTTAAATGGGCTAAGATCCAACTTTAATTTAATTCTAAGTCCGCTATGGCGGATTACACAAAATCAAATTAATTAGGTAGACAACCCTGTCAATCATATCCCATATGACTCTTAGATCCTTTCATGAGACTCTTTTAAATTGGGCTAAGATCCAACTTTAATTTAATCTTGAGTCCACGGAGGCGGACCGCTCAAAATCAAATTAATTAGGTAGACAATTTCTTGTCAATCATATCCAATATGATTCTTAGTGATCCAATTTCAAAAGCATGTTTAATCTCATCTTTTGCCTAGGCCCAAAACTGTTTTGACGCCTTATTAAGTCCAACCATTTTAAACGCATGGTTGATGTGCCTCGCTAGGGCGTGCCCACATCATCCATCTTGCTCATACATAGATAAAGTCAATGTACCTCGCTAGGGCGAACCCACATTAAAATTACCCATGCACTAACAAGTGTCTTAATCATGGCATGGCAAGAGGACTTAAAACTTTCTTTGAAGGTTCATCACATATAGAATACAACATATTTATGAGCACACAAGATAAACATGTTACGCATTAAGTTTAGCCACTAAATTAATCTCCATTAATTTAAGCACAACATTTATGTGTCATTAGTTTCTCCATGATTATGAGGATGAGACTATTTCAACTTTGGTTATTATCTCCAAATAAGACAACAAGAAGTGCGGTCGAACTAAGCCATTAGGCAACCACAATCCCGCACTAATTCAAGAAACCAAGAAAGTAGTCCATGTGGCCGAAACTAAGCAATAGATGGTCTCGATGAACGTAGGCCAATTGCATTCACAATTCCACATGGATCTCCAATCATTGAATCAAGAACTTTGTTTCTCAATTTTAGCAATTATGAACTCTTCATAATTCTAATTTCGTTTTATCTTTGAAACCTTGATTGAGATCAAGTTTGGGAAACACAATCTCGATGAACGTAGATTAGCCATCCAAACCTTGAACTAATCTTAGAATCACAAGACTAAAACAAATAGGAGATTTAAACCCAAGATCCACACCCAAAACCCAAACCCTACCCCCGCGCCAAACCCTAGGTCCGGCCGGGTCAAGGCTTGGGTCCGGTCGGACCCCTTGCGAAAAATCCAAATTTTTAAAGTTCTAAAATTTATCTCAAAATTGTTTTTCCCGATTCAATTAGGATTTGGTGTTCTTGGTGATCCAATCACCATGATCATCAAAACCTTGAATAAACGATTTATTCTTGAATCCCTAGAATATCAAAACTTTGATCCAATCAAAAATTGATAATCCAAACAATTTTAAATCCACCATAATTTTAATTGCGATTGAGCAGTGCGATTAAAGTTTATAAAACAATAAACCACATAAAACACATAGACCACATAAACATCATAATCCCAATATTCAAATCATGCTAGGCACATAAACAATTTATATACACACAACATGATTATGTATTGAAATAATCAACATGAACTGGGCTCTGATACCACTGTTGGGTTTCGTAGTAACATGCGCAGAGGAATTAAGCATTTAAAATTTATGAAACCCAAAGCCCATAGATCCATTCATATGATTAAGTCAAATACAACATAATGAATACTAGAATACTAACCCTTAATGCCTTTGATTTTACAACCTTGAATTCGATGGAGGCTTGAAATCTTGATCACGAACAAAGCAAGAATCACGAACTATGAAGATGATAAGTTTCACCCTCTAGCGGTATCCACACCACGAACGAATATCAAGAACACTTGATCTTGGTTGCTAGACCAAATTATGAAACACGCTTTCACAATTGTAAGAACTATATGGAATTATGAATATTCTTGTTCTTCACTTTTGGGATCTTAGAACAAGAAAATAACCTCTCAAAACCTTATGGAGGCACTCATAATCATGTGCTTAATGACTGCTGAAAGGATCCTTAAATAGGTCCTAATCCTTAACCCTTAAGGACTTAGGAAACCTAAATCCCGTCACCAAATTAGGCAACAAGGAATTCTGACCGACTTGACTGGCACGGTCGTGCCCTACAATCTGGCACGGTCGTGCCATCTAGTCCGCGCGAATTCCCCAGCCGCCCATTTTCGGCATGGTCGTGCTTGGTAATTTGGCACGGTCGTGCCAATCATGTCGACAGGTTTGCCTTGGTTTGGATTTATGGCACGACCGTGCCATTTTAAGGCTCACGACCGTGCCAGAGCCAAAACACTGATATTTTTCCATAATTCCCATTTAGTCCTTTACGATTCGTTCTATTTGTGTGTGACCCTCTAGGATTACACTAAGTTGTCAATGGGTTCAAACATGAACCCATAAGATATGATTAGGTTCTAGCAAACCGTCATACCTACCCAAATAGTGTAACTAGATACAAGTTCGCATTCCTTTTAGAACATGTCATAATCCCTTTGTCCACGATGTCATTGAATACAAGTCATGGTCAACAAGTCAAATTGTATTGTTCAATACTTTTCTCGATCCCGAATATGTTGATAATCCAAATGACATTGATCCAATCAATCCATTTGAGTTTGGCCAAACATTTCACCAACATCATTCCTTCGAGGGGCCCAAGCTTGACATCTCTCCGAAGAGGGACAAATCCATTTGGCTTATTATTCTTCCCTACATGAATCCAATCATGCCAATCATACCCTTTATAACTACCGTGTTAAGGCAGCGTTTGAATATGTCAAACATAATGTTCATCAAGTGGAAGACTATAATAACTTCATGTCTAAGGATTCAAATGACATAACTAATATGAGATTTATATATGACATCGACCATGACATAAATGTCATACCACGGGTCATGTCCAGTACCTTGTTCCAAACAAGTACCTATAAATCTAACATGATCATCCCATGATCATTTAGCCTTTATACTAGTGCTTAAGAAGCTCTAGGGACGGAGATATTATAAGCAAACACGAGCCATAATAATAATCTTATTATCTCTTTATTATTATGAATAAAATGATAACTTATATAACGTTTAACAAACGTGCCTAGGGCACCAACACCAACAGCAAGGAACTTTGAGATCAGGACGCTTCTGCACAAAGGTGCGCAGCTCAGAGACATTCATCAGAAACATGGATAATAGCCTACAGTGAGTTCTGTACTTGGCTACTTTCTTGTCCATGCGCTTGTCATAGCTTTCCGATGCATCCCATAGCTCGTCAAAGAGAACAGAGGACCAGTCTAGAGCATCGCCATTATAAACCGCAGCGCAATAAGCCCACTGCTTGGAAATGAACTTGCCCTTATTTCCATTTTTGCAGTTTACGGAGTCGCCAATAATGGTGCACAGGTGGTACATCACCTCACCAAATTCCTTGCGATCATGAACGCTCCATTTCTTTACAAGAGAGGGTTCCCCAACCAGTTTCTGCGCAAGCTTGTTTTGTTTAGCTTCAGAATAGGCTTCTGGCGCATCATCAATATTAAATCCGCAAAGCTTTTTAAGTGACGCAGGAACAATGCGCACTGAATAATTTCGAACAACTGAGCGGATATTCGCTCGAGTTTGCTTGTGCGTGATGGTGACTCTCTCTCAGCATTCTCAAAGAACTCGTCTACAAGAGAGGGGGCATAGAAGTCCTGAGCCAGTGTAAAAAGAGGTAAGATGCCGGAAGAATCCATAAGATGAACAATCCTGCGTCCGACAGCGTCTTTGTGTAGCGCAGCAAGATCTAGTTCCCAGCCTTGTAGGAAGTAGAAAGAATTCTGTGCAAAATAAGAATAGTTTAGACAAGAATTACGCATGGAGCGAAGCGCATGCGCAGATACACGTATACGCAGCATCTCCATAGGAAACGAATGAAAAAGATATGCGCAAAAATGCAAACACTTAGAAATTTTAGGCGACCCAAATCAAGAGAAAAAAATGAGAACTTGATGAACACGGAATAATAAAATATGAACACGAAGAACACCAAGAACACCAAAAATCAAAGTTTGATCAAAAAGGACAAAAAGCATATCGAAATAACCGCATTTCAGAGATAAAAAACAACTAAGAAAACAAGATTTCCAAAAACAAAACATTTAGCCCAGAAATCGAGAATAACTGTTCGTCTGCCTCGGAGGTTTTCGAATGAAAAATTTTACAAAAAAACATATGAAAACAGTATTGATCGTGAAATAAAGTACATACAAGGGTATATCAGAGAGAGACGAACTCAAAACAACGGACGATTTTAAAAATGATTAACAGATAAGAGCAAAATCGAAAAAGGGAGTTTTAAGAGCTCGAGACATAACAATGGCGGATTGACTGAAAATGAGTTCAAGGGTCAGAAATTGTTACCATGTCGTCAACGGTTTTAGCTTCTGGAGGAGGAACCTCTTCAACAGGTTCATGGACCTCACCAACTACCTTAGCTTTTGATTTTCGGGGAGCCATTTTAAATGGAACTAGAGTTTTTGAAAAAGGGAAGAGAGAGAAGAGTTTTACAGAGATAGAAAGAAAAGTCAAGGAGAGAAGAAGAGGAAATGATTGGGAGGTGGAGAGTAGGTTGCAGAGGAGAGAAAAAGGATAAATTTGTGAAAGAGAGAGAGAGCAAAAAAGAGAGAAAAAGAAAGAATCAAAAGGGATTTATACCAAAAGGGAAAAGGGCGCATGATGTCAGCGAAGCGGTTTGGTGAAAGATGGCGAATTTTGTGAAAAACGCAGAGGCGTACGATAGCAAAGCGACGTGGCCGAATAGGGAACGCGCGTGCGCAGACCTGACGTGCGAGTGAGTGAGTAGGTCTAGGCAGGTCACAGTCACATAAACTCCCTCATAAATGTTGATCAGGAATTCTAACAGGCGCTATCATTAATGGCCGTTTGCATTTAATGATAATGGGACATGCGCAGGGGAAAAAGGTAATTTCCCAAGAAATTTCAAAAAATAAGGCGAGGGAAAATTTTAATTGCACAATTACCCTTGTGAACTAAGCGTTGACTTTTCAGTCAGGGACCTAACTGCAATTTCTAATAAATAGAAGTCTTACCTGCGATCCACGAAGTGTGCGCATGTTAAAATCATGCGCAGAACTTTAAATAGCGCAATAGATTCTTAAACAAATTAACATTAATGTCATGCGCAAATGAAGTACTGCGCAGGGGTTGCACAGAAGCATGGATCATGACCTATGATGAACTTTTTATCAAGCAAACACAAGATTATTAGTATTAACAAATCATATGGACAGGTTAGCTAAGTTCAAGCATACCCATTTCTCCTCTCAAGAATACAAATCTCTTTGCGTCAAGAGTCTTTGTAAGAATATCAGCAATTTGATTATCTGTGCCCACGTGCTCTAAATGAATGTTTCCTTTTTCCACGTGGTCCTTGATAAAGTGATATTTGATGTCGATGTGCTTTGTCTTTGAATGCATGACAGGATTGTTGGAGACAGCTATGGTGGACATATTATCGCAGAATATTGGGCAGTTTGCTTCATGAATTCCATAGTCCACCAATTGTTGCTTCATCCATAGGATTTGGCAGTAGCAGCTCCCAGCAGCAATGTATTCAGCTTCTGTAGTGGAGATGGACACAGCAGCTTGCTTCTTGCTTGCCCATGCAACAAGTCCATTTCCAAGGAAATGACAAGTTCCACTTGTGCTCTTCCTGTCAATTGTGCATGCTGCGTAATCTGCATCTGAATAACCTAGCAAATCGAAATTCGAATCTTTGGTGTACCAAAGTCCAAGGTTAATAGTTCCAGAGAGATAACGAATAATGCGTTTAACAGCAGTTAAGTGCGCTTCTCTAGGGTCTGCTTGATAGCGCGCAGAGACACAAACACTAAACATAATATCTGGCCTACTAGCAGTAAGATAAAGGAGAGAGCCAATCATACCTCGATATAAAGCTTGATCCACTTTCTTACCTTTTAAGTCTTTGTCGAGCTTATTGCCTGTGGCCATTGGAGTGTCGTATGCTTTAGCATTCTCAAGTCCAAATTTCTTGATTAAGTCCCTTGTGTACTTGACTTGATTTATGAAGATGCCATCATTCAATTGCTTGATTTGAAGCCTGAGGAAGAATGTGAGTTCTCCCATCATGCTCATTTTAAACTTGCTTTTCATGAGCTTCTCAAAGCTCTTACAAAGTAACTCATTAGTAGAACCAAATATAATATCATCGACATAAATTTGAACAAGTAAAGAATGATCATTATACTTAGAAATAAAAAGAGTTGTATCGATTTTACCGCGCTTGAAGCCTTTCTCTAGTAGGAATTTTGATAGCGTATCGTACCAAGCTCTTGGAGCTTGCTTAAGTGCATACAAAGCTTTTTAAAGCTTGAAGACGTGATTTGGAAATCTGGTATCTTCAAATCCAGGTGGTTGTGCTACGTAGACCGTCTCTTGGAGTTCACCGTTGAGAAATGCGCTCTTCACATCCATTTGATAAAGCTTGAATTTCTTGTGAGAGGCATAAGCTAAGAAAATTCTTATAGCTTCAAGTCTTGCTACAGGCGCAAATGTTTCATCGTAGTCGATTCCTTCCTCTTGCCTATAGCCTTGCGCCACCAACCTTGCTTTGTTTCTTGTGATGCTTCCATTCTCATCCATCTTGTTTCTGAATACCCATTTTGTACCAATAACTCCTTGGTCATGAGGTCTGGGTACTAAGGTCCAAACCTTGCAGCGCTCAAATTGGTTAAGCTCTTCTTGAATAGCAGTAACCCAGCTTGAATCTTGGAGCGCTTCGTCAATCTTCTTTGGTTCGATTTGAGAGATAAAGGAGTGATATTCATCATCAAATTTTGATGCTCTCCTAGTACGAACCCCTACATTGAGATCACCAATGATGTTTGAAGTTGGATGATCTCTAACTTCACGAACCTCGGGAGGTAAGTTAGGTTGAGTGGTAGGAATACGAAGATCTTCAATGGGTACTTCATTTGTTCCAGCATCAAGGTCATCAAAAGTGATTTGCTGAAGTGGAGAAACATCATGCGCAGGAGGAGGAGTTTGCGCATCAGGAGTTGTGACTTCTGGCGCAGCATTGGTGTATGCGCATGCGATGGACTTGCTTGATTCTGATTTTGATAATCATTCTGCGCAGGTGCAGTTTGAGGCTGCGTACCTGTCTCATCATTCTCAACAGAATCATCAGAATCATTTGGAGCCAAATGTGGCTCAAGAAGAGAATGCTCATCAAAGGTAACATGTACAGATTCTACAATTACTAGAGTAGTTCTATTAAAAACACGAAAAGCTTTAGAATGTTTGGCATACCCAATGAAAATACCTTCATCTGCTTTGGCGTCGAATTTACCTCTATGATCTTTGCCATTGTAGAGGATATAGCATTTGCAGCCAAAAATCTTGAAGAAAGCAATGTTGGGCGCTCTTCCTCTCCATAGCTCATATGGAGTCTTGTTGTAGGTTTTGTTGATGAGGGATCTATTCTGAGTAAAGCACACAGTGTTGATAGCTTCTCCCCAGAAATACTTTGGAAGCTTAGCTTCTGCTATCATTGTTTTTCCAGCCTCAATCAACGTGCGATTCTTTCTTTCCATAACGCCATTTTGTTGAGGAACTCCAGCAGCAGAAAAATTGTGATCAATTCCATGGTCATCGCAGTATTGAGCAACACCGTTATTCTTGAATTCAGTTCCATTGTCTGATCTTACGCTTACGATATCGTCTTCCTTTTGAGTTTTGAGCCTTCGGAATAGTGCAGTCAAGATATCATAGAAGTCATCTTTGGATATCATCATTTCGACCCATGTGTATCTTGAGTAGTCATCCACCAGGACTAAAGTATATTTGTTTCCTCCAATGCTCGCAGTAGTGACCGGTCCAAACAAGTCCATGTGAAGCAGTTGTAAACATTTGGAAGTTGAGGAGGCAATCTTGCTGGAGAAAGACTGCTTAGGTTGTTTACCGAGCTGGCATGCTGCACATTTTCTGTCATGATGGTCAGCTATTTTGGGAAGTCCTTGGACAAGATTTTCCCTTCCTAGCTTAGCCAAATACTTGAAGTTCAAATGACTTAAGCGCTTATGCCATAGCCAGCTGCTTTCACTTACATTCTTTGCTACAAAACATAGATTAGTGATAGAATCTATAGCAGTAAGATCAATAATGTAAACATTAGTCTTACGAG
The DNA here is from genome assembly GCA_026119855.1 of Campanula takesimana. Classification (NCBI taxonomy): domain Eukaryota; kingdom Viridiplantae; phylum Streptophyta; class Magnoliopsida; order Asterales; family Campanulaceae; genus Campanula; species Campanula takesimana. The sequence continues at coordinate 365,077 of JAOWBW010000863.1, forward strand.
TCCCCATGAGCAAAGTTAGTCCGGATATGCCCTCTTTGATGTAGCAGTGCGTTGCAGTGAAGTGGCATTCCAAACCTTTATCGCAGAATTGTGATATGGAGAGCAGGTTGTGCTTGAGACCTTCTACGAGCTCAACTTTCTCAATGCACACTTTATCTTTTCTGATTCTTCCATATCCAACTATGTGCCCTTTGTTGTTATCTCCAAAAGTTACAGAGGGACCTCTTCCTTCATGCACATCTTCAAGAGCGGTGACATCTTCAGTCATGTGCTAGAGCATCCACTGTCGAGGTACCATATATACGCTTTAGCTTGTGAAGAGTGCGCAGTGAAGCAGGAGACCTGAAAGATAGACATTAAGAATGCAGGTCCCCTTTATTCTTGGGTCCTAGAGTTAGCAACTTTTGACAACCCACTCCTGTCTGACCTTAGGATTTTTACGTCCCTTGGCATTAGGAGCAAATCGCAAAAGGCATTCTGCAGCCTTGTGACCTAAACCATCACACACAACACAATGATGAAAGCCACTTATAGATTGGGTTTTTACAAACTCTTTACTTTTCTTTGGCCCAGCATTCTTTACTGGAGGAGATGAACTTGCTTTGACAAATATCATTTTATGAGGTTTGGGTGCGCTTTTCTTAAGAATGTGCATCTGGCGTTGGGGCGCATGGCTTTCATGCGCATGTCCCTTTTGCGCAGATTTGACATTTGAAGTTGAGGCGCAACCATAGTCTGAATATGAGTTCTCATGCACAGGTTCAACTTTAGCCTTACCCTTGGCTTTTCCAGATTGCTTCTTTGGGTAGACATAATGGAAATTTTGTTTCTGGACTTTCTCATGTCCTTTACCCATTGAAGCAGAATGCTTTGCTTTAGGAATTTCAATAGTTTGCTGTGGTGTAAATTCCTTTTCCTTTTCAGAGCAAACTGCGCATTTAAATTTATCACTAGTTGAGAACCCCAAGCCTTCCTTGTCTCCACTAGCTTTTTGGGATTCTAGAATTTGGTCCATAGTGACACGAGATTTGGTCCACTCATCAGTGATCTTTGTGAGATCAGCTACTTGAGCAGCCAATTCTTCGTTTCTTACTTTAAAAAGCTCATTTTGATCTGTGAGAAAACGGTTCTTTTCAGTAAGAGGAGTCATGCTCTTAATCTGCTCCTTAAGGAGGGTGATCTCAGATTTTAAAAGAGTTTTCTCCGTCTTAAGCTGTGAAATTTCTCCAATTGATAAGTCCACTGCTTCTTTCATAGAATTAAATTTCTTGATTACCTTTTCAGCTTGCTGAAAAATAGACTCGCGCTTAGCAGCAGAGTCATTCTTTTCTATTACAATTTCAGCAGGAATTTCAAGAGATTTTTTGCACGGAGGCGCAGCTACAAATTTCTTTGATAGGTCTGCTTTGGCAAACAAGTACTTGCCATTCTGTCTGCTTGGAGTCAGATGTCCCATTTCCACCAGTTCTGTGATAGTGGGACCTTTCTTCTTTGTCCTTGGCGCAGCCTTTGTGTCCGCATCGGGATCATTGTCTGAATCACTATCAGCATCAGCATTGGCCATCAAGCAGAGCAGTCCATCCTCAGAGTCATCATCATCACTGTCTTCAGTGTCCGTCTCTATCCAAGTCTTCAGTTCCTTTTCTGCGCAGTCTTCTTCATCAATCATTCCGTGCTGCCTTGATGATCTCTGCGCAGTATTCCTCTTCATGTACTCAAATTTTGGAGTAGGACATTTTGAAGCAAAATGACCGGGCTTTCTGCAGTTGTAGCAGACCAACTCTTCATCTTTCTTTGAGTCTCTGCCACGAGAGAATTTAGCAGGTGGTTTGCTCGAGGAACCAGGTTTAGAGAATTTCCTGAATTTTTGAATCGCTTAACGAACATAGCGAAATCATCATCATCCATTTCAAGTAGAGAGGAAGTAGAGACTTTGTCTGAGGTTTGAGCAGGCGCAGGTTCCTTTTGCGCAACATAGGAAACAAGTTTTCCTTTGCCTTCACTTTCGTCGATTCGATCAAGCTTTAGCTCATACACTTTTAAGTTAGCGTATAAGCTGCGCAGAGGCCAAGTATCTAGAAATCCAGAATCTTCCAGATGACTTGCCTTGTGCACATATCTGGAACCTAGCGCATCTAAGAATTGAGAATTTACTTCTTTATTAGTGAAAGTAGTTCCAAGAGATTTACAAGAGTTTACAACATCACAGAAGCGATCATATGTTTGTCTCAAGGTTTCACCATCTTTTCTCATGAAGCAGTTGAATTTTCTTTGCACCATGAATCTTTTGTTTTCCTTGCTTACTTTGTCTCCATTCACATATCCTTCAATAGCATCCCATAGTTCCTTTGCAGTTCCACCGCTTACAATTTGATTGTGCGTGGAGAGGTCTAGAGTGCTAAGAATGATGTTTCTTGCTCTTCCATCATAGCCAACCCATTTCTTTTCTAAATCAGTCCATTCCTCCTTGTTCTTCTTGATGGTAGGATTTTCCTTATTTGTAGCAGCATCAGGATTAGCCTTCATTGGGATGTAGGGTCCTTCAAGAACGATGTCGTGGAGGATCTCGTCGATAGAAGAAAAATGAGTGAGCATGCAGTGCTTCCAGATTTCGAAGTGATCTTCATTCAACACTGGAACATGTGAATAGTTAGCATTGCCCAAGATTTTGAAGCCTTCTTGAATTGGCACCCAAGCTGTTAAGCTTGAAAAACAAAACAAGTTTTATGAAGGTGTTTTCTCTGATACCACTTGTTGGTCCCAAAGGGGCAACAAGGGTATGAAAAATGCTAGAGGGGGGGGGGTTGAATAGCGTTTTAAAATTATTTTCAAACCCTTTTGCAAATCAATGGCTTATGCGCACAGTTCTCAAATAAGCTAAGTATAGCGCGCAGAGAGAGTGTGAAATGCACAGCGGAAGTTTAAGCAGCACCTGCGCAGGAAAAAAACTGCGCAGAGATAAAAACGCACGCGCTAAGTTTTGGCTTAAAGAGTTGGATAAAATATTCTAAGTCAATAAGCAATAACAAGCACAGCAGCAAAGTATAGCAATCTGAAAGATCAAACAAAGCCGTAATTCAGAAATGATTAAGCAGGAAGGAAATAGCGAGATTAAAGAACAAGCTATTTGGAGAGGTTCGATCAATGAAAGATCTACGTCCTCTACCAAGATGGTTAGTCTTGGATTTTCTAATGGAGATCTTATTATATGAGAGAGTTACAAGGTACAACAATGAAACACAAACTATCTCAAAGATTTATAATCTATGAAGAACAAATTCTAGACTAAACCGGTGTATCTCAAGAAGTAAGATCTAAATGATCGAAGCTTCAAGATGTGTGTGTGTGTTCAGAAATTCTGGGCTCTATGAATCTATGAGATGAAGAGCACGAAGAATTCTGGTGATTTAAGGCTTAGGATCTGGGCAGGAGTTTGATGGTATGAAGGTTTGAAGGTTGATCTTGAATCTGTGAATAGTAAGCAGCAATCTTCAGAACTTCAAGGATATTAGAAAGCACAAACTCTAGCAACTTGGAAATGAAGATGAGCTGGCTATTTATAGCAGAGAGCTTAAAACTATCCGTTGGAGCTCTGAGCAAGGACGATGAGCTGGCACGATATGATTGGTGCGCAGGTGTCCTTTATAGCCGTTGGAGATCTGATCAAAGATGATGACCTGGCACAATATGATTGGTGCGCAGGTATATAGAGCCGTTGGAGACTGAGCATGAAGACCAAACTCAAAAGCTTCTTCTAGAAGGATGACAGCTGTCTTCATTTGAAATATTTCTCTTGAGCGTGTCTCCACCGTTGGATCTACTGAGTGTGCTTGCTTTGTCGATTCTGCACACCTCAGCACTCTTAAAAGCGTACATCTTCAAAGCGTTTTCCAAGTTAGGTGATCTGAATGTATCGAAAGCTGAGCAAGATAGAATGCTGCGCAGGAGAGACCTGCGCAGTGGTGTAGTGCGCAGAGTAGTCCTGCGCAGAGACCACAGTCTTGCTTAGATCTTCATTCCATTTCGCTCCGAGCCCTATATTCTAAGCCTATACTATAAAATGGACTAAGCTAAAAATTGAAGTTATAAAACTTCTTACATAGGATCCTAAAGTCCATAAAATATTAATAGGTGATGGTATCAATCAATTCTAACAAGTAGGAGGGACAAGAAGTAAGCATACCCAACAAACTTGCAGTAGAGATGATGGGCATAATTCGGGGGGAGTTCCCTTGGAGTAGAAGGAGGCTTCCTTGGTGTGACCTTAGCGGCTTCTACGAGTATGTCAAAGAGCTCTCCTTGAGTGATACCTTCCAATTTGTTGTAGACTCTCTCTTTATTCTTTTCCTTGTTGGGTGGAGGGACGGAGGAATAGTTGCTCCTTCCTTGATTATTGAAAGCGATGGCATTGACAGACATGTCTTTGCTAGTAGAGCCTTTGTTAGGGTAGAGGTATCTACTATCTCTCTTAGACTCTTTCCTACTTTTGAAGATGTCATCTAGTCAAAGACTGGCTTTATGAAGTTCAGAGAAGCTTGGGAAGAAAGTACCGGATAGGCGGTCCTCATACTCGTTGCGAAGTGATTTCAGGAAGATGTGCATTTGGTCGTCCGTAATTGGCCTATCAACAATCTCAGTGAGCTTGGCTCTCTACCTTTTGACAAAGTCACCAAATGTCTCATTAGTACCTTGTTGGATTTGCTCGAGGTCTCTTTTAGTGGGACGGTAAGTAGTATTGTCCTCGAAGCGCCTTTGGAAGACTTCACATGCGGTAGCCCAATCGGTCTTTGTGGATAAGGGGAGAGACATGTACCAATCCCTTGCCGCCCCCTCTAGAGTTTGGGGAAAGCTTTGGGCCAAAACGGTGTCATCTACTTTCATCGAAAGCATGGCCCAAGTGTAGGTTTCAACATGAACACGAGGACAGGTAGTGCCGTTGAACTTGGCTATGTCAGGAGTGCGGAACTTTCGTGGTAGCTTAGTGATTGACTTGCGGAGCGCAATGGGGTCAAATGGAACGATGGAGCCCTTTGCTATACCAAGATGTGTAAACCTCTTTTCGAGAAACTCAGCAGTGGCGGAGTTGATGAAGTTGGTGTCATCACTAGTTTTCTTTTTCTTATCACTTGCCTTAGTATCCTCGTCATCGGAGGAGGAGGAAGAGTCGGATGTATTTGAATCAGAGTCGAAGTCGTCATCCCTCTTATTCCTTTTCTTAGCATGGGACTCCCCATCTTTGGAGGGGGTTTTCGACTTCTTATTACTCTTCTTGAGTTCTTGGAGCTCTTGCAGGACGGTGTCTATGTCTTTGGCGTGACGATCACTCTCACGGGAGGCAATTTCGGCTTGTTCTCTGACTTGCTGCTCAAGTCGTTCAATGACGGCTTTGGCGGTCTCCAAGTCAGTGATGGGGGTACCAGCCATTACTGCAACCTTTTCTAGTCTCTTGGTCGTGGGATCACGGATGTAAATTACTGAAGCGATTGTGTTAGGAGTGTGGAGCTACTTTGCTGATCGGACGGACCTAGAGTGCAGAAACTGTGTCAAATCTAGGCTGGGGTCCCAACAAGTCGGCTTTTATGAAACATGGTGACCAACACGGCAGATTCACATAAAAGGAGAGATGTCTCGTACGAGACAATGGATGTCTCGTACCAGGCATCTAACCAGACAGTCATATTTGCAGATTTTAATCCTATTGGTCGGATGGAATTTAATCCATTTTGAGAGGTTACTACTCTAGTTCGTCCTGGAACAGTGGATTTTGTCACCCTAGAATATGAGCCCCTTGTTTTTCACCTGTATTGCACTCTCCCAAACGGACAATTCGGGCAAAGGTCCCATATTCTCATCGGAATCCACCATTCAATTAACTAAACCTAAGTGATTCCGTAGTTGTTTTGCACTTTGTTAAACAACGCGTTAATGCAATGAAACCTTGTGAATTTTAAGGGACAACCGAAAGGGACATGTCGAACGGTGCGGTCGAAACTAAGCCAAAATGGAATCCGCAATCCCGCACAGAATAGTGAAAGTAGGAAAACACAAGCTCGGATTCCTGTAGGGAGGTTCTCCATTCTTTCAAAATCCTTTGTTCAACATATTACCGAAGGGACATTCGTCATATTCACAAGGGAGGATTATAGATTTTAAAGATGCGTTATCTTGGGCAAAGATTAAAACAACCCTAAGAATCGAACCGACCGGTCTCGAGGAGTATCTTATTAGCTAGTATGTATGCATGAACACAGTCTAAGAGCGTGTCACGGAGTGGGTACACCATCTTTGGAGAGACCGGCGAGGGCCATTCGTTAGAATGGGGGTGCTGACCGACATCCGTCCTCTGATTGAGACCCGGTTTTATGGGTATGTAGTGAAATTATTCTACATGTGTGCACGTGTGTGAGAATCAATATCTAGGTATCAAAGATAAAATATAGAGTTTTTTCTTTGAAAGTAAAAATAAAAACAAGCAATGGCCGGGCCAAGTGGCTGCCTACGTTTCCCTCTTGTGGAGGAACTCAGGGCGTCGTAGTTCACACATAAGGCAAACATAAGCAAAGCAGAGAATAAAAAATTTAGCAAGTACTCCTACAAAATAAAGGTTAGCCTTATAATATATGGGGAGTTTCTTTGTCGTTAGGGAGGTCCTAAGACTCAGAAACAGAGGGGAGAGCGGATCTGAAAGCTTGTGTACGTGTTTGAACCGAACAAAAATCCTTTTTCAAACCAGAGAGTCAGACCAGCTGGGCAGAGCTGAGATGTCTCGTACGAGACAAGGGATCCCTCGTACGAGGCATCTCAGTCGGGGAACAGATTACAGTACAGAATGCAGAATTTTGAAACAATGATGATTTCTTTCGATGCAAGTCTAACCCACTTACTGTGATCTCGTCCCCAGCAGAGTCGCCACTGTTTGCGCGCGTGTTTTTGTGTTATTCTCGATGCAGACTTTGTCCTTCGATTTTACCTTTTTAATTGAGAGTCGCCACCATGTTGTTGTCGGAACACGGACCAAGATATCTGGATTCGGGGGTTAAGTTATGAACTGGGAAGGTCAAGGAGCACCCAATTCACCCAATCTAGGATTGGTCTTGCTAAGAAATCATCATCATCGTTTCAAAATCATCCAAAATGTACGCAAAAGGAAAACAAACAAATAAATAATTGCTTATTTATTTGGGATGTCGGATCAAGTGCTTCGAGACCATCCCCATGAATTGGAGAGGCTCTAGGCTGATCCTTTTGATGGAATCACACTACTTTAAAGACAAAGAAGGAGATGAGAAGGTAGAAAACAATGAGTTTTACCTAAGCGTTCTTCAAGAATCCTATGGGTGGCCTTGATTTTCCAATGAACTTGACTTGAATGGTGTGGTGAGGGTTTGAATTTCGTGGGTGAGGAAGAGGGACTGATTATGGGAACCTTTTGATCAGATTTGGAGTGGTTCTTGGGTGAATAAGGAGTCTACCCTTTTTCTGGTTCAAGAAGCTCTATATTTATAGGGGTTTTGGACCTAGGGTTTTGGCCAAGAAGGTAAGTTGTGGTGGGAATCCAAGACTTGATTCTCACAGAAGTATTTTTGGACTCTAGGATCGTCAATTAGGTTTTCCTGGATTGCTTAAGTGTTTGCCAAGAAAAGGGGTTAAGATCAACAAGGAAACTGACCAAAATCGCGACTGTCAAGGGGGATGTCTCGTACGAAACATCAATGTCTCGTACGAGGCATCTCAGCGCTGGAATTCACTTTTTGCCCTCTGCAGTAGTTTTAATGTTCGTTTTGGCCCCTGACTAAAGGAGTCAGTCAGAAACTTAACGAAACATGTCCAACTTAACGAGTTTCGAACCAAATCAAAGGCGAGACACAGAAGTAGTGTGATCATAAATGAACGTCCAAAATGGGGTGTCTACACCCACAGGAACTGCATTAGCCCCTGCCCATTGCCTTCGGCGACCACCAACCTGCAAACCCTCCAAAACCCTAACAAGATCCACATGACGAGCTGCAGCGTGTTCTTCACGCTGACGGTCTCGTTCTTCAGCTTGTCGGTGTCTTTCTTTGGCTGCTTGATTCATACGATCAAGGATTGCAAGAACAGTGTCGTTGTTTCCGTCGCCGTTCACCATCTTCCTTGGATCTCACTTTACTGATACCAATTGATGCAGTGGAATACAACCTATATCAACCACGACAGAAGATCTAGCACAAACAAATAATTGAAACCTTCAAACAAGCCAACAATGGCTTTAGGGTTAAAACCCACAAAGTTGCCAAAGCAAACAATGAAATCAATTAATCAAAAACATGTTCAATACAAAGTAGGAAAAATGTATTTATACCCTAGCAACTAATAAAAACATAACCCTAAATTTTTTTTAACAAAATACCAAAAATACCCAAGCAATTAACATAAAAAGAAACAGTTCTACGCATAAAAAAATCCTGGTTCGGCGCCGGGCACAGTCGTGCTTTCCTCCTAGCACGGTCGTGCCATCTTGTTCGCATTCTCCGTCCTCTTCACCTATTTTATGCACGGTCGTGTCTTGTTTCTTGCACGGCCGTGCAACACTGGTCCGGGCGGGTCGCGTCGAGGGTCCGGCCGGATCTCATCTGGAACATCACGATCTCTTCTTCGTTCTACATCATTTTATCACACTTTGAGCAAAAATATTGTTAGTCAAAATACAATCAAGTTGACAATTTTTTCTTCCAATTTGTAAATTAAAAAGAGACGGAAGGAGTAAGCTACATCACCTTCATTTCTTCTACACCTATTATTGATCAATCTGAACATCTACCAAGAAACATGCAAACGAGATTACTAAATCTAGTTGTATAATCCTCAATAAGTTATCATTAAGTAATCCATATAAGACTTTTTGATAACTTGACTTTTTTTTTTTTTTTTTTTGCTATTATTTTTTTACTTTTATTAACAGGCAAAATGTCTTCCGATGGTAGTAGTATTGATCAACAGAATAATGAGATTCCAGTTGAGGATATGGTGATGGACACTTCACACATTTGTTCACAACGGAAGAGCACTTTTCTTCTCGGGATATTTTGATTCAATGGGCACGTGCTAAGGAAAAAGAGTATGAAATTGTGATTGTAAAAAAAATAATGATATGCAGGCAAAAAAAAAAATTAATGAGAATAAGCAGAAGATGAGGTGTACATGGAATATTCTTTTTGGTACAAGATTTGGTTCAATACATTAAAGTAAAAAAAAAAAACAATATTGGTGCAATTTTGCACACCAAATATAGTGCAATACATTGGAGATACTCCAAGCATACAACAATAGGATTTAGTAAATCATAATCCAGAATTGGTCATGAAACACAGGCTATGTGCCCACCCACATGGCATGCTCTCATGGAGTCGCATGATTTGCAGACGCATAAGGTCTTTTATGCATGCACTGATGCGCATAAGCTTTATGTGATCGATGGCTACGCGTAAATGTCTCTCCCCAAGGAGCTAACCCAAAGCTACTTGAAGGGGCGGTAAAAATAATGCGTGTGGTTTAATGGTTGAGACTTTGAGCTGATGGTATTGAGTTGACAGTCTATGGTGATTGGGTAATGTGTCTTAGTTTTAAGACACTCTAAAAGAAAATTTATGTCCTTATTATTCTAGTATAGTAGTTGGGGAAGGACCAATAGTTTAAGGGCAAGGCTAGGGGTATAAAAAAAAAGTATACAAAATAATACATACAAAATGAGATGGCGATATTTTATTGGGACAAATTTTCATATACAATCGTTGCACCATGGTGCAACGGGCCAAACCCATGGGCTACATCCGCCGACCCGCCTGACCCGCCCAGCCCAGCCTTTCCCACCCTCTCAAATCGCGACACGTGGCAAGCCTAAAAGAAAAAACCCCATTAACTTTAAAATGCTATATCTTGATATTTATAACTCAGAAAAAAAAATTAAAAATGCCTTTGTATTCGTCTCGACGAGACGAATAAATCTACATAGGTCATGATATGGTTTGATTTTTTTTAAAAAAAAACATATTTTTTACACACAAAAAGATTGAGTTGCTTGTCAGCTGAGATGTAACACTCTGTTCTAATAAAAGTAACCGTTTCATATTCAAAAAGTAACACTTTTACAGTAAAATGTAACAGCAATTTTACAAGAAAATTTAAATTGTTTTGATAGTTTTTGTGGTTAGAAAAAGTAATATTTGAAGTGTAACAAAGTGAATATATAATTATAAATTTTTATATAGATGAATGTAACATTTTTATTTAGTAAATGTTACTTTTCTTCTTTAATAAAAGAGTAGAAATTCATATATATAATCGAGTTGCATTTCAATTGTTACTTTCTCAATAAAAATTGTTACATTTAAGATATAATGTTACATTTAAGAATATAAACTGTTATAATTGAGATAAAAAAATGTAACATTTATTTTTTATAAAATGTAACATTAGTTTAGTTAATCTTATGTTAATTTTGAAAAAAAAAAGTGTTACATTTGAAAAACAGAGTGTTACATTCTTTTATAAAAAGTGTGAAATTAGTTTAGTTATCAATCTTTATGTTATCTTTAATCTATTGCAGCAAAATTGTGGTACATTTAAAAAAAAAGTGTTACATTTGAAAAGAAAAAAGTGTTACATTTCGTTATAATAAGTGTTACTTTTGTTGGGAGGAAAAAAAGTTGGGGTGGCATAAAAAAAAAAAAAGAAAAGGAAAAAAATCTCAGCAGAACAAAAAAAAAAAAAAAAGAGGAAGGGGCCCTGTTGCACGGTGCAACCGTTGCACAGGAGACCCCCTCTTTTATTGGCTACATCGATTGTGGACCTGCCACTCTAATTAAAAGCACCAATAAAATCTTGACACATCATTTGTGAGCCATGTTTTATGAGTTTTTTTTGTCACTTTATATTTACGAGTCAGTCTTGTGTAAAACTTTATTTACATTAAGAGATTTTGTTATACAATAAGAGATGAAAACAAGTTTTACACTAAAACGAGTGTAAAACAAGTTTTTCTCGAGATTTTTTACCCTTAGTTTAACTTCTCTAGACCTTAAATTCCTTCGTTAAATAGTTATGCTACTAATATTGTTTGCAGTAATAAAGAGAACACAATAAATTTATTCACAACTTTTGTTACTATATTACCCATATGATGTCTAAACATTAACTCCAATAAACAAATAAAATAAATAAAAAAAAATCTAAACATGAACTAGTACTTCTCATCATCAAGACCCGGACAATTTATTAACATAGCTATTAACCAAAGAAAGCGCATTGCTCGTAACCTCCTTAACCTCCCCGGCCCGGTCATAAACGTCCGACTTAATCTTCCCCTCCGGCACATCCTCAAATCCGTCCGTACACGTTTCCTCGTTCGTCAACGCCGCGCTCATCCACGTCTGCACGTTGCTCAGCTGAAACCTCACCGAATGCCCGGACCCACGGAGCCGTCTCATCTGTTTGAGCGAGCCTCGAATCTCGTCAACTACGTCGGTGAACGCGCTGTAGCAGTCGTGGACGGCGGTTGCTGCATTTGGGTCGAAGCCGTCGTTGTCGGCTTGGCGGGAGAGTTTCGAGACGTATTTGGCCATCCGCTTGGCTTTGGAGAGGGTTACGCCGACGGCGACGCGAGCTAGCCGGCCGGGGTCTTGCTGGACGGAGTTGGAGAAGCGGGAAAGAGAAGTGTAGCAGAGGTCGGGGTAGTGAGTGGTGGCGCAGCTTGTACGGATGAAGGATGTGTTGTTGGCTGACGGCGGGGATTGATAGCCGGCGACGACGATGATTTGTACGGATGCAATTGCGGCGAGTAGTAAGAGAATGAGAAGACGGCGGTGGGTTACCATGTTTATTTTTTATTCGTCTCAAATATTTTTACAACTCAAGATGCAATTTTCTTGATTTTTTTTCCAAATAATTCTCTTTTAAATCATTATCTACCTAAATGACATTTGGGAAACTTTATATACCAAAATGACCAGTTTTTGTGAAGTCGGCATTGGCATTGCCGACTTTGGGTTGAAGTCGGCACTACCAATGTCGACTTTAGGTTAAGCAAAAATCCGGATTAGGGTTTAAAGGGTCAAAGTGGGTTAAAGTGGGTCAAAGTGGGAATATTTTGGGAGTCTGCAATTTGGCAGAAATCGGCAATGGGAATGCCGACTTTGACTAGGGTTTTCTGAAGTCGGCATCCACAATGCCGACTTTAGGCCTCCATAAAACACCCGCGACTGGCTTCAGAAGTTTTCACTCGTTTCATATTCAAAACACAAACTTCTCTAATATCTGATTCTCATCTTTCATTTTTTTTTCTCTCTCCCTTTCAAGTTGAAAGCTCAAAAGTTGTATTTGGTGAATTTGATTCAAGCATCTAAGGTACATTTTAATCTTTGTTATATGTTTTTTTGTATAATGTGAATGCAAACTAGAGTTATTAAACTATAATTCAGTAAAAAAAAAAAAAAGATGTGTTGTCCTTTAAACATTTAACATCCAACGCAAAACTCGTTAAATTTTTGATATTTCAGTTAAATTTTTGACATTTCAGTTAAATTTTTGACTGTTATTTTGTTAACATTTCTTACAATTTCCATGCATATATGATTTACACTTTCTTAATGTATTACATTAACAATTTTTGACTGTTATTTTGTTAACATTTCTTACAATTTCAGTTAAAATTTTTGACATTTCAGTTAAATTTCCATGCATATTTCAGTTAAATTTTTGACATTTCATATAAATTTTTGAAGATCAAGAAATTTTCTTAATGTAACAAATTTTAATGATGTTATTTGTTGCATTTTTTTATATATATTTTGACTGTTGAATTAATTTGTTTAGGGGAAAATATGAGTGGACTTCCACTTATTTTCATGTGCTACTGGGGAGGAGATGATGAACACCCGTTTGCAGATAGTAATCTTGAACAGTGGCCGAAATTTCCACTTAGGGCAAAAACTCGTTGGGGTTACGAAAAATTGATTAGGAAGTTATATAAGAAAATTGATATAGATCCAAGAGATGCTAAGTTGAAAGTTATTTGTAGATATCCTCATATGATGGGTAATGGGTTTGCAAGTTACATTCCGTTTGAAGTCGAGAATGATATGTGTATGAAAGTCATGTTTGATGTTTCTGCTCAATTAGGTGGGGTAGGTAGCTTGCAGTTGTATATTATCATGGATTTTTAGTTTTTGATAATAATGTTAACTATCTTGAGAGATATACTGGTGGTTTTGAAACACATGGGGAAGTGGAACCGGAAGTGGAACCGGAAGTGGAAGCAGAAGTGGAAGGGGAAGGGGAAGAGGAAGAGGTAGAGGAACGTGAAAATGATGATGACTCAGACTATGAAGGTCATATCCTTGCAATAAGTTCTGATGTTGATTCTGGATATGAAGATTGTTCGAGTCCAACTGATAGCGAGAATGAGGGTGATGATGGGGAAGGTGGTGATGTAGGAGCACACATGGTTACTTTTCAAGGTGAACCGCATAATCAAATGTATGGGAGAGCAGACTATCCATTTTACCGTGATATTGGTGAAAGGTCAGAGAATTATGATAATAGTGAATACAAGTTTGCAGAATGGAATGCGGAGAGTGATGGAATCGTCAAAGGAATTCGCTTCGCAGAGAAGATTGATGTGCAGTACCAAATAAAGAAGTACCATATTATGAAGAATTTGAGGTTCAAGGTGAGAAAGAGCACACCGCAAAAGTGGGCTATTGAGTGTTTGGTGAAAGATTTCCCCTGTAATTTCTATGTGAATGTGAGTCTGAAGAAGGGTGGGTACTGGGAAGTAACTAAGTACAAGGGTCCACATTCTTGCTTGGCTTCAGATGTTAGCGGCGATCATCCTAATTTAGATGCTAAGTTTATAGGACGATTTGTTTTCGATCTTGTCAAGGCTGATCCAGAGTACAAGATTAAGCTTATCATGATAAATATAAAATCAAAGTACGGTAAGGATGTTTCATATCGGAAGGCATGGTGTGGTAAACAAAAAGCCATCGCTCAAGCATATGGGGATTGGGACGAATCTTATAGAAAGTTGCCACGTTTGTTAGCAGCTATTCAAAAGTGGAACCCTTCAACCATTGTGCAGTTTTCTAACCGTCCTGACGCTGGTCCTCCAGGTTCTTTTGACCGCGTGTTCTGGGCATTTGGCCCTTGTTTGGAAGCATTCTCTCATTGCCGTCCTGTCATTTCTGTTGATGGCACATTCTTGCATGGAAGATATAAAGGGGTAATACTTATTGCTATGGGTGTTGATGCGAATGATAGTTTACTTCCACTTGCTTTTGCTCTTGTTGAAAAAGAGGACCATGAAAACTGGTCTTGGTTCTTACATCTTGTTTGCCGACATGTTATTAGGGGTCGTGAAGTTTGTTTGATATCTGATCGCCATAATGGGATCCTTGCCACTGTGGGAGAAAACGGATGGCCACGAGATGTTGTGCACAGGTGGTGCATGTTGCATTTACGAGCTAATTTCCTTTATGCTCATAAGGGTGTTGGCTTAAAAGATCTTTTTTGGCGTGCTGTTAGCGCCACCCAGGAACGGAAGATGAAAAATTACTTGGCTCAGATTCGTATCATCAATCGCGAGGCAGTTAAATGGTTTGAGTTTTTGGATGTTAAAAAGTGGTCAATGGCGCATGATGGTGGATATAGGTACGGAATTAAGACTACCAATTTGTCTGAGGTTTTTAATGGTGTCATGAAAGGAGCGCGTGGGATGCCTGTTTCAGGTATTGTTGAGATGACCTTCTATAGGTGTGTGGAATACTTTCAAAGTAGACTCTCGGGATCAATAAGGGCTTTAGGGGGGTATCCTGGTAACCCCAACGTAAATGCGAGACTACTATTCAGTAAAAGGGTCCAACAAAAGTATGACTTCAACTTGAAGAAGGCTGGGTATCATAATGTTAGAAGATTTAACAATACTGCATCAGGTGTTTATCAAGTGACAACGGGGAGACGCGGTGAAAGGGGTGGAAGGGTTCAAGTGGTGGAATTGGGTCCTCGAACATGCACTTGTGGCAAATGGGTGCAATATCATTACCCTTGTTCGCATGGTCTTGCCTGCTTCAAAGCCCAACATATTGACGGTTTGAATTATGTTGATTTCTTTTACAGTCTTGAGGCGTACTACAATACATGGAGGGGCACTTTTAATCCGATCCATGACGAGGCTTATTGGAATGTAGATCATCTTGTCCCAAGTTTTTATCCTAACCCGATGCACCGTCGTGATAAGAAGCAAGGAAGACCTAAATCAAGGCGGATTAGAAATAGGATGGATTGGCAGGTGGAGAAAAGGAAGTTTCGTTGCGGGATATGCAAGGTAGAAGGTCACACTAAAAGAAGATGTCCAACTCTTAGGGAGGAAGATTAAATGTTATTTTCTAGTACTTGTAATATGTTTGTTTAACTATTCGTGAATGTTTGTTTTATTTGAACTTTGAACTTGTAATATATTTAAGTATTTTTGGATGTTATTATATTTGAACTTGTGATATATTTAACTATTCGTGAATGTTTTTTATTTGTTGTCCCGGTCACATAGAAAATATAACAAAAATCAAATAAATTCAGTGACCACAACCCGGTCACATAGGAATATATTACATAAATAAATAAATTCAGTGACCACATCCCGGTCACATAGGAAATATAACAAAAATCAAATAAATTCAGTGACCACAGCCCGGTCACATAGGAAAATATTACATAAATCCCGGTAGGTAGTAAATCCGACACAAATCCATATATTACATGTCCAACACATTAACTTAACAATCTTTAGGGAAGACCTTAGAAACATTAGAAAGTGTAATGTTAAGTAGTTTTTTGGAGCGTGTGACGGCAAAGACAACAACCTAATAGATCAACAAAACAAAACATTTAGAACAAAATGTTAAGGAATATATCCTTAGGGAGTGTAATGTTAAGTAAAATATTTCATACCTGATTAAGTATTAGAACAGCACCAACACCTATGTCACTTTCATACCTGAGCGTATTGTCAGCAATGAAAGCTTCAATTGTGTTAGTCGGATCCTTCAAAGTCACCGAAACAGAGCCATAACCAGTTGGTTTGCACTCCTTCACGACAACAACAACCTAATAAAACAAAAACATAACGACCAATTATTTTGAAGATAGGGTATGGTTAGAATGGGGAAGGGGGAAGGGGGAGGCGGCGCTTTTGAAGAGTTTTTGACCGGTCCTGAAGTCGGCATTGGTAGTGCCGACTTCACCCAGAAATCGGCAATGCCAATGCCGTTTTTACCAGACAATGGCCGACAATCAAACTCCCAAAATATTCCCCCGTGTTAACCCTAATTCTTCTTAACCCTAATCCGGTTGAATTTTGCTTAGCCTAAAGTCGGCATTGGTAGTGCCGACTTCAACCCAAAGTCGGCAATGCCAATGCCGATTTCACAAAAAATGGTCATTTTGGTATATAAAGTTTCCCAAATGTCATTTAGGTAAATAATGATTTAAAAGAGAATTATTTGAAAAAAAAATCCAATTTTCTTTGTATTTATAATTTGCTGTTCCAACTCCTTTTATTACAAGGAGAAGGTCATGCATGAGTTTGTATAGTCCAAACCATAAAATGATTTACCTTTTTGCCCATGCCTGGCCATCGCGTGCTAATGACCACTATTCTAATAACAGTTCAATCCTCATTTCGAAAAAAAAAAAAAAAAATACAGTTCAATCCTCAAATATAGGGAATGAAATAAAAACATCCCACCACTTGATATTTAGTCTTACCTTTTCCTTTTCAATTTACTTTAATTTAACTAGAATTTTATTATTTTAAATGAAAAACTTATTATTTTGTAAGAAATCAAATTATTTAAAAAAAACGTGCGGTGTGAGTTTTTATAAATATATGAAACTTTTTAACACCATCTGACACTATTCAACACACGAACTGGACCTTTGTAACACAACAACTGGTCAACTAAATATTACCATTGACCATCGGTTAACACTTCATTTATAAAAACATCAAAAGCCTGTTTAAAGGTTAAAATGTCGTCTTTTGAGATTTTAAATTCATAATCAAGGTTTAAAGTCCGAAAAATTTTGTAGGTCTCTAAAATTCATTTGTAAAAAAACCATTTGGCTATTAATTTCAAAGGTTTTGCCTATCAGTCTCAAAAGTTCTTGCTCTCATTCATCAGGCTCAAAGGTTTTTCAGAATGCGTACTGGCTATCAAAAACATTAAAATTGACACTAAAATACACTCTAAAAACTCTAGCAATGACGCTTAACAAACATTCTCACTGGCGATTAAAAACACATAGACTGGCACACAAAATACTGGCACTGGCACAACAAGTTTGAGTGATAAATATCGCCAGTGCATTTTAAGATGACCAGTTGTAGTGTTTAAGATGACCAGTGCATTTGTTTTATTGGTACCAGTGCAAGTGTTTTTAAGTGTCAATCCATGTGTTGAAGAGTGTCAGTCTGTGTGTTAAAAAGTGCTAGTCCATGTTTTCAGAATGCCAGATGCAGTTTTAAATAGTACTAGTAGGTTTAGAGAAGTTCCAATTATTTATAAAAATGTCACCGCGCATTTTTAAAAGAAGTTCCACATTTTAAAATACCACCACGTATTTTAAAAACACGTTTTTTCCTAGAGTTAGGAAAAACACGTTTTTCCCAAAATTTTGCGATGTTTTAAATGTTGTGTGTAAATTCGTGTGTGCGGTAGATTATGTTTGAGTATTGCGAACTCTCTCCGTTCCACTTGAAATTAGACTTAGTTTTATTTTGAATGTCCGAATACTTTAAATTAGACAAGCCAAAAACGGAAATTATTATATAATTTTTAATTAGTGGGTCTTACTTACTACTACACTTACTTTCTAAACTCACAACAATCAGACTTACTTTCTAAACTCACAACAATTAAATATTATACTGCCTTTGTTCCGGTTTATGTTTCTTTGTTTGATTTTACATGCTTATTAAGGAACTAATAATAACCAATGAAAAATGGGTTAACAAACTTAGCACTACAAGAAATATGGGCTTTAGAGGCACTCAAATATGCCACTTAATTGCAATTAAGTGGCATTTTTTAAGTCAGTGGCATTAGCCTAATGCCACTTCTATTGATGACACTAAAAAATTTAGTGGTATTTAATGATGATATAATGGCAACACAAAATTTTGGGGGAAACTAATGTTAAAAAAAAGACCGGTTTTGGACAACCAGCAAACCAACTCCTACCTTTTCTGAACCGGTTCTCGCTCATTAAAAAAATTCGATCAAAATTTTTGTAAACCGGCCTTTTATGCGGCTTTGGATGTACGACTCTTTCTCTCTCCCATCTCTAACCGTGCTCTCTCCATCTCTCTCAGACCTAGCCGCCTCCATCTCTCTCACTCCCCGACTAACCGTCGCCGTCGCTATCTCCATCTCACTCTCTCTCAGACCTAACGACGGTCATACTCACTCTATTTCACTCGATTGCACTCGATTTCAAGCAGAATGAGGTTGATTTCAAATCCAAAAGCAAAGAAATATGTAATGAAGAAGAGGACGGGCGTGATGGAGGTATGTGTTGATTTCAAGCTTTTTTCGCTTGATTCTCACTCTATTTTGTTCGCTTATTGTGTCGATTTCAAGCATTTTTTGTTATGTTTTTGTGATGCTTGTTTAGTTATGTTGAGTTTAGTACTTGTTACTAAGTGATTTAAACAAGCAAAGGAGTCTTTGTTGAATAAAGTTGAAGACTTTCCGGCAATCAAACATGATCACATTGACAAGGTTGTTAGGAGCAAAGACAACGAGGAGAAGAAGAGGAAGAAAGCTGATGGTTCGACTGCAGTATATGTCAGCAAACTAGGTCTAGAAAGGGTGTTAGTCAGTGAAATTGTAACTTATTGTTTTTAAGTCCAAACTTATTATTTTAACTTATTAACTTGCTGCTTTTTATGATTAAACATGTGTATTAAGTTGTATTATAAGCTCATGTTCAAACTGCTTGTTTCAAAAGAAATTGCACGGTTATTATAATATCAAGTTTGTCTGTTAAATTACGAAGTTACACTAATAAAACACCAAGTGTAGATCCGATACTGCATAACTTGATTAACCACCAGGCTGCACTAATTAAACACAAAGTTACTGTACTAAAACATAAAGTTAAAATAGTAAAACACCAAGTTACTATACTAACAACATTAAGTTATATTATAGTTGATGTTCAAAATGCTTATTTCAATAGAAATTGCATGGTTATTATAATAACAAGTTTGTCTGTTTCAAAGACCAAGTTACACTACTAAAATACCAAGTATATATCTGATATAGCATAACATCTTTAACCAGCAACTTGCACTAACAAATCACCAAGTTATTGTATTAAAACATAAAGTTACAATACTAAAATACCAAGTTACTAAACTAAAACAACACCAATTTATATATAACTCGATATTCAAAATGCTTTATTTCAATGTTATTATAATATCAAGTTTGTCTGCTCAAACATCAAGTTACGCTACTAAAATACTAAGTATAGATCTGATACAACATAGCTTGATTAACCACCAGGCTGCACTAATAAAAAATCAAGTTACAATACTAAAACTCCAAGTTACTATACTAAACAACAAGTTACACCACATCAATTCTATTTCAATTTGAGCAGTTCGAACATCTCTATTTCAATTTGAGCAGCAAACGACAACATGATTCAAATTAAGTGTAGATTTGGTATTTTTGAGCCCAATGAAGATATCTATCTCTTTAAATTGATCTTCATTATATTTTTCAATCTCCTCTCCCCTGATTCAATGACATTATGATCTACTATCTCCATCTCCATCTCCATATCCATCTTCTATAAGGAGAAAATCAATTTCAATTAGATCAAATAGCGCATTCGAATATCAATTTCAAATTTAAAAAAACCGTGATAATTGATGAACAAAATTGTAAAGATTCATACATTTTCAATCATCTTTCTGAAGCTCATCTCGTCTGCAATGGCGGTAGAGAGATGGAGAGAGAGAAAGAGAGAGAGAGATGGTGGAAGAAGGGAAAAGACAGCCGAAAAGATCGCATGTGTGTGGGCTACTGTGTGTTTTCCACGTTTTATGCCCTAGATTCATTAACCGATTTACTGCCTCTTGAACCGCGAATTATTAATGAACCGGTTTCTCCAATATCAAAACAGGTCTTTTTTTAATGTTTGGGGGAAACTAGTTTCCCCCAAAACCAACTCTAATGGCAATTCACAATGCCACTAGAATTATTAAATGTCATTAAATCTAAATTCTCTAATGCCACTATTGAAAGGTCCTGTTTTACTTAAAGAATAGAAATGTTAAAGATGAACAGCTAACAGTTTGGGTGGTTAGCTGTTGAGAGATAGAGTAATTATGCAGCGGAGAATATTTAAAAGAATAAATGAAATAGACAAGGTGTAGTTTGTGTATAAGTGTAGAGATAAGGGAAGAAAATACACAAGGAGTTTTTAAAGTGGTTCAGAGGCAAACACTTCTCTTACATCCACCCCCACTGTAGTCAACAGTGAGATCAATCCACTATAATATCCACTTACTTAATAAGCTTACAATGAATGATAAAGGCAAGTTCCTCGAACCCCCTCTTCTTAACTGTCACTACAGTTAAGGAAGCCGTTTGACTAAGGCTATAAAAAGAAAAGAAAAAATACAAAAGATTTAAATAAAAGGTTAAGCTTGGCTGATAGCTTAGGCTAGGTGTGGGTTGTAACTGGGTGCACAAGGGGCACAATATTTGCAGGGGATTATGCAAATATTTAGATCTGCAGATTGAGAATGCAGAAAGGCTCAAAAAGGGAGTGAGGTTGTAAAAATGGGTTGAAGGGTTAAAAAGGGTCACTTGACAACATGCCAATATACACCTTTATATAGGGGAGGCCATATAGCCGTTGGGGGACAAGGGTACAAGGGTAGCCGTTGGGGGACCAAAGGTACAGAGGAGTAATGGCTTATCTTTGACCGGGTTGACTAATATGTTGTTCCTCTTGAATGAAGGTTGTCAAGTTAAGGGGAAGGTGTATTCACACTTGATCAAGCTTCAATAGATTTATTCTAATGTTTGTTAATATTTAGAATAATCATTCTTTAAAAGTCTGATGACGTGGAAATAGCTGTTGAAGAAGAACAGTCTCAGCAGTTGAGACAGAGGAGCTTAGCTGTTGGGTTTATAGGGCCTTAGCTGTTGAAGCTTTATTGAATTTAGCATCTTGCTAATTCATTTGAGTGAGGGAGTTTGTAATAGGTAGTTCTTCAGTTTGTTGAATGTGTAAATGGTAGGTAGATCATGAAGTGTTTTGACTATTGGCTTGAACAACTAACAGGATGGCTTAGCTGTTTGAGCTTTGTGATGGGCTGCATGTGCTCAGGTCTTTTGTATACATCATATAATCAATGGATTGATTATTTATTTATCAAAACATTCTTACTATGATTAATTGTGAGTTAAACATAGTGAGGTACTAACAATTTCCCCCTTTTTGGTAAATAAATAAGGTTTTTGATTATGTACCTGCATGAATAAGTGCTAAGGAAATAGAAGAACCAATGAAGAGAAAATCTTCTTGATAATATTTCTAGGCAAACAAACTGTTAATACACAATGTATTGAAAGACATAATTGAAAAATAAAAGGGATGTTCTGAATAGCTATTCAAAACAGAGACAACAAACCAATAGACTTTAGACCTATTCAAGTAAGGTACTAATTTTGGTAAAAGAGTTAATAGGAAGAGGATTAGAGAGAAACCTGTTCAAACATAAGTAAGCTAGGGAATAGGGGAAAACATGTTTCTAGCAGCTATGACCTAGGCACCTATACAAGTGTTCTAGTCAAAGTCTGAGGTAGAATCAGAGGACAACTCAATGATTTGAGGTCCTTGATGTTGTTCCCCCTCAGCTGTTGGCTGTTGATTACTTGGTTCCCCCTCAGCTGCTAGCCCCTTTTTTTTCTTGAGGTTGGAGGTCTTCTTATCAAACTTCTTTGTGTTGCTTGTATCACAGCAGAGGTACCATTCATTTTGTAAGTTCCAGTAAGGAACTACCTCACGAAATTTTTGAAGAAGAACAAGGGTCATGAACCTGAAGAGGTTAGGTTGTCCAGCCTTTTTTATTCCTTTGATGGTGGAAGGGTAGTTTTTCAGATTGAAGTTCTCCAAGAGGATGGGACCCCAGTTGATCCTGCCTCTGAGAAGAGCCAATGCTTGTTTCCACTCTGAGACACTCATTTGATCAAATGAAGATCGTTTGCCACAGATTCCTTTGAGGACAATGTCACACAGGACAGAGTGTCTTTTGTAGAGATGTCTTTTGTGAACAGGCTGGTTTTTGAGGCTTAGGTAATTGGCTTGGCCTGTGAAGGTTCGATAGAGAGGGGAAAGTTCATATCTATGGCAGGATCCCATATATTTGTTATGAAATACTCACTTATTTCAAGATTTAAGTAGATACTGACATCTAGATAGGAAATGACAATTTTTTCTTCTCCAAACATAGCATAGATTGAGTTGTCAGAATTCCTCATTCCAGTGTTGTAGAGATGGAGACAATCATGGTCAAGGATGGGGGCCTTTTCTGTGAGAAAAGAGAGTAATCTATTGTTTTCAAGAAGACCTTTTATAAATAGACCGGTTTCTCCTTGGAAGAAGTCTTCTTCGATGTAATACCCATGAGCATCTTCGGGTACAAGAGGTTGTCTAATAATAGGAGAAGACATGATTGTTTTACAAGAAGGAGAAAAGGTGGGGTTTAAAAACAGAGGAGGTTAGGGTTTGAAGAAGAGTTTTTGACTTCGAAAAGGTTGAATGATTTTTGAAGAAAAAGAATTTTGGTTTTTATAGAAAGAGGAGAAGATGAAAGATCGAGGTTTAGAAGGTGGGGACAACGGTTATAATTTTAAGATCGAGGCGACGAGGGTTTTAAAAGCTAGCCGTTAAGACGACTTGACAGTTATCCTCTTTTACTGTTTATATGAACAATAAATAGAATGGAATTAAATGATATATCATTTATTCCCAGAAATAGCGGGCGGGTATTTAAGGAAGGTAAGGTGCTAAGTATGATATAACACACTTCGACTTAAATTTTGACCTATCACATCTCAATTTTGCCAAGTTTTTGTACCAATAGTACATATTTTGTGGTCAAATCAGTTGATATTTTGGGCAAAAATTTAATTTTAACAGCTAAGTCTAGCACCATACCCTATTGTGGGCTTTCATAAATTCCTTGTATATAAAAGGAATAAGAACTCAGCTGATGAAAACACATCATATTCTCTTTCTTTTGGCTTAGCTGTTCAGGCAAACCCAGTTAAATTTACGAAACATGGGGAGACTTGCAGCTAAGTATAATCCTAAAAGAATGGCTCAATTATCCAAGAAGCTAATCTTTTCAATCCCTGTAGGAGAAGAGACAGAGAGGGAAAGGTTTGAGAGAGAGTACATTTCATACACTCTACAGAGTGATCATCAGATGTATGGGGAAGTTGAACAGCTTCCTCTTGATCACCCTTTTAAGTATAGGGAGATGAGAGATAGGGAGAAGAGAAAGAGAGA
Source organism: Campanula takesimana (assembly GCA_026119855.1). NCBI lineage: Eukaryota > Viridiplantae > Streptophyta > Magnoliopsida > Asterales > Campanulaceae > Campanula > Campanula takesimana. Next base: position 388,705 of record JAOWBW010000863.1, read on the forward strand.
TTAGGAATATGAAAGGGAAGCTTTGGAGAAAAAAGAGAGAGAGAGAGAGATTGGCACAATTGAATGAGGTTTAAGGCAAGGGAAAGGAGAAATAAGTGGAAGAAGGGGTAGTATTAAGCTGTTTGGTCAAAGAATGAAAGTAGGGGAGGGAGAGAGCAGCAGAGCAAATGCTGCACAGTCTGAAGTCCAAAGGGTTCATTCCCTTGGAGACTTGATAAGAAAGGAGGGCTTAATGGTCCATGGGAAGGATATTGATAGGATAGCTGTTGAGGGAAAACAGGTGTTGAGGCCATTTACTTTGAGAGAGCTAATGAGTCAGGAAGATATCTTAGCTGTTAAGGCCAAGAAGGTGCATGTAGCTGAACAGCTAAGGGATTATGTCCCATTAACAAGGGATTCTTTGACCATTAGCATGGCAGTGCTAGAGGGAAGGGGAGATAACTTTCATGGGGTCCAGCAGTCACCATCAACTACTCACACTCAACTGTTCAGGCAGTATTTGAGGTGTTGCAGTCCTGTTCAAGTCAAGGAAGAGGATATTGGAGGTCCTTCTTCCCACATGGCAATGATAGCTGCTGAGAGTATGCAGACTTCTGGGACCTTTAGCTTTGTTTCCCCCTTGGATGATCTTCCACCCTATGATGATGTGGAGGAGTGGTGGCCAAGAACCATGGGTCCACCTCTTCATCATTCTCCAGTTATAGAGAGGCATCCAGTGTGGTTGGAGAGGTATTTAGAGGGAGGGCCATCTACACCAACAAGGGCATATCAAGGAGGAGATGGACAGGACAAGGGCTCTGGTTGTTGTTGGAAACAAATCTTGTAAGATGGAGGAAGAAGAGAACAGCCAAGGTTAGTTAGCTATTAGGAAAGTTTTTGTACCCTTTTTTTTTTGTTTTTGAGAGGAGAGGGCTACCAGCAACACAGGGTAGCGAGGTTAAGGCTTAGTCCCAATCAATATGATATAAACAGGCCATCATATTGTTGTCCTTGAATAGAGATCTGTTTAGGTTAGCTGTATAAATAATGTAAACAGCTAACCATGTTCTCTGTACCAGTCTAAAGTTTATGAAATAAAATTTCAGTTAATCCCTTTTACTTAGGCAAGTTAATCATTCCTAACATTGCTCTCAAAAGTTCAAACCTCTTTTCATCCATAGCTTTAGTTAGTATGTCAGAGACATTATCCTCAGTACCAACTTTGGCTAAATTTATATTTCCTTTTTCAATATGGTCTCTAATGAAGTGATGTCTTACTTCAATGTGTTTGGTTTTAGAGTGTTGAACAGGATTCTCAGTCATGGCTATTGTACTTGAATTGTCACAAAATATGGGAATATTAGTGACATTTATACTAAAGTCTAGTATTTGACTTTTTAAGTACAATATTTGGGAACAGCAGAGACCAGCTGTAACATATTCAGCCTCAGCTGTTGAGGTTGCTACAGAGGTTTGCTTTTTGCTAGACCAGGACACAATTCTTGATACAATAAATTGACATCCACCACTTGTTGATTTTCTGTCTAGATTGCATCCAGCATAGTCTGAGTCAGTAAAGCCAATTAGTGAAAATGGAGATTCATTAGGATACCATAAGCCATAATCAGGAGTTCCTTTTAGATATCTCAAAATCCTTTTAACTGCAGCAAGATGAGATTGTTTGGGATTTGCTTGAAATCTTGCACATAGACATACACTGAATATGATGTCTGGTCTTGAGGCAGTAACATACAGGAGAGATCCTATATAGCTTCTGTAAAGTGTTTGATCAACACTTTGACCATCAGTGTCAGCATGAAGTATGGTTATGGTAGACAGAGGTGTCTTAGCTGTTGAGGCATTCTGCATTTCAAACTTCTTGATCCTGTCTCTTGTGTACTTGGCTTGGTTAATGAAGATCCCATCCTTCATTGGTTTGACTTGAAGACCTAGGAAGTAGGTTAGTTCCCCAATCATACTCATTTCAAACTGTTTTTGCATAAGATCTCCAAATTCTTTGCAAAGGTTCTCATTTGATGATCCAAAGATAATGTCATCAACATAGACCTGAATGAGTAGGGTGTCATCTCCATATTTTTTAATGAATAAAGTGTTGTCAATATGACCTTTGGTAAATCCTTTATCAAGAAGGAATTTAGACAGAGTGTCATACCAAGCTCTAGGGGCTTGTTTTAGACCATACAAGGCTTTGTCCAACTTGTATACATGGTCTGGAAATTTAGGATGTTCAAATCCAGGAGGTTGAGCAACAAACACCTTTTCATTTAGTATTCCATTCAGGAATGCACTCTTGACATCCATTTGGAATACTTTCATCTTCTTAAAAGATGCAAAGGCTAGAAATAGTCTTATGGCTTCAAGTCTTGCTACAGGAGCAAAAGTTTCATCATATTCTATTCCTTCTTCTTGTCTGTATCCTTGAGCAACAAGTCTTGCTTTGTTTCTCACTACAGTACCATCTTCACTCATTTTGTTTCTAAAAACCCATCTGGTACCTATGACAGTTTGGTTTCTTGGTTTGGGAACAAGTTTCCATACTTTATTCCTTTCAAACTATTCAAGTTCTTCTTCCATTGCTTCTATCCAGTCTGCATCTTGAAGGGCTTCATGGATCTTTTTAGGTTCCATTTGAGAAATGAAGGCACTCATGAAAATATCATAGTGAGAAATGCCATCAGGGATTGTTTCCTTCTGAATAGGGATGGAAATGATTAGGTTGTCATCATTGAGAATAGGGATTCGAGTGGAGATTTGGGAAGGTATGATTTGATAGCTAACTGTTTCATCTAAGCTGTTGGGAAGAGGAAGTGTTGGGAGTGGGTAAGCTGTTGGGAGTATCTTTGGGCAGAACATAGGGAAGAGTAATGTTGTTCTCATTTGATAGAGAAGGATTGTTGATTGAGGGTGAAGGTTCTGGAAGGTTGTCAGAATTTCCAATGCTTTCATCAAAATCACATAAGTCAGTATTGCTTTGATCATTGTTTTCATCAAAGTCAACATGAATGGATTCTTCTACAACCAGTCTTCTCTTGTTGTATACTCTGTAGGCTTTGCTAGTATTGGAGTAACCAAGAAAGATTCTTTCATCACTCTTGGAATCAAATTTGTCTAGGTTATTCTTCCCATTGTTGTGAATGTAACATTTACTTCCAAATCCATGAAAGTAGGATATGGTTGGAACCTTGCCATTCCACAACTCATATAGGGTCTTCATATGAAACTTGTTGATTAGATTTTATTCTGTACATAAACAGCAGTAGTAACAGCTTCACCCCAAAAGTATTTAGGAAGATTGTGTTCTGACAGCATTGCTCTTGCTGCTTCACAAATGGTCCTGTTTTTTCTTTCTGCGACTCCATTCTATTGAGGAGTTCTTGGAGCTAAAACGTTGTGATCAATCCCTATTTGGTTACAATAGTTTTCAACTCCAGTGTTCTCAAATTCAGTTCCATGATCAGATCTTATCTTTTTGATAGATAAGCCTTTAAAGTTCTGAACTTTCTTGAACAGCTGAGTAAGGTTTTGAAGAGTATCACTTTTGGATTCAAGAAGAGTTATCCAAGTGAATCTAGTGTAGTCATCAACAACTACAAGAGAGTATCTCTTTCCACCTAGAGATCTGGTTCTAATGGGGCTAAATAGGTCCATATGAAGGAGATCAAGAGATTTGGATATGTCCAGTCTAGTTTTAGCAGTAAAGGATGTCTTCTTTTGTTTTTCACATTGACAAGCTCTGCATAGTTTGTCATTCTTGAAAGGAATTTTAGGAAGACCTTTGACAAGATTGGAGATGGATAACTTGGAAATGGTTTTGAGGTTTAGGTGAGCAAGTCTCTTATGCCACAGCCATGACAAATCTGATTGGCTGTAGGATAATAGACAGTGAGCAGTATAGGATTGAACAACTTCAAGGTGGAGGCAGTAGAGGTTCTTCTTTCTAACTCCTGTTAGAATAACCTTGTTGTGCTTGTCTTTGACTTGGCATTGGTCCTTTGTGCAGATAACATGGTACCCTTTGTCACAAATTTGACTTATGCTAATCAAATTGTGCTTAAGGCCTTCAACATAAGATACATCTGTAAAGATGATCTCCTTGGTCACTAGATTGCCTGATCCTTTGACTCTTGCTTGAGAATTGTCACCAAATGTAACATTGGGACCATTCTTTGGAGTTAGATGTTGAAGCCATTCCTTGTTGTAAGTCATATGTCTGCTACATCCACTATCTAAGTACTAGATTCCTTTATTAGATTCCTACAAAACAAAATTAAAAATTATGGTACCCTTTATTCTTTTTGGGTCCAAAGGATTAGACTTTCTTTGGTACCCTAGCCCTGCCACCTGATCTTCTTTTGAAGAATTGGTTAAGGGTGTTATAGTAGGACATGATTTGCATCATGTAGGGTGTCAATGTGAAGGGTTGAGGGGAGTTATATAGGTGTCCAGTATTGTATGGGCTTTGATTTCTGTAGTTTGGTTGATGAAAGTGAGATTGCTATCTGGGGTTTTGTGAGTGGTAAGATGATCTAGGGGAGGAGTTTTGTGACTGATGGCTTTTCCTATTGGAATATTGCCAGTTTTGTCTAGGTTGCCTAGAGTGCCTCTGCTGTCTAGCATATCTTGGCTGTCCAGTTTGCCTTGGCTTTCTGGCTTGTCTAGGCTTTCTAGGTTGTCTAGGCTCCTGTTCTTGCTTCCTTTTCTGAGATTTAATATCATCAGTACTTGTTGAATCTTGAGTATTAGGAATTGTGGGAGAATCCCCTTTTGATTTACTCTCTTTACTCCTTTGTTTGTACACATCTTCCTTTGTTTGAATGGGGTATGATGGTTTCTTGGTAGAGAGTGTGTTGAGACTTTGTAAAATCATAGTTTCAACAGCTCTATCACCAGTGGGTGGAGTATAGATTTTGAGTGTGGGATTTTTAGCTCCTATTCCAGATCTGTCCCCAGGATTTCTCTGGTTGAATTGAAACATGGATAAAGTGTTGCTTGATTTGCTCCAGGAAGCAATTTTGCTTTTTAAAGCATTGTTTTCTTCCTTCAAGGTACTTATTTCATGTTTATTATCCTCTTGGGATTTAGAACAGTCAGTCTTAGCTGTTGAGCTAAGTATGTCATTTTCGAGTTTTTGACATTTTTCTTCTAGATCCTTTGTGGTTGTTTCAAGGTTAGTGTTTAGGGTTTTGAGTTTTTCAATGGTTTTTGATTGCTCAAGGTTTTCTGTGATGAGGGCAGCAAAGCTAGAGTCTTGTTTCTTCTTTTGAATTAAGAGGGTGCAAACGAAATTTTTAAAACCATCAATATTAAGAGAGTTAAAATTATGTACCTCTTTAAGTTCTTCAGCAGCAGCTAAGGCTTCTAGGTCCTCTTCATTATCTGATTCATCACATTCTTGTGCAACTAAACACAGTAATGCTTCTTCTTCATCACTATCTGAGTCTGAAGATTCAAATTCTTCATTACTAAACCTAGAGAAGTCAGCAAGCATGACTTGTTCTTTATTCTTGTCATTTTTGTCTTGACACAATTGTAGTAATTTCACCTAGAACTATGAATGACATCTTTAGGATAGGTCATTCTTTTTTAGTATTCTCTTGGTTTTTAGGTTTTTACAGTCTACAGCATAGTGATCTGGTTTACCACAGTTGTAACACTCACTATTCTTTTTAACAACTTCTTGAGTTGGGTTGGATGGTGAAGGACTGTATCTTCTATCAAAAGCTTTCTTTTGATGCTTCATGGCATTTCTGACAGCCATGGAGATGAGAATTGGGATGTCTTCTTGAGAGATTGGCTTTGATTCTTGTTTAGAAGTTATGTTCAATTTTTGTAGAGAATTGATAACAAGAGAGTCAATGTCCTGTTGAGAGAGTTGTTTCTGGGTTTGCTCTTGTGCAACAAGGGCAAAGGTTTGAGATATGGTGGATGCTGGTTGAATTTTGATCATTCCTTCTAGTTCATATGCTTCAAGTTTACCAAAGTATTGTTCAATGGTCATACTACTCCATTCAGCTCATTCTCTAATAGGAAGGGCGACTTTCTCATATTCTTGAGGAAGATTAGAGTAGATTTTTAGGCATAGATCAGATTGTTCAAAAGTTTTGCCATGGTCTGAAATGGCTCTAACAAGATCTTCAAATCTTGGTCTTGAAGCACTCACTTTTTCTCCAGGATAGAATTTGAAGTTGTCTAACTGTCTTAATAAGTTGTATAGATTCTGGGTTCTAACACTGGTGTGTTTAGTGAACTTTGTGTTAATTAATTCCCATGCTGCTTTAGCACTTGGTACTTTAGCTATTTCTTGAGCTAGGGAGTCATTCACACTTTTTTGCAGAATATTTTTTACTTTTAAGTTAGCAGTCATAAGTTGTCTTTGTGCATCAGTCTAATTATTAGGAGATTTGAGTTTGCTACCCCCACCATTGACTTCAGTTTGAGTGGGAGGTTCAACTTCATTCTCTAAGACATACCAGTTCCATATGCTATTAGCATCTAGATAAGTTTTGATTTTTGAGGAATGAATCTCAAAAGATCCACAGTCATCAATGTGTGGAATGTCCTTTTCATTGTTTCTTCTTTGTTGAGGCATGGTGGGTTGAATGGATCTTTCACAAGTTGTTAGAATCTGTATGGTGAATCCAAGCTCTGGTGCCAATTGAAAGGTCCTGTTTTACTTAAAGAATAGAAATGTTAAAGATGAACAGCTAACAGTTTGGGTGGTTAGCTGTTGAGAGATAGAGTAATTATGCAGCGGAGAATATTTAAAAGAATAAATGAAATAGACAAGGTGTAGTGTGTGTATAAGTGTAGAGATAAGGGAAGAAAATACACAAGGAGTTTTTAAAGTGGTTCAGAGGCAAACACTTCTCTTACATCCACCCCCACTGTAGTCAACAGTGAGATCAATCCACTATAATATCCACTTACTTAATAAGCTTAGAATGAATGATAAAGGCAAGTTCCTCGAACCCCCTCTTCTTAACTGTCACTACAATTAAGGAAGCCTTTTGACTAAGGCTATAAAAAGAAAAGAAAAAATACAAAAGATTTAAATAAAATGTTAAGCTTGGCTGATAGCTTAGGCTAGGTGTGGGTTGTAACTGGGTGCACAAGGGGCACAATATTTGCAGGGGATTATGCAAATATTTAGATCTGCAGATTGAGAATACAGAAAGGCTCAAAAAGGGAGTGAGGTTGTAAAAATGGGTTGAAGGGTTAAAAAGGGTCACTTGACAACATGACAGTATACACCTTTATATAGGGGAGGCAATATAGCCGTTGGGGGACAAGGGTACAAGAGTAGCCGTTGGGGGACCAAAGGTACAGAGGAGTAATGGCTTGTCTTTGACCGGGTTGACTAATATGTTGTTCCTCTTGAATGAAGGTTATCAAGTTAAGGGGAAGGTGTATTCACACTTGATCAAGCTTCAATAGAGTTATTCTAATGTTTGTTAATATTTAGAATAATCATTCTTCAAGAGTCTGATGACGTGGAGATAGCTGTTGAAGAAGAACAATCTCAGCAGTTGAGACAGAGGAGCTTAGCTTGTTGGGTTTGTAGGGCCTTAGTTGTAGAAGCTTGATTGAATTTAGCATCTTGCTAATTCATTTGAGGTTGAGGGAGTTTGTTATAGGTAGTTCTTCAGTTTGTTGAATGTGTAAATGGTAGGTAGATCATGAAGTGTTTTGACTGTTGGCTTGAACAGCTAACAGGATGGCTTAGCTGTTTGAGCTTTGTGATGGGCTCCCTGTGCTCAGGTCTTTTGTATACATCATATAATCAATGGATTGATTATTTATTTATCAAAACATTCTTACTATGATTAATTGCGAGTTAAACATAGTGATGTACTAACAACTATTTTCTAAACGCCAGTAAAAATGTATACTATGGCATTTTTATTATAATGCCACTTATATCGATACCAGTAAAAGTCATTTTTCTTGTAGTGTACGGAGTTACGAATATAATTGTTCAAGACACTATCATGAAGCAAGTAGGTAAAAAATAAGTTAGGTAAGTAGTTTTATTTTTTTATAATTAAATAAATTTTATAAGGAGAAGATTGTCCAAAACAATGTTCATACTTTCCTAATTATTAAATAAAACATTGAAAAATTTAAACTAGAACAAACTAAAAATGAACCGTAATTTGTTCAAAAAAAAAAAAAAACCTTAATTTTCAAACGGAAAAATGTATGTTGCACATCGCTATCACAAGATTTTGGGGAAAATTAGTTTTTCCCTAAATTATAAAAAATATTGTTTATCTAATTGTTCCTAATTTACCAAATCTTTGCGAGTAGAAAAAAAGTAATCTTTCTATAATTTAAGAAAAACTAATTTTCCTTAAAAACCTACTCTATTGGTATTGGATTGACACTCTATGGTGATTGGGTAATGTGTACTAATCAAATAAGACACTAAAAAAATTAGTTAAGGCATGGTATAGTTGGGGCAGTACCATAAGTTTAACTTTTCTAGATCTTAAATTCCTTTGTTAAATAGTTATGCTATTAAAATTGGAGTTTTCTATCAAAATTACCGGTGTATTATGTCAAAAACACCGTTCTGACCTCCGTACTATTTAAACTAACAAATTGGCCTGCGTACTATTAGTAAATTAATCAAATCAACCTACTTTACTAACGCCATTAATAATTTAATGGGTTTGTCCTAGTAAGCTGCCAGTTGAAGCACTTTGTGCTGACATGGTGACTGGGCAATAAACCAAATAAAATCACGATGCCACATGATTACTGAACAAAATAACGCAAAAAATAGTAAAGGGAAATAACATCGTCTTTTCTCTCACAATCGAAATACGGTACAAGAGCTCAAGAAAAAGGCAAAAATCCATGATTGACTGTGAGAAAATCTCGTGAAATTAGGGTTCTTCTCATCTATCATACAAGGTACATAATCCAATTCTCGTATTCTTCCTTGATTGTTTGAAAAATCTGGTGTCAAATTGATTGTTTTTGTGATTGTTTAAGAAAACTAGTCAACCATTTCAATCTCCAAGTCCACAACATCATTCAATTCACACAGTTGAAAGAAGGTCTTCACCAAGGCTTATCGAATTGACGAAGAAGTTGTTTTGAAGTTTAAAATCATGGTTTTGAACAATTTGTAATGAATGTTGCTGCCCTTTTTTGGATGTTTAGTATGTGTGTTCTCTAGAATACTCAACCACATAACTTTACATGTAACCTTTTTGGATGATAAATTCCCTTTTGATTGTTATGGAGTTGTGAAATTCTTGTAAAGTCTATTATTTGGTTCCAAGCATGGAGGTTGTTGTAGGGACCACGACCACCACTACCACTCTCCACATCAGTATGATATTGTCTGCTTTGGGCCTAGCCCGCACGGATTTGTTTTTGGGTCAACTCTCAAAAGGCCTCATACTAATGAAGTGGGTGGGTGCTATTATATACCTTGCAATTGTTTGCTCAATTGCCGATGTGGGACTTTGGGTTGCACCCCAACAGTTGTGATTCATTTATTTTAACAAGTGGTGAGATGTTGCTTGGAACATGCTTCATCGGTGGCAAAAACATTTTCTTTTACTCCATCCGTCTCAAAAAAATCTTCTGAACGATATGTACTAAACCGAGGTGTCGGCTTGTGATGCACACGGGCCCAAGCCCGGGAATCAATCATTCAAGGACCAAGCCCAGTTACATATATGCCGAGGTGTGGGTCGTATGCCGACTTGTGCCGACTTAACAGGGATAAAGTTGCATTCCTAATATAACGCTGTACCAACAAGCAAAATCCAAGTTTTATACAAATACAGGGAATCTCTATCTAAACAAGGAGATCTCTTCTACAAGACAACAGGGGCAACGATCATCCTTATCAGGATTCTATCCCCCAGAGTATGAGTTCAACCTCAACACAGGCTCCTTGGCTTACTTAACAAGTCAGGACTCAATTCACCTACACTATATAAACAGGCCCTCAATACAATTTACGGGTAATGAAATTCTTGGTTTTTACTCTAGTCAATTGATTTCTCTTTGTTTTATCACATACAAAACATATTCTTACTCTCATGCCGGAGGGCCTTCGCCGGTGAAGCCCCGGCTAGTTCACTTTTTATTGTTTTGTGTATGTAGATATGTCCGTAGAATTCTCTTTGCTGGGTTTATCCGAACCGTTAGACGAAAGGTCCGATCGGAGAACTTTTTGTCCGGATAACCACATTCTCCTCATGACTGAAATTCCGGCCGACGGTCAACAGGCAAGCGTTACCCCTGATGCTAATCTCAATCCGCCACCACCTAACGTGGCCAATAACGCTGCCTTAAATCAAGGGCTTCCTCCTCCACTTCAACCTCAAGGGAGCGGTATGCATACCCGTTCAAGAGGGCCTCCACCAAAAGTTACTCAACTTTATGGAAGAAGGAGAACAACCACACCCCCTCAGAACGATGAAGCTGGCCCTTCAAGACCGCCTCCAATCGATCGGAGGGCATTGCTTCAACAAAGCCTCTCAACTCTCCAGCAATTGGCTGACTCCTAAAGGGCTCTTTTGGAATATGACCCAGAACACTCCATGGCACCTCTCCTCCAGCCCTCCAGAACTAGAGGAGCCCGCGAGGATGACAGGTGTAGTCATAGGGAAATCCCACGTGCTTATGGCCGACGTCATCAGTAACCACGTGATGTTCCCCGGGCTAGCCGACTTGAAGGCCAACTTGGCCCAGTCAATCATGAAGGAAGGGATCTGAGAGATAAAATAAATCAAATGAGGGAAGAGGAAGCCGAATCCCCCGATGTAAGATTTTTAGGGGAGAGGCGCAAAAAAGATGATCGACGTTGGTCTCTGTTGAGGCAGGCACTTACACATCACACTCCACCAAGATGAGCTGTTCCTAATCCTAAAATAAGCCGAATTGCTGGTAAAAGCCGAGATAAAGGAATGAGCAGAGAAAAGAGATCTCATCGTAGTTCGCAAATCAATGATCGTACCTTAATGTATTTGGAAAAGAGACTCGAGAATATAGAGATGAACCAGGGGCAGAGAAGGCCTAGCAATGACTATGACGTGATGCGTCCTTTTGCGCACTGGATACGAGATTCTCCAACTAATCCACAACTGAAGCTCCCCAATCTAGTCAAGTATTCTGGCAGCTCCGACGCTTTGCACCATCTCCAAGCTTTTAAGGCCATTGTTGGGTATTCTTATCTCTTAACCCTCCTAAGCTTGTTAAAATTGATTGATACCATCACCTATTTGTATTTTATGGACTTTAGGACCCTATGTAAGAAGTTTAATAACATCATTTTTTAGCTTAGTCCATTTTATAGTATAGGCTTAGAATATAGGACTTGGAACGAAAAGGAATGAAGAACTAAGCAAGACTTTGGTCTCTGCGCAGGACATCTCTGCGCAGGTATTTGCTGCGCAGGATTCAGCCTTGCTCAGTTTTCAATGTCTTTAGAATACCTAACTTGGAAAGCTCTTAGTAGATGTACGCTTATTAAAGTGATTAGGTGTGCAGAAACGACAAAATATGCATACTCAGCAAATCCAACGATGGAGATGCACTCAGATGAAATAATTCAAATAAAGACAACTGTCAACTTTCTAGAAAAAGCTTTCGAATTTGGTCTTCATGCGTTGACTCAAACGGCTCAAGGACTCCTGCGTACCAATCACATTGTGCCAGCTCATCATCCTTGATCAGAGTTCCAACGGCTATAAAGGATACCTGCGCACCAATCATATTGTGCCAGCTCATCGTCCTTGCTCAGAGCACCAACGGCTACTTTTAAGCTCTCAGCTATAAATAGCCTGCTCATCTTCATTTCCAAGTTGCTAGAGTTTGTGCTTACAGAGTATCCTTGAAGTTCAAAAAGTCGCTGCTTAATATTCCCAGATTCAAGAACAACCTTCAAACCTTCATACCTTCAAACTCCTGCCCAGATCCTAAGCCTTGTAACACCAGAGTTCTTCGTGCTCTTCATCTCATAGATTTCTTGAGCCCAGAATTTCTGACACACACACACCTCTTGAAGCTTCAATCATTTAGATCTTACTTCTTGAGAAACACCGGTTTAGTCTAGGATTTGTTCTTCATAGAATAGATTTTGATTTGAGTTTTGATTCTTTGTAATCTTGTAAAAGCTCCTCACATCAATATAAATCTCATTAGAAAATCCAAGACTAACCATCTTGGTAGAGGACGTAGATCTTTCATCGATCGAACCTCTCCAAATAGCTTGTTCATTATTCTTACTGCTTATTTCCTGCTTATCTTATTTCTTAATAGCTGCTTTGTTTGATCTTATCAGATTTCTATTTGCTGCTGTGTTTTGCTATTTGCTGCTGTGTTTTGTTTCACACTCTCTCTGCGCGCTATACTTAGCTTATTTGAGATCTGTGCGCATAAGCCATTGATTTGAAAAAGGGTTTGAAAAGAATTTTAAAACGCTATTCACCCCCCCTTTAGAATTTTTCATACCCTTGTTGCCCCTTTGGGGCCAACAAGTGGTATCAGAGCAAACACCTTCATAAAACTTGTTTTGTTTTTCAAGCTTAACAGCTTGGGTGCCGATTCAAGATGGCTTCAAAATCTTTGGCAATGGCTAACAATTCACATGTTCCTGTGCTTAAAGAAGATCACTTCGACATCTGGAAGCACTGCATGCTCACTCATTTCTCCTCAATAGATGAAATCCTCCACGACATTGTTCTTGAAGGACCATACATACCTATGAAGGCAAATTCTGATGCTGCTTCAAACAAGGAAAATCCTATCATCAAGAAGCCCAAGGAGGAATGGACAGATGAAGAAAAGAAGTGGGCTGGATACGATGTAAGAGCAAGGAACATCATCCTAAGCACCATGGACCTCTCTACACAACCAGATTGTGAGCTGCGCAACTGCAAAAGAGCTATGGGATGCTATTGAAGGCTATGGGATGCTATTGAAGGCTATGTGAATGGAGACAAAGTTAGCAAGGAAAACAAAAGACTTGTGGTACAAAGAAAGTTCAACTACTTCATGAAGTTAGATGGTGAAACCCTTAGACAAACTTATGATCGCTACTGTGCTATTGTAAATTCTTGTATATCACTAGGAAAAACATTCACCAACAAAGAAATAAATGCTCAATTTCTAGATGCGCTTTGTTCTAGATATGTGCACAAGGCAAGTCATTTGGAAGATTCTGGATTTCTGGATACTTGGCCTCTACGCAGTTTATATGCTAATTTGAAAGTGTTCGAGTTAAAACTTGAACGAATTGATGAAACTGAAGGAAAAGGAAAAATGATCTCAATGGTTGCGCAAAAAGAACCAGCGCCTGCTCAAACCTCAGATAAAGTCTCCACTTCCTCTTTACTCGAAATGGATGATGATGATTTCGCAATGTTTGTTAAGCGATTTCAAAAATTCAGAAAATTCTCAAAACCTGGATCCTCTAGCAAATCACCAGCAAAGTTCTCTCGAGGCAGAGACTCAAAGAAAGATGATGTCTTGGTTTGCTACAATTTTAGAAATCCTGGTCATTTCGCTTCAAAATGCCCAACTCCAAAATTTGAGTACATGAAGAGCTGGTGTCAAATCAAGACGACATCCTTTGCAAAGCCTTTGCCAGTACTCTGACTAAAGCAGCTCGTTCTTGGTTCATGGATCTTGGAAAGGGAAGCATTGGTTCTTTCTCGAGGTTGAAAAGTCAATTTCTGGAATACTTCTCCACTGTAGGCGCAAGAAAGAAGAGGCTCTCTGATTTGGCTAACATGGTGCAAGGAAAAAACGAGTCAACCATGGATTTCTTTTATAGGTTCAGGAGCCTGGCCGACATTATTGAGGAGAGGCTAACCGACAGAGAAATAATAGTGTGCTTCACCAACGGGCAAAGGTCCGAAGCCCTAACTTATGAATTATCATTGAGGGAGCCCCTCACTAAGTCGGAGTTATACCATGTCACATATGAAACTGCAATTACCGAGGAGAAAAAAAAACTGATGTTTGGGGATAACAACCGAGAACGAGATCATGAAACAAAGCCACCCACTGGTGACTCGGCTCAAGGTTCCAATGGAGGTGGAAACAGGGGAAAGAATAGAACGAGAAGAACAGAAATCTTCACACCCTCATAAAGCCCATCTCGAAGATAACGAACTTGGTGGATCTTTCTAACCCCAGGCCCATTAAAGAAAACCCCAAGTACCCGAGTGACACTAGCAAATATTGTACCTACCACAAGGACCATGGACACAAGACAGAGAATTGCTATGCTTTGAAGAACATACTGCAGAAGTGGGTTGACCAAGGGTTGCTGAACTGATATGTCGCAAAGAAGGACAACATGCGCCCAAGGGAAGAGGATAAGGAGGAAGAACGGAAAGATAGGCCTCCTAGAGCAAAAGTGATAGGAGTCATATGAGAAAAGATCCCCTCAAACACCAGGTAGAAAGAACAGATTCATGAACAGAGCAAGGTATATCACATTCCCCCTGAATTCATAAAAGGGAAGAGGTGATCAGCTTTCCCCCGAACGAGCTGGCCGGAAATAGAGCGATGAGGGAACAGCCGTTGGTAATCAAAGGAAGAATAGATAATTGTAAGTCTGAAAGGCTTCTGATTGACTCGGGGGCTGCCAAGGACGTGCTGTATTACAAAAAAATCAAAGAGATGGAACTTCCAGACACCATGTTGATTCCCTACAATGGAAGGCTAGAGGGGTTCACAAACCATAAGGCAGAAGCAAAGGGAACCGTGGACCTACTGTTGGAAATTGGAGACTATCCTTACAAGGCCTCGGCAACAATTACCTTCATTGTCATGGACTTGGCTAGTGATTATCATGCCATCCTGGGCTCCCCTAGCCAAGGGAAGTTAGGAATGGTTGCCTCCCTCCCCCACCAAAGGGTGAAGTTTCCCACCCCGTCAGGTGTAGGATGTGTGCCGGGTGCCCCTAAACATTTTTTAGAGCACGTGATAAAGTCTAGAAAGACTAAGAATAGAATGGAAATTGATACTCCAGAGAAGAACATCACCCTCTCCAAATTGACCACGGTTACTACAATCTCAAACATCGGCATGATACTAGAAGCAGTGGAAGACGTGCCTGAAGAATAGGTGATACTAGACGGTGACGACACTGTAACAGATGCCGAGATGACCTATGACCTCGAGGGTTTTTGCTCTATTTCTATGAACACAGCTTCAGACTAGCTGAGTGACTTGACCCTCGCTCTCGTCCCAAGCTCAAGGGCCACAAAACCTACCAACATCGAGGCCGAGGTTGACCGACTCCTAGATATGGAGAATTTGAGCCTGGAAGGCGAGGACAAGGAGAAGGTCAAGAAGATAGTCATATAAACCTTAGAGTTCAGGGATGGACCAGAGCTTAGACCGGTCGATCAGTTAGAAGAGGTCTAGATCAACCCAGACTACCCCGAACAAAAGATAAAAATTGGAAGGCAACTCTCACCAGAAGAAAGAGAAGAAATCATATCCCTACTCAAAAGATATCTGGACATATTTGCGTGGAGAGTAGAAGACATGGTCGGGGTCAAAGAGGCCATCACTGTTCACAAACTCGAAGTTGACAAGTTCTTTAAGCCGGTCAAGCAGGCACGGAGGGTCTTCGCCAAAAATAAAGAAAAGGCCATCGAGGTAGAAGTTGAGAAACTAATGAAATCCGGCATCATAAGGGAAGCAACCTACCCCGACTGGTTGGCCAATGTTGTCATGGTCAAGAAGTAGAATGGCAAGTGGAGGATGTGTGTAGACTTCACTGACCTCAACAAGGCCTACCCCAAAGACAGCTACCCGCTCCCGAGGATTGATAAGCTGGTAGATTCCATTGCCGGACACCAGACACTTAGCTTCCTCGATGCTTACTCGGGTTATCATCAAGTCAAAATGTCAGAGGGGGACATAGAGAAGACGGTATTCCAAGCAGCAGGGGGGATTTACTGTTACGTGATGATGCCTTTCAGTTTAAAAAATGCTGGTGCAACCTACCAAAGGATGGTCAACAAGGTCTTCAAATCGCAGATCCGGAGAAACAAGGAAGCTTATATTGACGACATGGTGATAAAGACCAAGTCAGGAAGTCACGTCCTAGATCTGAGGGAGACAATAACTAATTTGAAGGCCAACGATATGAATCTTAACCCCAGTAAGTGTGTATTTGGGGTCATGGTAGGGAAATTCTTAGGCTTCATGGTTTTACAAAGGGGTATTGAAGCAAATCCAGAGAAAATCCAGGCACTCATCGATATGAGGGAGCCGACATGTATAAAGGAGGTCCAAAGGTTGAATGGAAGGGTGGCCGCTTTGGGAAGATTCATTGCTAAGTCATCAGAGAAATCACTCCCCTTCTTCAAAGCCTTGAAAGGGACAAAATATTTTGCTTGGAGGTCAGAATGCTCGGTTTCATTCCAGCAGCTGAAAGGATACTTAGGATCCCTTCCGTTACGCAGCAGTCCGATTATGGGAGAGACACTCTATGTATTCCTTTCAGCAACAGACAGAGCTGTGGCGGCCGTGCTGGTTCGAGAAGATAACAGGGTTCAGAGGCCGGTTTACTATGTGAGCAAGGTATTATCAGAGACCGAGGCCAGATACTTCAACGCCGAGAAGATAGCATTTACCTTGGTGATAGCAGCAAGAAAATTTCGGGCCTACTTCTCACTCATCCCATCACGGTCTATACCGACGTGCCCCTCAGAAAAATACTCCATAAGATGGATGGTTTTGGCAGGCTACTCAACTGGTCCATTGATCTGACCGATTTTGACATAACATACAAGCCTAGAACGACCTTACTGGCACAGCCACTTGCAGATTTCCTGGTAGAAACTGCTTTCTCAAGCGAACACGTGCCTACAACTCAAAAAAGGAAGTTCCCCATGGATAGAGAGGCTCTTAGTAAACTACCAAATGGTTGCTGGATCTTGTACACGGACGGGTCAACAATACAAGGAATAAGTGGAGCAGGAGTATACTTAACAAGCCCAGGTGGTGAGCACGATACACGGGATTTCGTCAGATTTAAATATCCTGCCTCTAACAACCAGGCCGAGTATGAGGCTTTAATCTTGGGGATAGAAAAAGTGAAATATCTCGGCGCAACAAAGTTGGCGGCCTACAGTGACTCCCAGTTAGTAGTAAACCAGGTAAAGGGAGAATACAACACTAAGAACCACATGCTAACAAAATACAAAAACCTCATCTTCAACATGATTAAAGACTTGGAGTTCTGGGAGATAAGGCTAGTAGGACCAGAGCATAACCAAGAAGCCGACCTGCTCTCCAAAATGGCTACAGCGGAAGAGATAAATCCCTTAATCATCTATGCCAACCAACCAGCTTATGAAAGAATGGAGATCTTGGCAATCAGTAACGTAGAAAGAACTTGGATCGATGATTACAAGGACTATATTGAAGAGGGGAAGCTTCCCGAGGACGAGTTGGCGGCTAAGACGATCAAGAAAAAGACCGCCAGATTCATCGTGTGGAATGGGATTCTCTACAGAAGATCTTTCTCAAAACCTCTCCTTAGATATGTTTCACCCAATGACACCGAGACCATACTTGCCGAGGTACATAATGGAGTTTGTGGGGGACACCCAGGGGCCAGAACCCTAGCCGACAAGGTGATAACACTTGGGTATTACTGGCCAAACCAGAGAGAAGAAGCCCAAGCCTATGTAAATAAGTGTGATAAATGCCAGTGTTTCTCAGATTTGCCACAGGTGCCGCTAGTAGAACAAACACTGGTCATACCGACCTGGCCTTTCAACATGTGGGGAGTCGACATCATTGGCCCTTTTCCCTTAGCCAAAGGAAGCAACAAGTTTGTAATAGTAGCGGTCGATTACTTTACCAAGTGGGTTGAGGCCAGAGCTTTAGCAAAGATTACTGAGGAGAATGCCATCAACTTCATTCATGACTACATCTGGTGTTGTTTTGGGGTACCTCACACTATTGTGACCGACAATGGGCTACAGTTTTCAGACTCATTCACTGAAGAACTTAACAGGCTTGGAGTAAAGCATAGAAAGTCATCGGTCAGTCATCCACAGGGTAATGGCTAGGCAGAAGCAGCAAACAAACTCATCCTGAAAGCACTCACTAAAAGTCTAGAAGGAAGTGAAGGAAAATGGTTGGATGACCTCCCCTTAGCTCTATGGGCAGTTCGCACAACCACTCGGGGGCCGAATGGGGAGACACCCTTCGCACTAACTTATGGATCAGAAGCAATGGCACCGGCCGAGATGGTACTCCCTGCCTTTAGAGTGACGAACTATGACGAGGTCCTAAATGAATACAATAGACTGCTGGATCTAGACCTAGTTGATGAAAAAAGACTGGCAGCTCAGCTCAGAATGATCAATTACAAGCAGAAGACCAAAGCCTACCATGACAGTAAAGTAAAGAAGAGGGTTTTAAAGTCGGTGAATGGGTGCTCAGAACGATTGAGTCAACAAATAGAAAGGCTCAGCAGAATAAGCTCTCTCCTAACTCGGAAGGCCCCTACATCGTCACCCATGTTATCCGGGAAGTGACCTACATGCTCAAAAATCCAGAGGGAAAAGAGCTGAAGCACCCATGGCACTCGGAGCATATGTGGAAATACTATCAGTAATATATCGTCATCTTTACTACTTTTTAATACTTTCTGTAGTTAGATTTTTTGGTCTTTAGCTTTATAGTTTAAATATTTCTAGTTCAGATATTTCTAGTTTTATCAATAAAAAGTTCTTTTATTTCATATTGTTTAATTTACACTCCTAGTACATGACACTTGATCCCGGTTTAAGCATTACTTGACAATGCCTAGATCATTATTTAAGTCTGGAGCACTTAACGCCTGACTTCCCAAACATTTGAGTCACATTCAAACAAAAGCCTAGTTCCCGTAACTAGCATGACCACGGCATACTTTACATGCAGGGTCCTCATTTGAGCTAAGATCAAGACATCTAGTTCCCTTGACAATTTGAGCCTAGTTCTGATAACTAGTTTACTCGAATTTAGCAAACCGAGCACATGACGCTCGTCCCGACTTCTAACGGGTATACCTGCATCTAGCTATGACTAGATATGCACAATACACCCAACAAGTCGAGGTATACATCTCTAGACCGAGGTAAAGCAAACACTTAGCTACATGATAGTTTAAGCGGAAGAAAAAAGGCAAACACCTCAAACCAAGGTAAGATCCATACGAATACAAGAATACTAAAGTGTTTGCGCCCACCCAGACAACGCTGGGTTAAGGCATTAAAATACGAAGAACAGAAGAAAGTAAAATTGTATCGAATAGCCACACCGGCTTTACACAACAAATAAAGTTTATGAAGGTTCACGGCACCTACTCTTCATTATCTTCTTCCTCATCGGGGCTCAACTCTTCCCAAAATCGCTCAACCAAGGCATGAAAATTGTTGGGATCAACTAGAGGAACGCTCCAAACTGGTCTCTCTTCAGCCTCATCCTCCCGAGCTATCAATCTAAGGGTTAGATCGGAATACGGGATCAGTGAATGAGCAGCACGGTTTCAACACTATAGGCGTCATTCAACAAAAGGCGGACCCATTTCTCAACTGGAATATCCACTTTGGGATCTATGTGAAGTTGGCGAGCTGCATGTGTGTAGCCATCAATATAGGTGGTCTTTACTTGATCATCAATAATTGACGGTATCTCGGTTCGTTTGAAATTCAACACATAGGTCTTCTCCTTTGCTGGAATGCTTTCATCTAGTTGATGGAACCTCGTCTCCATTGCCTCCTTTTCCTTGGCAAGCAGGGCGGCATTCTCCCTCTCCTTCTCAATCTCCTCCCAAAGTGACCTGGTCTCCTCCTCCAACTGACTCAAAGCCGCCTTCATCTTCTCGGTCTCGGCCGTCGCCGCTTTAACAACTTTGGCCTTCTCAGCATGGGCAAGTTTGGCGCTTTCCTGTGACTTGTTGACTAATTCTACAGCCTGGCCGAGTCGCACCTGGAGATTCATATTCTCCATTACTATCGGATGGCGATTCATCCGCCGGAAAAGTGGACTCCGGCGGAGCTGAGGAATCACTGTTAGTGCCATGATCATTGTGTAGGTGGTGGTCTCCGTCGTCATAGTCAGAGGAATCAACCTCTTCAGGAAAAGCATCAGAATAAGATCTTTTTAGCATCATCGTTGATTTCTTGAGGAGTTTTTGAGGTCAAAGGGGGAATTCTGGGTTGAACTGGTTTTCCTTTATAAGTGATCTGAATATGTGGGGAGGCAGTATTTATAGAGGCCATAACTGGGTTGTAATTAATGAAGGACTCCACTTTCTAAAAGGAGTAATGATTATTCAGTTAATGTAATCTGGAGGCAGACAGAAGAACTGAAGGCATAAAGATTTTGGCGGCTATCAATCAAATCAGTATAAATGATGTCATAATTACTGGAAGCAAAAGCGCAGATTAGTTCCTACTCGGCACACTGAGATAGAAACTCGGGGGCCACTGAACGACATGTACTAAACCGAGGTGTCAGGTTGTGACGCACACGGGCCCAAGCCCGGGAATCAATCATTCAAGGACCAAGCCCAGTTACATATATGCTGAGGTGTGGGTCGTATGCCGACTTGTGCCGACTTAACAGGGATAAAGTTGCATTCCTAATATAACGTTGTACCAACAAGCAGAATCCAAGTTTTATACAAATACAGGGAATCCTATCTAAACAAGGAGATTTCTTCTACAAGACAACAGGGGCAACGATCATCCTTATCAGGATTCTATCCCCAAGAGTATGAGTTCAACCTCAACACAGGCTCCTTGGCTTACTTGACAAGTCAGGACTCAATTCACCTACACTATATAAACAGGCCCTCAATACAATTCACGGGTAATGAAATTCTTGGCTTTTACTCTAGTCAATTGATTTCTCTTTGTTTTATCACATACAAAACATATTCTTACTCTCACACCGGAGGGCCTTCACCGGTGAAGCCCCGGCTAGTTCACTCTTTATTGTTTCGTGTGTGTAGATACGTCCGAGGAGTTCTCTTTGCTGGGTTTATCCGAACCGTCAGTCGAAAGGCTGATCCGGTACGTTTTTGGCAGCATCATCTTCATATGATTTTTTTTTTTGTTATTGTGAATGAAATTTGAACAATAATTTTATGTTCTAAATTTTTATTAGGATAATTAGATCAACTTAAAATCATTGCTCCAAGTTCTTTCGCAATAATAACAAAAAAAATGAAGATCATTTTGAAATGGAGGGAGTAATAATTATATTTATAACAATTCCAGTTCCAATTTCAGTTCTTTGTCGAACACATTGAGATTCCATTGCCAGATTTGAGAAGAATAAATGGATTTTGTTTGATTTGGGAATGAGTGAGTCAATTTTCTCAACTGAGCCCTAGATCCGTGATTTTACATACAGTATTAGTATGTTTTCAGTCTTTTTGTTTTCTTTTGTTTATAAGCCACGTGATGAGTGCGTGACATTTATTTGGGTTATTTGTCCGGTCAGTCGCCATTTTTAGCATGCTTAGTAGGATGAGCCCATTAAATTGTTAACAGTTGTTAGTAAAGTAGGTTGATTTGGTTAATTACTAGATAGTACACAAGTCAGTTTGGTAGTTTAGGTAGTACGAAGGTCAGATTGGTTTTATTGATATAGTACGCGAGTCATTTTGCTAGAATATAACTAAAAATATTTGCAGTAGTACAGTAGTTAAGAGAACACAATAAATTTATGGAAAAACTCCGTTTTTGTCCATCATATTTTAGTGTGTGTTTCAATTTTACCATTGTTTTGTTTTTCATTTTTACTATCATAATATAGAAACAATGGTATCATATTATACCAAATTTGTTACTCCCTCCATCCCCGTTTAAGGTTTTTAGTTTGACTATGCACGCTTGCTAAGAAACCAAGGCAAAAACCATGGAAATGAGTCAACCAAAAGCAAAGATTGAAGGATATAAATGTCCAAAACACTATTTATAAAGCAAGTGAGTGAAAGTAAGTTAGGTAAGTAATGCTTTTTTTGTAATTAAATGAACTTTTTGAGGGTAAGATTTTCCAAAGCACTATTCATTCTTTTCCATTTATGGAATAAAGAAACTAAGAACCTTAAACTGGGACAAACCAAGAAGAAAAATAAGAACCTTAAACTGGGATGGAGTGAGTATTTTATACCCAAATTTGTTTCATATTTACTATCGTACTATAAACAGTGGTGTCAATTTATGGTCAAATCTGTTATAAAATGACACTATTGTTTGTAGTAGATGGTAAAAAAAAAAACAAGTGCGACACTAAAAGTGAAATACGAGCCACTCCAAAAAATAATAATAATAATATATATATTTATATATATATATATATATATATATATATATATATTCTAAACATGAACTAGTACTTCTCATCATCAAGATCCGGACAATTTGTTAACGTAGCTATTAACCAAGGCAAGCGCATTGCTCGTCACCTCCTTAACCTTCACGGCCCGATCACAAACGTCCGACTTAATCGTCCCCTCCGGCATATCTTAAACCCGTCCGTACACGTTTCCTCATTCGTCAACGCCGCGCTCATCCACGTCTGAACGTTGCTCAACGGAAACCTCAGCGACCCCCCGGACCCATGAAGCCGCCTCATCTGTTTCAGTGAGCAGCAAATCTCGTCGACGGTGTCGCTTAACACGCTGAAGCAGTCATGAACGGCGGAGGCTGCACTTAGGTCAGAGCCGTCGTTGTCAGCTTGGCGGGAGAGTTTGGAGACGTAATTGGTCATCCGCTTGGCTTTGGAGAGGGTCACGCCGACGGCAACGCAAGCTAGCCGATCGGGGTCTTGCTGGACGGCGTTGGAGAAGCGGGAGAGAGAAGTGTAGCAGAGGTCCGGATATAGAGTGGTGGCGCAGCTTGTACGGATAAAGGATGTGTTGTTCGTTGACGGTGGGGATGGGTCGCCGGCGACGGTGATGAATTGTACGGTTGCGATTGAGGCGAGGAGAGAGAGAATGAGAAAACGGCGTTGGATTTTGTTAGGAAGTATAGAAAATATGGAGAAATCTTGTCTGATCTTATTCCTTGGCAGACCACATATATAAACATGTTTACAAAAAGATAGAGATGGACTGATTATTTCCCTATGTACATGAAAGATTGTCCATATACCTAGGTACATGAAAATAATAAAATACAAAGGATCTACAATAATGTACAATCCTAACACCCCCCCCCCCCTCAAGTTGGTGCATGAAGATCTTGAACACCCAACTTGGATAATAAGTGATCAAACTGTCGTTTACCCAACGCCTTCGTAAGAATATCAGCTAGTTGATTAGAGGAAGGAATAAACCGAGGTTGAAAAACTCCGCTTGTCACTTCGTCACGAATAAAATGGCAATCAACTTCGATATGTTTTGTGCGTTCATGAGAAATGGGATGTTTGGCAAGATGAATGGCAGACTTACTATCACAAGACAAGAGCATAGGCTGTGGATGATCGACCCCGAGAGATGATAAGAGACCTTTGATCCATTTCAACTCGCAAATAGTAAATGCCATGGAACGATATTCAGCTTCAGCCGACGAACGAGAAACTGTTGGTTGTTTCTTAGTTTTCCAAGAAATTGGAGAATTTCCCAACATCACAAAATAAGCTGACAAGGATCGTCGAGTAATAGGGCAACTCGCCCAGTCTGCATCACAGTATCCATACAAACACAATTCAGAATCAGCACGCAAAAGAATACCTTGTCCAGGGTTTCCTTTTAAATAGCGCACAACACGGAGATCAACATCCCAATGAGCAGTTTTTGGAGACGTGAGAAATTGAGCTAATATGTGTACACAGTAAGTCAGCTCTGGCTGAGTTATTTTCAAATATATCAGTCGTCCAACAAGTTGTCGATATGCAGTTGGATCACGAAAATCATCCCCAGAAGCAAGAGCCAACTGATGATTGGGTTCTAGAGGAACTGAAGTGGGTTTGGCACCTAGCAAGCTACAATCACTAATCAAATCCAAAGCATATTTCCGTTGTGAAAGAAAAATGCCCGTGCCATTACGAGCAACCTCTATACCAAGAAAGTATTTCAACTTTCCTAAATCCTTCATATGGAAACAGCGATCAAGATAACCTTTAAAAGATTGTATTGCACTTGAATTGTTACCAGAAATCACAATATCATCAACATAAACTAAAACATATAATTGTGTCTTGGCGTTCCGGAATGAGAAAAGTGAATAGTCGGAATGAGACTGAGTAAATCCATACTCTTTAAGCGCCGCGGAGAATTTGGCGAACCAACACCGTGGGGCTTGTTTCAAGCCGTACAAGGATTTATGAAGGCGACACACCTTCCCCGATACTTTAGCTTTGAATCCTGGGGGCAATTTCAGGTATACCTCTTCTGTTAAATCGCCGTGGAGAAATGCATTTCGAACATCCATTTGATGCAACTTAAAACCTTTAACGGCTGCCACTGCTAAAAAAGTTCTGACAGCTACTAGCTTAGCAGTAGGAGCAAATGTTTCAATAAAATCAACCCCTTCGACTTGTCGATTACCATGAATCACCAAGCGCACCTTATAGCGTTCTATTGTACCGTCAGAATTGTACTTGATTTTGGATATCCACTTACATCCAATGGCTGTTTTTCCCGAAGGTAAATCTGTGATAGTCCAAGTATGATTGTCCTCTAGGGCTTGAATCTCTTCAGCCATGGCACTTCTCCATTTTTCATCCTTAACTGCTTCAGAGAACGATGTTGGTTCATAACCTGCAGTAATTGATGCCAAAAAAACACGATGCGGAACAGAAAATCTGTCACAGTTTACGTAGTAAGTAATTGGGTAACGCATACCTGAGGACTTTGAATGAGGCGAAGAACAATCTGGGGGGCTTAAGCGAACTGTATGAAGAACATAATCAGTAAGCCGAGTAGAAGGTCTCCTCATACGATGGCCTCGACCTAGAAGTTGTTCAGTCTCTTGTGAGCTTAAGTCCGCTTCAACTGTGGTCTCCTCTAAAGAACCCATATTATCATTAACCCGAGGAGGACTTAATGAAGGAAAAACTTCAATTTCATCATCCTCAAAAACTTGAGCAGCGGGGGGCGGCCAATCAACATTGGGTTTTGATGAGTCCTGAATCACACTTTTATCCTAGAAAGGAAAAACATTTTCTATAAATTTCACATTTCGGGATATGAAATATTCTCCAGCCTCCACATCATACACTTCCCATCCTTTCTTGTTATACGGATAACCAACAAAGACACATTTACGACTACGGCTAGCAAACTTGTCACCCTTTTGATCATCATTGTGTGCATAACACAAACATCCGAAAACACGAATAGGAGAGTAAGAAGGCTTTTCACCAAAGAGTATCTCATATGGAGTTTTTCCATGCAAAAGAACAGAGGGAGTGCGGTTAATCAAATGACCGGCTGCTAAAACACGCTCCCCCCAAAACTGAATGGGTAAATGTGCTTGAAATCGTAAAGCCCTTGCCACATTCAAAATATGTCGATGTTTTCGTTCGACACTTCCATTCTGTTGTGGAGTCTTACGGATAGAGGTTTCATGCAATATACCTTGTTCTGAAAAATATTTTTCTAAGCCAAGAAGTTCAGTTCCATTACCCGACCTTACCACTTTAATGTTTCGATTAAATTGACGCAAAACCATGGACAAAAAATTGCGAAAGATTTGAGGCACTTGATCCTTAGACTTCAACAAATAAACCCACACAGCTCGTGAGCAATCATCCACAATCGTAAAAAAATAAAATGCACCACACGAAGCCGGCACTCGATAAGCACCCCACAAATCACAGTGAATCAAATCAAAGCAATGTTTAGCCTTATTATCACTTCTTAGAAACATATCCTTTGTTTGTTTAGCACGAAAACAAATATCACAAAATTTTATTCCATCAACTTCAACACTATTATTTAGAAGCATGCGAAGTACTTTTGGATTAGGATGTCGTAACTGTTTATGCCAAATTTCAGCAGACCCTTCCACCTTCGCTTGACATGCCCGAACAGAACTTTCCATGCGCAAGTAGTACAGCCCCCCAAATTTTTCAGCCGCTCCAATCTGGGTCCTCATAGTATGGTCCTGTATTACACACAATTTGTCAGTAATCTGGACAAAATATTTCTGATCATGCAATAACTGAGAAACGGAGAGCAAATTGCAATGTAATTCCAGAACATATAAGACATGTATAAGAACAAGTTTATTTCCCATGCTAACTGTGCCACTCTTCACTGCCTTGGTTTTTGCTCCATTAGGCAAAGTTACTTGGCAATCATAAACATCCGATGGATCCAGCAAGTTTTCCAAGTCGCCCGTCATATGACGTGTAGCACCCGTATCAACGATCCACCATGATGATAAAGGCTTACCAGCAAGGTGTTCAGTGCTATTATCACCTGCAGATTGCACAAAATTAGTTTGGATGCTAGTATCGAGTCCACCTCATGCACGTCGACAAAAACGCAGCTTGATGTGTTCCCAAAGATCCTTTGCATTCTCCATATATGTAATAGTTGGTCTAAGCTTTGAATCAATTGTGTTAAATATCCATGAAACTATCATGGCATTAACAGTGCTCCAGTCATCAAATTTTGGAGATTCTTTAAGAGGCTGCGCGGTGGTACCATCAACGAAGCCGAACATTTTCTGTGACCTTAATGAACCGCGGATAGCGCTAGCCCATTCTTCATAATTATCACCTCTCAGTTGAATCAAAGAGATAACATTTCCCGAGTCGTCACATTCAACCGATGAACCTTCTCTTCCGGTCGCCATCAGTAAGTCAGAAAAAAAACCAGTAGATTTTCAAAGAATAATGATAACCAGGCGGTCTCCACTCATTCACATGCAAACTAATTTCAATGAATAGATCATTAAACCAGTTTGCTCATGATACCATGTTAGGAAGTATAGAAAATATGGAGAAATCTTGTCTGATCTTATTCCTTGGCAGACCACGTATATATACATGTTTACAAAAAGATAGAGATGGACTGATTATTTCTCTATGTACATGAAAGATTGTCCATATACCTAGGTACATGAAAATAATAAAATACAAAGTATCTAAAATAATGTACAATCCTAACAGATTTCCATGTTTTTTTCTTTTTCGTCTCAAATCAAATATTTTTACAACTCAAGAGGCGATTTCTGTTTGTATTTATAATTAATTTTTAGCTGTTCCAAATCCTTGCATTACAAGGAGAAGGTCATGCCTGAGTTTATAGTATAATCAAAACCTTAAGGATTTACATTATTTCTAATTAACAATTTAATCCACAAATATGGGGAATGAAATAAAAACACCCCAACGCCTGAAATAATAATAGTCTTACTTTTTACTTTTTTAATCGCGTAACGAAAAACTTATTGTTTATGTGTAGGTATAGAGAAAAGGGCCATGCTAGGCTTACAAAAGAAGTTTACACAGAGAATTAGTGGGTGGGGTAGACTGAATATAAAATTATAAAAAGATTACCATTTTGGAGAGTCTCAAGTGAAGTGTGACGGACCAAAATGGAAATAAGTCTCAAGTGAAGTGGGACAGAGTATGTTTCAATAATAAAATATGGAGAATGAGAGTATAATGTTATTAAGTTACAGAGACCTTGTGCACATAACTTGGAGCTTAAGATAGAGCGGACCGCATGGAGCGGACCGAGACCGTTGGAGCGGACCACGTGGAGCGGACCGAGACCGAATAGAATGGACGAGTTTGACCAGTCAACTGAGATCATGTTAAATGAAGATAGAATCAAGAGATATTATTTTACCTTATTTATTGGATGTAGTTTAGGAATAGAATATATCTTACCTTTATTTAGTTGATGTATTTTAGGAAGAGGAGTATTCCTCAAGAATAGGGTTTAGGCTTTAGTACAGTGGCGGAGCTACCCCATGCCAAAGGGGGGCAATTGCCCACATTGATTTTAAGAAAATAAAAATTTACTAGTGCAATTTTTTATTTTTTAAAATTTGGGAGTTTAGTGCAATTTATTGAAATTTTCCCCCTTTGAAATAAAAGTAATAATGCAATAGAATTTTTTTTTGCCCCCATTGATGAAAATACAATTAAATTATTTTATTGTGTAACTTTTGCCCCCATTGATGAAAATTCCTGGCTCCGCCACTGCTTTAGTAAAAATATAGGGTTAAGTTATTGTAAATCTTAGAGAGTGAATAAACACAAATATATTATCATACTCATCTCCGCCAAATTCATCATGGTATCAGAGCTATGATTGATCCAAAATCGCTTCTGCACAATTTTATTTTTCCGTTCCTTTTTGTTCGTTTTTTTTCGTTTCTTTGTTCCTTCTTCCCACAACCATGACAGCAGCAACGAGACCAACCGAGATTCAGAATTATCGGTTTGGAGATAGTGCAATGCGATGGTGAAGGGTTTCATGAAGAAGGAAATTAAAAATAAAGTCAAGCTTGCAAAGACGGCGCAAGAGATTTGAGGAAACTTGCAAAAACGTGTTGGGAGTAAGAGTACGCCTAGGGCAGATAAGCTAAAGCGTGCTATAACCCGAGCGAAGAATGGAACGAAACAAATCTGTACAGCCGGTATGTAGCCGTCAACCAGTTGTGCAACCAGTTGTCGTGTCAGTTGTGCAATTAGTTGTTCAGTCAAGTGTCCAATCAGTTCTGCAGACAGAAAAGCCCAAGTGTACGTGCTGTGTAAAGATGTGCTATACTGTGGGAAACTGCTATCCGAAGGACGTAAAAAGACGTGAAGGTGCGACACAAATTATGAGACACCTTGCAGACAAGGCGCAGGCGAACAGAGGTCTCTGGTTGGAATGATTGAGCTTTTTTTAAGTTTCAAGTTGAGCGTTTGTATCTTTCACGCGCCAACTTGAGGGGGAGTGTAGGAGTCTATATCTCGGTAGGAGTTAACCACCGAGATTTAGTTTCTAAGTTCCTAGAGTTTTAAATAAAGTTAGTTTCCTAGTTGATTTAGTTTCCTGATTTCTAGGTAGTAGATCTAGTATAAATAGAGGAGTCTTGTAATATTTTTATTCATCAAGAATAGAATTTCAAGAATTGTTTATTTTATAAACATGAAGTTTCTCTCCACCATATTTTAACAACATATTTGCATGCAAACCCTAGCAATCATATTATTTGAGAAATGCTCCACAAGGTATTATTTCTAATCCAAAAACCCCAAAAATAAGGGATCATCTTAATTAATTTTCAAAACCCAAAAAACTAGAAAATAAACACACTACAAGAAAAACATAAATTAAAGGCATTCAATAGTACCACACTTGTTAGTTTCAGTGGCATATTTGAGCTAGTGGCACTATATAATCAATGCCCACTTCTAAGGGTGCCACGGTTGATATAAATGCCACTATGTTAATCTATTAGTGTAATTTTGTAATGTTAGTATTTGCATATTTACTGTCATTACATAGTGCCACTTAATACAAATTGGTGGCATTTGGGAATGCACTTATCAACTTTTTCCTACACTCTATATTTAGGTCAAAAAGATATAGTGGCCTCAACAAGTGACACTATTAAAAATATGATGGCATTTTATAAGACCATGTACAATTATTCAACTACCCAAAATTATTCAACTACCATAATATCACTCTACCTCATCTTCTCTCTCCATCCACTTAATTATTCAACTACCCTTTCAACTATACTCCCTACAATGGCTAGTTTAGTTAAATGCTCAACTCCCTCCCAACTCATCATTCTATACCCCACCACTTTTATTTTATTTATAATCTTTATTTTTATGATTAGTAAAATAATAATAATAATAATCATTTATAATTAAAAAATAATTCACACTTAATTAATTTTTTGTGATTGCAATTAAATAAATACGAGAATTTTTTAATTTTTATTAAAAATAAGAAAGGTTACAATAAACTTAGCTCGCGACACAAGTGATGAAAAATAAATAAGCATACGACACATAGACTCGACTCACAGTACAATAAAATTATTAAATCACTAATTTCCGAACTTTGCCCATATGTGCTTGACTAGATCCTTCTGCAATTGTTGATGAGCCATTTGATCACGCAAATCCGATCTAGTACGTACATGATTTTCAAATGTTGGTTCGAGAATGGTTGCTGTGTACTAGACCCACTTGCCTCGGATTGATCCTGATAGTCAAGCCAATTCTGAGAATACGTATCCCGTTCATCCTCAACAATCATATTATGTAATATGATACATGCTCTCATGATGATATCCAAGTCCGCTATCTCCCACATTCGAGCTGGTTCTCGAGTGATTTTAAATCGAGCTTGGAGCACTCCAAATGCATGTTCTATATCATTCCGATATCCCTCCTGATATTTTGCAAATAGCTTATCTTCTTCACTTTGAGAAAGTTTAACTGATTTAGCGAAAGTCGGATAAGAAGGGTAGATACCGTCAGCAAGATAATACGTCATATTATACGGACGTTGATTCACAAAGAAATAGATTGGTGGGGTATTTCCTTCTTCAAGATCATCGAACACTGGCGATCTGTCCAGAATATTTATATCGTTCAATGTGCCCGGACATCAAAAAAAGGCATGCCAGATCCATAAATCATGACTGGCAACTGCTTCAAGAATAACCGTAGTGGTTCCCTTATCACCTCTAGTAAATTGACATTCCCAACCAGTAGGACAATTTTTCCATTCCCAGTGCATCCAATCAATACTCCCGATCATCCCTGGGAACCCCCGCTTCTCACTGACCTCAAGTGTTCTTTGCAGGTAAGCTTCGTTTGGGGCTCTCAAGTACTCTGGCTCATATAATTGAATGACCCCCTTGCAGAATCTACGTAATGCCTCCAACGCTGTAGTTGTCCCTATTTTTATGTATTCATCAATAGCATCAGCGGACATCCCATATGCTAACAATCACATGGCTGCAGTACATTTTGCTAATGGAGATAGGCCTTCTTTGCCGACAGCATCGAATCTTTGTGTGAAGTTGCTGTCATGGCTTAAAAAATCCTCAAATTCAAGTTTCCTTTTGTAGGCTTCGTTATCAAAAGGAAATCCGGATGGATCCATTGATGTAGGAAGAAGGAAAGAAGAAGGTGTTTGGTGTAGGAAGAAGGAAAGAAGAGAGTGTTATTTATAAGAAATTGAGTGGTTGAGGTTGGCGGATTTGAAGCTTCAATTCAATCGAGTTAATTAAAGGATAATGATTGAGTGGTCGAACTTGATGGACTCCAATAATAGAATTAAATAAATTTAATTAAAAGATAAAGTTACATAATGAGAATCTTGAAAGTAGCACATCATTGCTAAAAACTGACATAAAGCTAGAAAACACACATTAATTGCCAAACAGCTCGGCAGTCAAGATTTCAAAAGCTTTTGCTGATGATCATCGCGATACTCCTTCTCACTTAACTGCATACACATTTTCATCTTTTTAGCCCGAGTCTTATCAAGGGAAATATTGTTTGCCTTCTCTTGTTCTGTGGCTAAGTTTTCCATTCGTTCCCAATCTCTCTCTTTGAATTGTTCGAATTCTAACCACTTTTGTTCTTTTACCGGTGACAACCCCACTTTTTTCTTCCCCGCCTTTTTCTTAGCCGCCTCCCTTCCCATAGGACGGGGAATGGATCCAACCGAGCTTGAATCACCTACATCACTTTCACATGCTCTCTTAAATCCACTGCTATCAGATCCAGTATTTCCTCCAACCTGACTTGCGTAACGTGGTTGATCTCGGGTAGCTTTCCACTCTTCTATCAAATTAAAATTGCTATTGTTAGCACTTTTATATAATTCATGAGCTTTTCCAATACATCATTCTCCGACCACCCACTCTGTTGTATACTCTTAGCGTTATTATATGCACCTATCCATTTGCCCAATTTGGCGTTTATATAATTATGACGATTTTTGCATGAAACTACATCACGGGGAGGGTTAAAAGAACAATGTTCGTTACAGTAATATGCAATCTTACCCCAAAACGCTTCACTCTTCTGATTTTTTCTGACAACACTGTCGTTTCCAAATTTAATCCACCCACTGATTAGCACTAAATTGTCCGCCGTGCTCCATTTGACGATTTTTTTTCCGAGTAGTGGTTGAACCTCCTGCATCTGGAGTTGGAGTAGCTTCATCAGCACCGCTCATGCTACCCAGGACCATTTGTGTTGAATATTCTGGATATTCAGATGCTTGAGAGGGTGGTGGTGGAGGTCGTTGAAATTGTATATCAAAATATGGATTCCAAGTGGCACAGCTGAAGGCATGGCATTTAGTTGATAATAAAATTGTGGGACATTTTGAGGACATGGTTGGTTGGAAAATTGATTTTCTAATTGAAAATCATTTGGATTGTAGTAATTTGGTGGAAGATTACTTAAATTCTGAGTGTTGAAATAAGGATTATTGGGATTGTTGGGATCCATTTCACTACAAAGATGTTGGATATTTTTAAAAATAAGGGTTAAAGAAGGATAATTAAGAAATTTATAGGGAGAAAAGAGGGTTTTTTTTCGGTGTCCAAATCAAATGAAACTTATATCAATTTATAGAGGAAAAAAATGATGTATTTTGGCAAAATAATAATAATAATAATTTTCTGTAAAATAATTGAGCTCAAATAATTGGGTTGAAAATCAAATCCGAAAATATGACGGACCAACCAGATGCAGCCATGTGTAAGAGTCAAGAAAAAAAAAAAACTCTGCGACTCACGCGCCCTGTCTGGCGGTGAGCCGCACGCGCCGATGTCGGCCGCCGCGTGTCCAAGCGTGGGGCCCCCTTTTTTTTTTCATCAACCAGGTTGAAGTTTCTCAACCTCCCAATTCGACCCCCCCCCCCACTCTCAACTCCCCATTGCATGGCCCTCAACTAGTTGAGGGTTTCTCAACCCCCCTCAACTAGTGCATTGTACATGGTCTAATGCAAGTCAATAGCTTTGGTGCCATTACAAAACGTTAGCAAAATGCCATTATCTTGAAATTTGTACAATAAAATAACGCCATAATTTATTTTTTATTTAGAATAAAATTACCATAACCGGTAAATCTCTATATTATAATAGAGCTCAAAAGAAACTGCCTATTGACTTTAGATAAAGGAAGACTAAGATTAATCCGTAACTGATGCGATCCGACGGCTGCCAATAATTGAGTAAAAAACTCTTTATTTCGGATCCTTAGATTATTCCCCTCCTACTTTGATCCTATGGCTAACACATAGCGGTTTCCAAATTTTTCCCTTCTTCCTTTCTTAGTTCCATCGATTTCTTTTCTCCAGTCACCGGATAGTCGCCTCCCTCTCAATTGCGCTATTTAGTAAGTACTTCTCCAACCCACACCGACGACGATGAGAGAAACGAATCCGACGCGAGAGGCAGTCTACGCGTTGGCCCGGTATCCCCTCTAAATCAACTAGATTCTACACCTCTGCTCTGCTCTGCTCTCCTCTCACCCTCTCGAACTTTACATCCCCTCTGGCCTCATCCCAAGGGCCTACTGTCCTCCTCTCGCCGGCAATTCATCCATTGGTCGGAGCCTAACCAAAGCCCTAAACGCGTTCCCCAGTATTAAAGGTAACTCTCTCTTTATTTCATTTCTTTTCAATTTGTTATCTGATTGCTTCAATTTAAGTAGTTTAATCTTTGGGTTGAACAATTTTTCGGTGTATATGCAGCGTGGTAAATGCAGTGGAATGGTGTTCAGGGACAATCGTTTTGAGAATGTGATTCTTTTAAATTTTGTTATTTTTATACTCCCGTGTAAATGTACATCTTCCAGTTGTTAACAAGCCTTATAACTCTTTTCTTCAATTCCTTTTCTCTTTAGTTTGCTCTGTATGTATTTATGAACTTTTATTTAGAAAGAGTCTCATGTGTTTCTTTTAAAAATTTCAGCCTGGTTTGTTTTGCTCTCTGTTGTGATTGTTGGAAATTTTGTTACTGGATTAGTTTTCCTCATTTAGTTGTGTTTTAGCCATTTCTGTTGTGATTGTTGGAAATTTTGTTACTGGATTAGTTTTCCTCATTTAGTTGAATTTAGAGTTTGAACTTTGGATGGATTTTTGATTAACTCTTTGTATATTACAAGATGGAGAAAGTTCCATCCTAGAGCAAGATAATTGCAAAGGCGAGATAATTCCAGAGCAAAATGAGGTTGCGATTTAGGTGCTGCTTGAGGGATTGGTCAACCTCTTGCTATGCTTATGAAAATGCAACTTTGATATACTACATTTTATTTATTCTTTTAATTAATAGGTACTATCTCCGTCCTAAAACGAATGTCTAAAAAAATTCAAATTTACTCTTGATCAGAAAATTTGAATTATTTTTGTACATTTCATTTTGGGACGGAGGCAGTAGTATTTTACAAGAAATTGGATCAAGTCTACAAATGTTAGAGAGGAGAGGGTGGTGTTGGTGGCACCCTTGGTGGCCCAAGATGGGGGTGGTACTATATGAAAAGTATGACTTCAATATGTAGATTTGTCAATTTCATAAGAATAGACAATTTCTATTACTCTGGATCTGTATAAAAAGCTTTTTCTTTACTTATTTGCTTATTAACTTAACTAATTTCTGAATTTGTTTGAGCAAAAAAAAAAAAAAAAAAGTAACGATCTTTGTGTTATTAGAATTCTTAAAACTAATTTTGTGGTTTTGGTATCGTCTCTTAATGTGTATAGTTCTTTCTAGAGATTAGCATAAGGCATGGATGCTTAAATGAGGAGATGGTTTAGTGCCAAGGTAGGAAACTTGCGGGCCATGCTTTCAACATTGCGATATGTATGGTTTAGCTTTCACTATTATGACTTTTATTGCAACTGATTACATAGTCCCCAACCATGCTCTAAAGAAGCCATTATCGCTATAGTTTTTTTTTTTTTTTTTTTTTTTTTTTTTGTATATTTCACACTTAAAAGGTTATGTTCACAAATCCAAGTGAATTATCGAAGAGAAATAATTACATGAAAAACTGCTTATTGCTTTAATCTATTTTAGAACAGATGGAGTATGATGTTTTAGTTGATTTGTCCTAAATTGGAAAAATT
The DNA here is from genome assembly GCA_026119855.1 of Campanula takesimana. Taxonomy (NCBI): domain Eukaryota; kingdom Viridiplantae; phylum Streptophyta; class Magnoliopsida; order Asterales; family Campanulaceae; genus Campanula; species Campanula takesimana. Next base: position 423,776 of record JAOWBW010000863.1, read on the forward strand.
ATGAAGAAAAATCCTATTTTGAAGTAACACATTATGTTTTGCTTGAAATAGGGTTACATGATCTATTTGCTTCCAAAGATACTGTTGCTTCAGTTTTAACTCCAATTAATTAAGAGTTTCTATGACCAAACTGAGGAACTCTAATTGGTTTTGGATTGCAGTTATGGAGATGAGCTTTGCAGGGAAGGGGTACAGGAATATATGTATCAAATGAGGAGTTTGGAGAGGACGGACAAACATAGGGTATGAGATAGGAATTGATGGTTTTCAGCCTTTGACTTTGATCGGCATAGGCGCTTTTGGTGAGTTGCGTATACATATTTTTATTAATGTCTACGTCTATGATTGTTTCTTCTGTTTTCTATAGAATTTTAGTTTGAATAATGCAACATGCAATGTAATTGAAATTGATAATTTGCTATTAATACTTAGTGGTAGTTACCAAATGATTCTCCCCCGTCCAATTTTTTTGTCCAAGTGCAGGAAGAAGATGCTAGAAGAGTTGAAGACGGGGCGGGGTTGCGCGCGAGCCGAGAGCTGCCGATGTAGTCGAGGAGGAACCAAGAGATTATTGTTAGTAGATAATGAATGTTGTTTCTATATTTTTATTCTCTAAATAATTTATGATTTTGTTTCCCAAAATAATTGAGACGTAGAACGCTTCCCATTTATTTATCAATTCTAAAGTTCTTTTTCATGGATTCATTATTTTTCCTCAGGAATTCCTCTCTATTTTTTTTTATCTTCTCAAGATTAATGTGTGTGGTGTTGTGTGTGTGTGTTAACACTTTGCTTGAAAATGTTACAGGGAGAGATGAACTTTAAAGGCAAATGGCTTGCTTGCTTATCACTTGGAGAATAGACCTTCCACACTCACATTTCTGACCACTTAAGTGCATTCCTAATCAATTTTCGGTTTTACACTTTGGATATATATTTATTTAGTTTAGAAAATATTTAAAATTAATTTTGAGTTTATTGTCTGAGTAGTGACCTCTAATGTAGAGTATTTCTATATGTTTCTAATTTGAAAAACTTCCACTTGAATTGAGATATTGATGGACAATTACTTTGTTCTGTGAACCTGATTACGATACACATTGATATGTAGATGCTTAAATTTGCAGGAAATGCGGGGACAAGAATAAGAAATAGGATTGTTCCAAGGCATATACATCTTGCAGTGAGAAATGAGGTGTTTTAATTTGCCTAATATTATTTCAAGTAAGGCTGCTAGAGTAAAGGATGCTCTTGGCTTTACATCCCATTTCGTATTACATATTTGCATAATGTTTGTCAATGTTTCCACTCCCCTTTATGCATCCTTACGTTTTAGTTAATTATGTATTATATACATTTCTTCTCATAAATTTTCTTTTTGAAAAATGTTGCTTGAGTTCAAGTTTTAGAGAATAAAGGGTTTGTGTATTTATGGTTTAAAATGTGTAATTTTTAACAGAAACTATGCTGGAGAAATGTGAAAATAATGAAGTCTTACTGTTGTACGTCGTCCATACCATAAAGAATGTCTGTTTTTTTTTATTAAAGAGAAAATCTTTCTGTTTTTTTTATCAAAGAGAAAATCTTTATGTTTGAAAAAATTTAGTAGCAAAAACATAAAACTATCCTTGATATATGCTTACGTCTAATTTTTTTTCTTTATATTTTTTTTTACTTGACCATTATGCATATTGTCCTGTGCCATTGGCACATGCTAATTGTATTTGGATGTCAGTTAGTGATGTAGCTACAAAATGTTTACTATCTCGGTCTCAAATAAAATGTTTCATTTTTGTTCTTAATAAAGAACAAAATTATACACACAGCCTCCGTCTCATATTTCGTAAGAAACATGATTCGTTTGAGTGTGGGAGTAATGTGTAATTGAAGAGTCTCTTGCCCTGTTGCGTAATGTCACCGTGCCATCGGCACGGGTAAGAGTACAAGTTATATATATTACAATACACTATTGTCATTCCAAACCAACTAATATTTCAAGTACAAAATGAAATAAAGATTGATAACAATAACTAATAATATTATCAAGTAAGAAATAAACAACTTTTATTGCGACGATAAAAGTTACACAACTTGTCAACTATTGACCTGATGATAACATAAATAAGTATTTCTTACATATATTTCCTTCACGTCCAAAAAAAATAACACAAAACATATCCTAAGTACAAAGCCAAGTACTCATCACAAAATATTTGACATTGAACAACTTCATCCCATGAATTCTGCACAAGTAAAAAAACAAACATAAAAGAAATTATAAAAAACAGTCACAGGGGAATAAAGGAATAGATAGTTTCTAAGAGTAAAACAAAACAAATGGAACATTAACAATTCACGTTCAACAAATGGTTTAAGCCACACCTATACATTTTCAATAGTACTAATTTGTCCATACGGTGTAATCAAAATCTCATCATCTTTAGTTGCAATCTGAATATGTACCTCATAATATCCAAAACCAAGTCGGTCAACTTCCACTTCCTCTAAAGGATCTCCGCTCTCAACAATCTAGATTGTTGAGATGCATCAGCTCAACTAAGTATCTGCGTGGCTGCAAGGAAACGGAAGAGAAACACTAATAATACGATTTCTAATTACAGTATGCATTAAATGCAGGTCCAACAGTCAGTCCAATTAATAACTGCTCAAAGTTAAGAATGTTACTTTTACCTACGCAGCGAGGTATTTTTAAGACGTATCAAGTGTATTCGGGTTCTACCACTCTACTCAAAAATTGCAGTGTTCAATTGTGGACCTGGCAAAGAAACAAATCACAACAAAAAAACAGAACCAGAACCTTCCATAACATATCTGGTATGCAATTAAATCAAAACGTTGACTAAGATTGAAGAGTTTACCTTTGCCTGCACCAAAGTCTGGTAACTCTTCAATAATAAATCACAAATCCCCTAATCCTGGTAAATTAAATTATACTACCTCTGTCTCTAATGAGTGTCCAAATTTCATTTTAAGAGATATAACTTTTTGTACGATTTGGTGGGAAAATTCATATATAATCTTGTAATCCTCTTTACAAACATTTAGTTTTTGCAATTATAAAGAGACCGGTGAAAAAAAAAATATCGAATAAAAACATTTAGGGACAAAGTTATGATCAAAATGGACACTCAAAAATGGACACTCATTTAGGGTCAGAGGGAGTAGTATTTAGTTTAATCTATTTAAATGAAATCAAAAATCCCCTAACTTTTGGTAGAACAAAATTTATAAAAGTAATAAAAGAGTCTATAGCCTACGGCTTTTGTTGATTGAGAAAGTCTGCAAACCAAAAGAATTCCACTAGCATAAAAATATGGTTAATGTTAGGGTTTACCTTTGATTGATAAGATTATAAGAGAAGCTGAAGTCATCGAACTGGGTTCGAGGAAAGTCTAGGCAATGCTGAGAAGATGTATAGTTGATATTAGATGTGAGAGGGGGAAAAGAAGAAAGGGGACATAACTCTATATAAGTTCTACGACGGCTACGTCAACGACTACAACATGAAGACGAGCATGGCGATGGAGATATTGACCATCAGATTTAGTCACTCTTTCCCTGGCAGAATAAAATTATGAATTACCCTACCTTCTTGTGACCTAATTAGAACATGGCGTTGGGCTGAGCAGATGAGGTGCAGACGGAATAGTTTCTTGGGGGAATAATTAATGTTTGATGCAACGTACTGAGCCTCTATTATCAAATAATGCAACCTACTCACTAGTGACAGATATATGAAACGTACTTTACTATCATTTATCAAATAATGCAACCTACTCAAAACACATTAAATTTTTAACGAGTTCAGCTATATATTTAACGAAACTAACTCAAAATGAAAAGGAAACATGAGAAAGTGATGAGAAACCCACCACCGTCCCCTTCCCCTCCCTCATTCCTCCATACAATCCGGCCAGTCTAAACCCACCACCGTCCCTTCCCCTCCCTCATTCCTCCATACAATCCGGCCACATTCCCCACCCCCATTGTTCTCCACCTCACCCCACCCCCACCCCAACACACCCCATTGTTCGGCTGCTATCATCATTGTCATCCAATATTCGACTTCTATCATCATCGTTCTTTATCATTGGGTGTAATTGAGGAAACCCAGATCTAAGATATTGAAACCCAGATTTTTTTTTTTTTTTTTTTTTTTAAAGATTAGTTCCTCCTTTTTGTTGCCTGGGTTGATAATACTGGTGTGATTCAATGAGGATTGTTAAAGAAACGTTTTGTTAGTTTTTTAACGAAAGTTTACATTTTTTGGATTATTAAAGAAACGTTTTGTTAGTTTTTTTTTAACGAAAGTCATACTTCTGTTAGAATTTTTAACGGCGTTAGAAAAAAAATTGTACATTGCATTATTTGATATATGATAGTAAAGTATGTTTCATATATCTGCCACTAGTTAGTAGGTTGCATTATTTGATAAAAATCGGAAACTACGTTGCATATCTTGGTCGTTTGCCCCTTTATTGGGCTTCGAAATAAGGGGTGCATTATTTACTTAAGGGAATATTTGAGTTGGTTTTGGGGGAAACTAGTTCCTCCATAAGTTATAAAAATTCCAATTTTTAACCCTTAAACCTTTAAACCCTAAACACAAAATCCTAAACCCTAAGCATTAACCCCTATAAAAACAGGACTTTTTATAACTTATGGAATGGAGAAACTAGTTTCCCACAAAATTTTCTCGAAATATTTAGTCTTGCCAAAAAAAAAGAAAAGAAAGAAAAAGAATACTCTTTTGAGATGCTTAAAGAAGCAACAATTACTCCAATCATTATATGTTTCAGCCCATTAAAGATTCCAAACAAGAAAAAGAAAAAGAAAAAGAAAATAGAAATTGATCAATTGATTGAATATCAAGTAGGAGTGGTAATTTATTTTAGTTACATGTCCACTAATTTTAAATTAGGGTGGCACTAAAAAAAATGACAATATAGCTACCTTGTTTTAGTGTCATTACCTTGAATGCCGCTTTTAAATACTTTAGATTGACATTTCTGTTAAATGACGCTAAAGTTTAGATATATAGTGTCATTTACTTTATCAATAGCATTAAATGATTATATTGAGCGTCACTATTAACCGAACGGCACTTTATAAGCATTTAGTGGCATTTAGTAACATAATAATGCCACTAAGACGATGCCACTAATGTACATATTTCTTGTAGTGACACCAAAAAGAATAATATACTCCTTCCGTCCCATTTGAATTAGGACAAATTTCCATTTTGGGTGTCCCACTCGAATTAGGACAACCCAAAAATGGAAGTGCTTTATTTAATGGGACTCACATTCACACTCACAACAACTTCCACTCATTATTATCTACCCCACTTTCTCTCTCCTACTTTACTTTCATACTCACAACACCTACTCCACTAACACTTTTTCCTTAATCCTCGTGCCCAACCCAAAAATCCTAATTCGGATGGGACGGAGGGAGTAAATGGTAACTTTTGAAGGAAAGCTCTTTTATTGAAGATGATCTAAGGACAATTATGTCAGTATGTTGATTATGTTTTTAAAATATTAATGAATGTAGTGGATAAGAACAAATTATAGTGGCAATAGTCCTTTCATTTCTTTTATTTTAGGATAATTCCAAAAAAGTGGGTCTTTTGAAAAACCTGTTTTACACTAACCTTAGTGTAAAACTTGTTTTTTGTGAAAAAACAGATTTTATATAAGAGATGAAAAGCAAGTTTTACACTAAAGTTAGTGTAAAACAAGTTTTTCACCATATTTTCACAACTCCAAACGTAGAAATCCATAATCATAACTCCATCTGTCCCAGAAAGATAGTCCACTTTGGATTTTTGACGGTCAACACATGTTGATAGATGTGTTTCTACCCATCCAAATGATATACTTTTTTGACTTATTTTGTGCTCAACCCTGAGTGTTTTGATGGTTTTTTGAGTGTTTATGAGTATAGGGAAGGAGCGAAAGAATGCACGGATTCATGTACGTTAAAGTGCGAAAAAAAAGAATAAAAAATGGATCAGAAAATAAAGATAAAGAGATGTGACCACTGAGAAATCAAGTCCATTTGATAGTACTCGAAAAGAGCTTTCCAACGATAGTTTGCACGTCCAAATCGGAGTTCGTATGAAGAAGTTATGGTCTCTAAAAGTTTGCGAGTAAAAGGTACAACCCGCGACGCAACTGGTACAACACCATGGCACAACCCAGATATTCCAGCCAGATATTCCAGCAATATCGCTGATCCTCCATCCGCATACCTCATCCGCACACATAGCCAGGGACCTTAGGGTAATTTTCCAAGGACCTTTGAGGAATTATCCAAATTATGATGGGCTTTTCATTAATTTCAAAAATTTCAAAGACCTTTCTGGAATTTTTGGAGGACCCTTCGGGAATTTTCGAAGATCTTTTCTGGAAACTCAAAAATCCCAGGGGCTTTTGACGAAATTTCGGCTAGCACTTTATTTTTTCATTTTTCAACCAGGAATCCTAGGTTTTTTCTAATTTTACACCTCATTAGCCCTAGTATAAATATAACACTTCAACATACTTTATACATACTTTAGTCAAGATTCAAGATTGTAAAAAGGATTCATCAATTTAATTCAGGTTTTAATTTTCTTTAATTTATTTCTTGTTCTTGATTTTACTAGGGTTAATTGCAATTTGGTTACCTGAGTTTTACCAAATTCTGCAATCGGTTACTAAATTTGTCAAAGTTGCGATTGGGTTCCTGAGTTTGCTGAACCGGAGCAATTAGGTGTAAAATCCGTTAGTCACTTAAGAAACTAACAAAATAGACATCATATGCCACACATGTGACCTTTAATGAGGGCAAATATGTCACAATGGTGTAAAAGTCTCTTCAACATTTTCTCACCTCCATTACTGTTTCCACCATGTACTCCACCACCATCACCCTCACAGCCACCACCACTACCACCATCCTTACCACCACCTCCACCGCCATCCTCACAACCAAATTATCAAATCTGTAAGCCCAAAAACCAAATCTGGAAAACCAAAATCAAATACCAAAATATATCCAAATTGAGAATTAAAATTACCAGATTTGAGTCCAAAATAACGTTGCCAAAATAATGCCGATCGAATCCTCTGTTGCCAAAATAACGCCGATCGAAACACCGATCAATGGTCTGCGACGACACCACCACTCTCGATTCCAACTCAATCTTCTCATCATCTTCTCTACAATCTTAATCCAATTTCCTGATTTGAAATGGGGCACAAGAAGCGAAACCTCGCGCCTCGGCCCAAGCCGTCGCCGGCAGCAGCTCCACCACCACCTGTTTCTGGTGATGGAGTCACCGCCGCCTCGTTGCCCCTTGGTGGTATCACCTCACTAGACAATGAATCCGACCAAAATTGTTCTTCGATTGTACTACTAGAACAAAACCTAAAAACTGATTCAATTGAATTAGATACTTCCTCGCATGCTTACATGGAGGAAATGAAGGAAGGAAGGAAGGAAGGAAGGAAGGAAGGAAGGAGAAGGGGATCTGGGTGGGAATGTGTTGGTCCCAGAGGGCAACAAGGGTATAGAACCGCTAGAGGGGGGGTGAATAGCGGTCCAAAACTTTTTCGAAAATACCCTTAAAATCAACCGAGTACTTATCAGTTTGGCCAACTGCGGTTCAAAGCACAAGAACCGAACTGATAAAATGCACAGTGGAGTTTGCGGTTTGGCCAAATAGGTTAGTTAAAGAGTTGGGAGTTATGACTCAGGTTGAGAAAACACTATGATGCAACTGAATAGTTAAACTTAAAGTTCAAAGGAAAACACAATTCATCTTTCAAGTCATTTCGTATATGGAGACAAGTTAAAAGACCACAAACAAGAAAGATAAATATCAAGACAGAAAATAAAGATCAAACACACAAATTGAAGAGGTTCGTTCTTAAATGAACTACGTCCTCTACCTAGATGGTTAGTCTAGGATTTTCTAATAGCTACTAGACTTGTATTAATTTAGAGGAGGTTTTACAAGATGAATCTAAACTCTAAACAATAAGTCTAACCTAAGCTATAATAACAACCGGTGTTTTCGAAGTATATAATCTATGTGATCATATAAATCGGGTGTGTGTGTGAAAAGAAATCAAATGCTCTAAGTATCTAAATGATGGTTGAGCAAATGAAAGTCTGTTGGTGTAAAGGCTGAATATGAAAGGTTGTTAGGCTTGAAGTTTTGATGAAGAAAACTGGGTTTGCTATGGAGATGGTTTGAAGGTATGAATATCTGGGTTTGAATCTTCAAAGCAAACTTGAACACTTGGGAATGAATCTCTTGAAGCTCAACAACCTTCATTGTTGAATAATGGAGGCTATTTATAGGCAGAGCACCCTTGTGACCGTTGGGTAAAGATTTGAATCAAATCTGAAGGGTACAGTGCTGTCGAAATCCCATTGGTTGAGCTGTCATTTTCGTCCTTGGTTTTGTCTTGTAGTCCTAGGTAGTTGTTGCACCACTACCTGACATTTGTCCTTTGTTGCAGAAAGGACTAACGGTAAACAATTCAAACTGATAGACAAACCGAGATTCCTTGCAGAAACTCCAAGTTAACTTAGAGTTATTTTTACATGACATAACAACATCCTTTTACGGTTAAAAAGGGAATGTTTGTCTAAGGAATAAATGACATATCTTTAATTCTTCAATAACTGCTTTGCGGTTTCACCAAGCATAGGGGCGGTTTGAAGAATGATCTTGATGGGCGGTTTCATCAAACATGCAAACTACAGTTTGTTGAAAACTGAAGGGCTCCATGCTGGCGGTCTCAAGATGACGGCTTGAAGCACTAAACCGCTAATGATACAACCGAACTATACTCAGCCTAGACAATCAAAAATCTAGAAATGGACTTATCTAAAAATTGAAGTAGAACTTCATTACATGCGGTCCTAAAGTCCATAAAAAGACACGTGGCATGGATCAATCAAATTAAGGTGGGTGTACTAACAATGAATCCTAACAATCTCCCCCTATTTGATTGATGCCATTACCACACTATGATAATAGCAAAACATTGTACTTGGTAAGAACATGTCCGAAATAAATTTCATGAAATTGCATGTCCCAAGTCAATGCACACACTATGCTAGATCATAGATTTCTAATCTATCAAAAACAAAGGAAATGAAGAAAAGATAGAAAAGAAATACATTCAGATGCATATAGAATGATATGATTTTGAGGATCAGAAATGCATGTTTAAACTGAATGTTTAAAACACAATGCACTTAAAAGTATTTTCATGATGAATGCAGTGCATGAGGTTTTAAGAAATGCAAGCATTGTTTCACAAACAAGCAGTTTGAATAAACAAAGTTTTGGAAACAGAATGCTATGCAGTCATTCTCATTATAATTCAATCATAAAGGATAGTAACTTAAAATGTATGAATTACAAGAGACATCAAAAAGAAAGACTAAGAAATGAAATCTAGTCTACAAGGACTTTATGGGAGTTAGAAACCTTGCAAAGACTTGTCCCGGATTCCCAAAAATAACTCAATGTTCTAGAAAACATTAAATATGGACATTTAGGGTTGCCTTGTATGAACAATAAAACCCTAGCTTGAATTTCAAGTCAGCGCGCAACGATGGCCACGCGGCCACTTTCGCCGCCGCCCTCAATATTGGCCACGCGGCCACATCCGCCCCGGATGATCTGGACCATCAGATCTTCCCCTCAGTTTACTATATAAACCAATCTCATGCTATTGGTTTAGGGGGATCCGATTTTGAGAGCTCTAAGTCCGAGTTTTGGAGTTCTTAAACACTATTTTGCTCTCTAATTAACATTCAAACACTCAAGAAGATCCAAGGTGTATTTCTTGCCAACATAGGTAAGTTTTCTAACTTTTTCTTCGTGTTCTTGCATTATTTTAATGTAGATCTTTTATATTCATGTTCGTACATGTTTATTCATAGTTTCTTTATATTCTTTGCATGCTCATTCATATGTTCATAATATGTTCTTCGCATGTTCTTCGTGTTCATAGATTAAGACCTTATTTATGCTATATTTAGGGTTGCGATCTTCATAATCACATGTTATTTCATAGCCGATGATGATCTAGGGTTCATCAACCCGAGGATGATCTAGGAACTACTTCTAAACCCTAATCTTTAGGTAATTCCCCCTCATTACGCATGATCCCGATTCTTCTGCCTATTCTAAATTCTTCTCGAACTACGCTGACCTGAGCTTCTCACATTGAGAGGAACGTAGGCAATCTTCGGATCCGGTCTAAATCACTAACACACTACTAACACATTCATCATGATAGAAAGACCGATCAATTTGGGCAATAGGAGTGATAACGTTCAATATTCTTCTCTTGTTGTAATTTGACCCCCGAACCCACTAAAAATGATTTTTCTCAAAGTTTTGGCTATAATTAAAACGGCGTGGTGACTCTCATATTTTAATGTTACTATGAATATTCCCAAATTCAAACACACGTATTCACAGTGGCGACTCTGCTGGGGACTGCTTTGAAACTTTTTCAAACTTAGTGGGTCTAACTTTCGTCACATCATGATGCTTGCCATGTTTACACGTGCACGCACCTGCCATGTTTACATGTGCACGCACCTGCCATGTTTACACGTGCACGCACCTGCCATGTTTACACGTGCACACACCTGCCATGTTTACACTGCAAACACCTGCCATGTTTGCACGTGCACACACCTGCCATGTTTGCACGTGCACACACCTGCCATGTTTTCACGTGCCCCCTACAGTTAAGCCATGTTTACACATGCACCCGCGCACTCCGCCATGTTAATACTTGTACCTTGTACCTTGTACCATGTACCCTTGTTATCTTCGCTTTAGTATTAGGGTCAAACAAAACTATGCTATGCTCCCTTGTACATTACTCTCTCTCTCTCTCTCTCTCTCTCTCTCATGCATTGCATCGCATCATTCAAACGTTCAAAGCTTCTCTCTTTTCTCCCTAAAAAGAATTAGTTTCTTGCCTCACACTACCACTAGTCCGTGTCAGCACTGCACAGGTCCCCATTACCCGGAGTATTCGATGTGCAAGAATTTGTGCGCTACTGCCGCCCTCTTTTCGAGTCACTCGTCTACTCCACTCACCGTGTATGTTCCGCGAGCGGTGGGAACCTTTTACCTTACCCGTATCAACCCACACATAGATATTAGGACACTCCTTAGACCAACCATTTAGGATGTAAATAAATGCAAAACTTTTCGCAAAATAAAATGTGCATTGCATCTAGACGACCTCTAAGGTCCATCGCTCACCCCTTGGGCCATCTATCAAAATTCCTCATCTTGGCCTATCTAGGTTACCTACCCATCATTGCGATCCATTTGGGCCTACCCTTCATCTCGACCCGCTTTGGTCAAAATCCCACCATCCTTTGGCCTCTTAGGACAATCTTATCTACCTTTGACCTCCTAGGTCAACCTTTGACCCCCTGGGTCAACCTTACCTACCTTTGACCTCCTAGGTCAACCTTCGACCACCTAGGTCAACCTTCCCAACCTTTGAACCCCAAGGTCAATCTTATCCGTTTAAGTCAACCTTTGACCCCCTAGGTCAATCTTATCCGTTTAAGTCAACCTTTGACCCCCTAGGTCAACCTTACGTACCTTTGACCTCCTAGGTCAACCTTTGACCACCTAGGTCAACCTTCCCAACCTTTGACCTCCAAGGTCAACCTTATCTACCTTTGACCTCTTAAGCCAACCTTTGACCCCCTAGGTCAACCTTTGACCTCCTAGGTCAACCTTACCACCCTTTGACCTCTTAGGCCACCTTTGACCCCCTAGGTCAATTTTATCCGTTTAAGTCAACCTTTGACCCCGTAGGTCAATCTTATCCGTTTAAGTCAACCTTTGACCCCCTAGGTCAACCGTACCAACTTTGACCCCTTAGGTCAACCTTTGACCTCTTAGGTCAACCTTATTCGCCTTTGACCTCCTAGGTCAACCTTTGACCCCCTAGGTCAACCTTATCTACCTTCGACCTCCTAGGTCTACGTTTGACCTCCTAGGTCAACCTTATTCGCCTTTGACCTCCTAGGTCAACCTTTGACCCCCTAGGTCAACCTTATCTACCTTCGACCTCCTAGGTCTACCCTTGACCTCCTAGGTCAACCTTATTCGCCTTTGACCTCCTAGGTCAACCTTTGACCCCCTAGGTCAACCTTATCTACCTTCGACCTCCTAGGTCTACCCTTGACCTCCTAGGTCAACCTTACCACCTTTGCCCCCCCAGGTCAACTTTATCGTCTTTGACCTCTTAGGTCTACCCTTGACCGCCTAGGTCAACTTTATCCGCCTTTTACCTCTCAGGCCTACCCTTGACCTCCTAGGTCGACCTCATCACCTTCGACCTCTTAGGTCACCCCTCGACCTCTTAGGTCAACCTTTGACCCCATAGGTCAACCTCATCCGCCTTTGACCTCTTAGGTCTACCATTGACCGCCTAGGTCAACTTTATCCGCCTTTGACCTCTTAGGTCTACCCTTGACCTCCTAGGTCAACCCTATCACCTTCGACCTCTTAGGTCACCCCTCGACCTCTTAAGTCTACCCTTGACCGCCTAGGTCAACTTTATCCGCCTTTGACCTTTTAGGTCTACCATTGACCTCCTAGGTCAACCTTATCACCCTCGACCTCTTAGGTCACCCCTCGATCTCTTAGGTCAACCCTTGACCGCCTAGGTCAACTTTATCCACCTCCGACCTCTTCGGTCAACCTTTGACCCCCTAGGTCAACTTAATCATCTTTGACCTCTTAGGTCAACCTTTGACCCCCTAGGTAAACCTCATCCTCCTAGGTCAACCTTATCATCTTTGACCTCTTAGGTCAACCTTTGACCCCCTAGGTCAACTTCATCCTCCTAGGTCAACCTTATCACCTTTGACCTCTTAGGTCAACCTTTGACCCCCTCGGTCAACATTATCACCCGTTGGCCTCTTAGGTCAACCTTTGACCTCCTAGGTCAACCCAATCACCTTCGACCTCTTAGGTCAAACTTGGACGCCTAGGTCAACCTTATCCGTTTTTGACCTCTTAGGTCAATCTTTGATTTCATAGGTGAACCCAATTACCTTTGGTCCTAACCCCCTTAGGTCGAACCGTCATCTTGACCCACCTAGGTCATTATTTGACCCACCGTCATCCAGACCAACCTAGGTCAACCCGTTTAGGTCCAACTTATCCGTCTTAGGTTAAAACTACCCCTCCACCTTTGACCCGTCAAGGTCACCCCGTGACCCGCTTAGGTCGACTTACCTATCTTGGATCCATCTAGGTCAATCTCCAACCTTCCGTAGTCCACCAACTCGAATAGGTCAACCTTAGACCCGCTTAGGTCAAACCATGTCTATCCCGCTTAGATCATCCCATAGGCAAACCGCTACAACCCGCTATCTTGATTCATTCACCATATAGGCCAATCCAACCCTTCTCATTTAGGTCGACCTATCCTTTACCCATCTAGGTCAACCCACCATTATCGTCGCATCCTAGCTTAAACCATTTCTTGTCTCAAACCTTAGGTCAAATTTAGGTCAAACCTTAAGTCAAACCTTACCCGATTCCTATAGGTCTTCCTCACCCATGCTTGACTAAAGACCGAGTCATCTCCCTCTTTTTGACCCCTATGGTCATCTCTCACCTCTTTTTAAAAGTCTAACTTGACTCGAACTACGACGACCTGAGCCTCTTATTGTGTGGGACCACTCTCTCATGGTAAGGGGAACGTAGGCAACTTCGGCCCGGTCAAACTTTCAATTTTTTACCAAAATGCATTTCAAAAATGTGGAGACCGACTCTTTTCCAAAAAATGATTTTATAACGATGCCTTATCATTAAATACGAATCTAATTTAATTCAACTAAGAGGCTTAATTCTTTCATGACTAGAGTTCTGCATCGTGTCGGCTGCAAGGAACATCGAAGTTGCAACTGAAGCTGCTACCCAAGATCCCGAGACAATCCTCTACACCGGTACTGCTCTCAGTAAGCAAGCATCTCACTTCGATGCCATCCTCGATGAACAAGCAATCCACTTTAAGGCCATTCTCAACGAGCAAGCAACACACTTTCAGAAGGAGATGCATACGACCCTAAGAAATATCGAGAGGTGCCATTTGTCTGAAATTCGTGGAGTTTATGATTACCTCAGCCGAGTTCTCCCTCTTGCTCAATGTCAACACCCGTACGCTCCTCAAATGTACGGGCCGCCACAGACTTTCCCCGTCGGGATGCCTCCTATGACTACTCATCAACAAGGGGTACCGGTACCTAAATGTTGGTAGTGGTGCCCTAGGCACGTTTAATAAACGTTGTAATTGTTATCATTTATTTCATATCAATAAAGAGATGTTTTGATTATTATTGTTGTTCATGTTTACTTATAATAATCCCCGTCCCTAGTACTTGTTAAGCACTAGTATAAAGGCTAAATGGTCATGGGATGATCATGTTAGATTTATGGGTACTTGTTTGGAACAAGGTACTGGACATGACCCGCTCTATGAGATTTATGTCATGGTCTATGTCGTACATATATATCTCATATTAGTTATGTCATTTGAATCCTTAGACATGAAGTTATTATAGTCTTCCACTTGATGAACATTATGTTTGACATATTCAAACGCTGCCTTAACACGGTAGTTATAAAGGGTATGATTGGCATAATCGGAATTCCGTTGGGAAGAATAATAAGCTAAATGGATTTGTCCCTCCACGGAGAGATGTCAAGCTTGGGCCTCTCGTAGGAATGATGTTGATGAAATGTTCGGCCGGACTCAAATGAATTGATTGGATCAATGTCATTTGGATTATCAACATATTCGGAATCGAGAAAGTATTGAACAAAACAAGTTGACTGTTTGACCATGACTTGTGTTCAATGACATCGTGGACAAAGGGATTGTGACATATTCTAAAGGAATGCGAACTTGTATCTAGTTATACTATTTGGGTAGGTATGACGGTTTGCTAGAACCTAATCATATCTTATGAGATCATGTTTGAGCTCATTGCCAACTTAGTATAATCCTAGAGGGTCACACACAATAGAACGAATCTTTAAAAGGACTATATTGGAATTTTGGAAATTCTGGACATTCAGAGAAGTGTGCGACCGCACAGTATGGACTGGGCGGCCGCACAACTATCTCATTTTTGTACCAGTTTTGCTTCAGATAGTTGTGCGACCGCACAGATGGTTTTGGGCGGCCGCACAGTGCTGTCGGGTGGCAGATTCCTAATTTGATTTGGAAACGAATTTTGGAAGGATTTTGACACAAGTTTCCTATTTGGAATAGGTCATACTTGTGTATAAAAGACCAAATTCGGCCAGCACTCAATGCTAATGATTTTGTGAGTCTCAAAGAGTTTGAGAGAGGGTTTATTTTGTTCGAAGACATTCTTGGTTGAGGAACAAAATAATACACAAAATAAATTCCATATAGTTCTTGCAATTGTGAAAGTGTGTTTCACAATTTGGTCTAGCAACCAAGATCAAGAAGTTGCTTGATATTCGTTCGAAGTGTGGATACCGCTAGAGGGTGAAAATCATCATCTTCAAAGTTCGTGTTCAAGCTTTGTGATCGTGATCAAGTCTTCAAACCTCCACCAAAGACCAAGAGAATTTGATAGCCATCAAGGGTTAGTTTATTCCTTCATTCTTATGTTGTATTTGATTTAATCATATGAACGGATCCATGGCTTGGTGTTTCTTAAAATTTTAAATGCTAAATTCCGCTGCGCATGTTACTTGGAAACCCAACAGTGGTATCAGAGCCCCGTTCATGTTGATTATTTCAATACCTAGATCATGTCATGTGCATATAAATTGTTTATGTGCCATTGCATGATATGAATATTGGAATATGTGATGTTTATGTGTTATGTGATTTTTTTTTGTGGTTTATTGTTTTACAACTTTAATCGCACGATTCAATCGCAATAAATAAATTATGGTGGATTCAGAATTGTTGATTATTAATTTTTGATTGGATCAAAGTTTTAATAATCGGGGAAAAACGATTTTGAGACAAAATTTTCGAACTTCAAAATTCTGTACATTCTGATCAGTTTGGGCGACCGCACAAAATCACTTGGGCGGCCGCACATGTTTGGGCGACCGCACAGTGAGTTTTGGGCGGCCGCACATGAGGATCAGATTGTCTGATTTTTGGTTGAAATCAGAATTTGGAATTTTCGAGAGATCCAACAAAACAATAACAGAACCAGTCCAGACTTGCTGATCTGGAATGGGTTTTGGGTAGTTGGTTTGTGTGAGGATCTTAGGGTTTGATTTTCCTATTTGTTTTAGTCTTGTGATTCTAAGATTGGTTCAAGGTTTGGATGGCTAATCTGCGTTCATCGAGATTGTGTTTCCCAAACTTGATCGCAATCAAAGTTTCAAAGATAAAACGAAGTTAGAATTATGAAGAGTTCATAATTGCTAAAATTGAGAAACAAAGTTCTTGATTCAATGATTGGAGATCCATGTGGAATTGTGAATGCAATTGGCCTACGTTCATCGAGACCATCTATTGCTTAGTTTCGGCCACATGGACTACTTTCTTGGTTTCTTAATTAGTGCGGGATTGTGGTTGCCTAATGGCTTAGTTCGACCGCACTTCTTGTTGTCTTGATTTGGAGATAATGACCAAAGTTGAAATAGTCTCATCCTCATAATTATAGAGAAACTAATGACACATAAATACCATGCTTAAATTAATGGAGATTAATTTAGTGGCTAAACTTGATGTATAACATGTTTATATTATGTGCTCATAAATGTGTTATATGCTATATGTGATGAACCTTCAAAGAAAGTTTTAAGTCCTTTTGCCATGCCATGATTAAAACACTTGTTTATACATGAGTAATTTTATGTGGGCTCGCCAAAGCGAGGTGCATTGATTTTATTCATGTTTGAGCAAGATGAGTGAATAAGAGTTTCCTATGCGTTTAAAATGGTTGGACTTAATTAAGCGTCAAAACAGTTTTGGGCTTAAGGCAAAGATGAGATTTAACATGCTTTTTGAAATTGGATTTCTTAAAGAATCTCATGAAAATAACTGAGAGTCATATGAGATATGATTGACAAGAGTTGTCTACCTAATTGATTTAATTTTGAGCGGTGCGCCAAAGCGTACTCAAAATTAGATTAAAGCGGGATCTCAACCCATTTAAATTATACTATACATTGGATGTATAAAGAAGGTTGTATAATTTAGTGGGAGTATTTTGTTTGAAAAATACATTATTTATCTCTTTAATGAAAATCGGTACTTATTAAATTTGGAAATTTTTGCATATTTGTAGATAATGACTAATAACACTCAATCAATGTCGTTGCGATCGATCCTTGAGAAGGATAAGCTCGAAGAGAATGGTACAAACTTTATGGATTGGATCCGAATCATAAGAATTGTTCTTAGGCAAGAAGATAAGTTGTACATTCTCGATGGGCCTCTCCCTGCTGAACCACCGCCTACTGCCCCTAGGGTAGAAAGAGACAATTACAAGAAACATCGTAATGATTCTAGAGATGTAAGTTGTCTCATGCTTGCTGCTATGTGTTCAAAACTCCAACAAAGTTTGGAACATTTGGAAGCCTATGAGATAGGCGTGGAGTTGAGAACCATGTTTCAAGAGCAAGCTAGGCAAGAGAGGTACAAGACCATTGTTGCATTCACTACTTGTAAAATGAATGAAGGGCAACAAGTGAGTCCTCACTTTCTTAAAATGAAAGGTTATGTAGAGCACCTTGAGAAACTTGGCTATCCAATCCCATTGGAGCTAGGCACGGATCTCATTCTTAATTCATTGCCTAAAAGTTATAATCAGTTTGTGATGAATTATAACATGCATGGAATGGATAAGAATCTCTCTGAGTTGCATGGGATGCTAAAAACTGCAGAGATGAAAATTGTGGAGAAAGGTTCTCCCGTGCTCTTGGTTCATGATGGGAAGAAGGCTAGTGCCAAAGGAAAGGGTAAGGCAAAAGTTGTCAAACCCAAGATAAGCAAGGCAAAGGTTGCCAAGGCTTCTGAGGCAAAACCTGATTCACAAAAGGATGCAATCTGTTTCCATTGTCAAGAAATTGGTCATTGGAAACGTAATTGCAAGGCTTTCTTGGAAGAGCAAAAGAAGAAGAAGAGCAGCAAGGCTGCGTCGACTTCAGGTATCTATATGATAGATATTCTCCTTTCTACCACTGATTCTTGGGTATTGGATACCGGATGTGGTTCTCACATTTGTCTAAATGTGCAGGGATTAAAGAATAGGAGACTGCTTAAAGAAGGTGAAGTAGATCTACGCGTGGGGAATGGAGCAAGAGTTGCTGCATTAGCCGTAGGGACTTATGAAGTCACTTTACCTTCCGGATTAATTCTTGTTTTGAACAATTGTTATTTTCGGATTTAAGCAGAAATATTATTTCAATTTCTTGTTTGGATAATGAAGGTTTTAAGTTTCTTATTGAGAATAAAAAAATTTCTATTTATTTAAATGATGTGCTTTATGGTATTGCTAATTCATTTAATGGCCTTTATATCTTGGATGTCAAGAATGAAAATAATGTCTATCATGTAAATAAGAAATCTAAACCTAATGATGTAAATCATACTTATTTGTGGCATTGCCGTCTTGGTCATATTAATGAGAAGCGTATCTCAAAACTCCATGGGGACGGACTTTTGGGTTCATGTGACTTAGAGTCATATGATACTTGTGAGTCGTGTCTTCTTGGAAAAATGACTAAGACACCTTTTACCAAGTTGGGTGAAAGGGCAAGCGACTTATTGGGGTTGATACATTCCGATGTATGCGGACCATTAAGTAGCAATGCTAGGGGAGGATTTCAATACTTCATAACCTTCACTGATGATTATAGTAGATTTGGGTATGTTTACCTAATGAAACATAAAAGTGAAGCATTTGAGATATTTAGAATATTTCAAAATGAAGTAGAAAAACAACTTGGCAAAAGTATTAAAGCACTTCGATCAGATCGTGGTGGTGAATACTTAAGTCAAGAATTTGATGATCATCTAAAGAATTGTGGAATAGTTTCACAGTTGACTCCACCCGGAACACCACAATGGAATGGTGTGTCCGAGAGGAGGAATCGGACTTTGTTAGACATGGTTCGATCAATGATGAGTCAAGTTGATCTTCCAATATCCTTTTGGGGTTACGCCCTAGAAACCGCTGCTTTCACACTAAATCAAGTTCCAACTAAATCGGTTCCAAAGACTCCATATGAGATGTGGAGTGGAAAGAAACCTAGTTTGTCTTTCATGAGGATTTGGGGTAGCGAAGTTTATGTCAAGAGACTTATCTCTGACAAACTAGCACACAAATCTGATAAATGTATTTTCGTGGGATATCCTAAGGAAACTAAAGGATATTACTTTTACAACCGAGAGGACAACAAAGTGTTTGTTGCCCGAACTGGTGTCTTTCTAGAGGAACAGTTTCTCTCCAAAGAAATCAGTGGGAGTAAAATAAATCTTGAAGAAATTCGAGACCCAGAAAATAACATTGAACCAATAGTGGAGCAAGAACAAGAACCACAAGGAGTTGTGGAACCTGTTCAAAGTACACAAGCAACTCGCAGATCTAGTAGGTTACGATCCGAGCCCGAGAGATATGGATTTCTCGTAACGGATAGTAATGAGGTAGAAATCATTGAGAATGATGAACCGTCAACCTACCAAGAGGCGATGTCTTCTCCTGATTCGGACAAGTGGCTTGGAGCCATGGAATCCGAATTGCAATCCATGCAAGACAATCAAGTTTGGAATTTGATTGATGCGCCCGAAGGTGTAAAAACCATAGGATGCAAATGGGTCTTCAAGAAGAAGACTGACATGGATGGGAAGGTGCATACTTACAAAGCTAGGCTTGTAGCGAAAGGATATAGGAAGTTCATGGTATTGACTATGATGAGACCTTTTCACCCGTAGCGATGATCAAGTCTATAAGAATTTTGCTTGCCATTGCCGCATATCATGACTATGAAATATGGCAGATGGACGTCAAAACCGCTTTCCTGAATGGAAAACTCCAAGAGGATGTGTATATGACACAACCAGAAGGTTTTGAACAAAATTCTAAGGTATGCAAATTGCAGAGATCCATCTATGGATTGAAGCAAGCTTCTAGGAGTTGGAATCTCCGTTTTGATGAATCGGTCAAAGAGTTTGGGTTCATCAAGAACGAAGATGAGCCTTGTGTATACAAGAAGATTAGTGGGAGCATAGTGCTATTCCTTATTTTATATGTGGATGACATATTGCTCATTGGAAACGACATTCCTACACTTCAGTCTGTGAAGACTTGGTTAGGAAAGTGCTTCGCAATGAAAGATATGGGTGAAGCCGCATATATTCTTGGCATTAAGATCTATAGAGATAGATCAAGGAGGCTACTTGGTTTAAGCCAAAGTACATACATTGACAAGGTCATTAGAAGATTCCGTATGGAAAATTCTAAAAGAGGAACCTTGCCCGTGTTACATGGAGTTTCTCTAAGCAAGACTCAATGTCCTAAGACAAAAGATGAGCGTGAGAAAATGAATGATGTTCCATATGCTTCGGCAATTGGGTCCATCATGTATGCCATGATTTGTACTAGGCCGGATGTATCTTATGCTTTGAGCATGACAAGTAGATACCAATCCGACCCTGGCGAAAATCACTGGATAGCTGTAAAAGCGATTCTTAAGTACTTGAGAAGAACTAAAGACTCGTTTTTGGTCTATGGAGGAATGGAAGATGATCTCGTTGTAAATGCTTACACGGATGCAAGCTTCCAAACTGACAAAGATGATAGCCGATCGCAATCGGGTTTTGTGTTTATGTTAAATGGTGGAGCTGTAAGCTGGAAGAGTTCCAAGCAAAGTACAACCGCTGATTCTACAACAGAAGCTGAGTATATTGCTGCATCGGATGCTGCAAAAGAAGCTGTTTGGATTAAGAAGTTCATAACTGAACTTGAAGTGGTTCCTAGCATTGCTAATCCAATAGACCTTTATTGTGATAATAATGGTGCTATTGCTCAAGCAAAGGAACCAAGAGCACATCAGAAATCCAAACACATACTTAGGCGTTTTCATATCATTCGAGAAATCGTTGATAGGGGAGACGTAAATATATGCAGAGTACCTACTGATGACAATGTTGCGGACCCGCTAACAAAGGGACTTCCACAAGCTAAACATGATGGTCATGTTAGGTCCATGGGTATTAGATACATGGGAGATTGGACCTAGGGCAAGTGGGAGATTGTTGGTAGTGGTGCCCTAGGCACGTTTAATAAACGTTGTAATTGTTATCATTTATTTCATATCAATAAAGAGATGTTTTGATTATTATTGTTGTTCATGTTTACTTATAATAATCCCCGTCCCTAGTACTTGTTAAGCACTAGTATAAAGGCTAAATGGTCATGGGATGATCATGTTAGATTTATGGGTACTTGTTTGGAACAAGGTACTGGACATGACCCGCTCTATGAGATTTATGTCATGGTCTATGTCGTACATATATATCTCATATTAGTTATGTCATTTGAATCCTTAGACATGAAGTTATTATAGTCTTCCACTTGATGAACATTATGTTTGACATATTCAAACGCTGCCTTAACACGGTAGTTATAAAGGGTATGATTGGCATAATCGGAATTCCGTTGGGAAGAATAATAAGCTAAATGGATTTGTCCCTCCACGGAGAGATGTCAAGCTTGGGCCTCTCGTAGGAATGATGTTGATGAAATGTTCGGCCGGACTCAAATGAATTGATTGGATCAATGTCATTTGGATTATCAACATATTCGGAATCGAGAAAGTATTGAACAAAACAAGTTGACTGTTTGACCATGACTTGTGTTCAATGACATCGTGGACAAAGGGATTGTGACATATTCTAAAGGAATGCGAACTTGTATCTAGTTATACTATTTGGGTAGGTATGACAGTTTGCTAGAACCTAATCATATCTTATGAGATCATGTTTGAGCTCATTGCCAACTTAGTATAATCCTAGAGGGTCACACACAATAGAACGAATCTTTAAAAGGACTATATTAGAATTTTGGAAATTCTGGACATTCAGAGAAGTGTGCGACCGCACAGTATGGACTGGGCGGCCGCACAACTATCTCATTTTTGTACCAGTTTTGCTTCAGATAGTTGTGCGACCGCACAGATGGTTTTGGGCGGCCGCACAGTGCTGTCGGGTGACAGATTCCTAATTTGATTTGGAAACGAATTTTGGAAGGATTTTGACACAAGTTTCCTATTTGGAATAGGTCATACTTGTGTATAAAAGACCAAATTCGGCCAGCACTCAATGCTAATGATTTTGTGAGTCTCAAAGAGTTTGAGAGAGGGTTTATTTTGTTCCAAGACATTCTTGGTTGAGGAACAAAATAATACACAAAATAAATTCCATATAGTTCTTGCAATTGTGAAAGTGTGTTTCACAATTTGGTCTAGCAACCAAGATCAAGAAGTTGCTTGATATTCGTTCGAAGTGTGGATACCGCTAGAGGGTGAAAATCATCATCTTCAAAGTTCGTGTTCAAGCTTTGTGATCGTGATCAAGTCTTCAAACCTCCACCAAAGACCAAGAGAATTTGATAGCCATCAAGGGTTAGTTTATTCCTTCATTCTTATGTTGTATTTGATTTAATCATATGAACGGATCCATGGCTTGGGGTTTCTTAAAATTTTAAATGCTAAATTCCGCTGCGCATGTTACTTGGAAACCCAACACTAAATCACCCTCAAAGATAGTTCGTGAAAGGAAGGACGAGCGCGAATTCGGTGACTTAGGTATGCCGTTAGCCAAACTCTTCAAAAGTCTAGTTCAAGCCGGCAAGTTGTCTCCTTTGTTCAACTATGAACCAAGTAGGGTGAAGCAAGGCTTGGATCCCTCCAAACACTTCCAATACCACCAGTACATTGGGCATGACACCGAAGATTGCCTCCAATTGAGGAGGAAGATTCAAAGCCTCATTGACAGCGGAGCCATCACCAGCCAACGGAATACATGGGCATGGGCAAAAGAGGAAATTGGGGCTACCTCCTTTAAATAAAAGAAAAGAAAAGGATCATTCGGTCTTCGTAGGTTCTAGAGTGTCCTTAGTCAAAAGTCCACCTTGGACGATTTTTGTTTCTTTAAGTAAAAGTCCACCCCAGACTAGTCAGTTTAAATCTTTTAGTTCCAATAAAAGGGTCTTTATTTCTTTTCTTTTCTCTCTAGACTTGAGACATAAGCTTGCATATATCAATTTCATGAAAATTGTCTTATTCACCATTTTTGCTTGATTGCTATATCTTTAAAATGATGAATTAATCTTAATCTTACTCATTAATGACGACTCATTAAAAGGTAAATGGACCCACAAACCATTCACATAACTAAGTAAACGATTAATCTCAAAATAACAAATGCTTCGATCAATTGGGATGAACGAATCACTTTCCCTTCTCTCTACATTCTACCCCCCATACACTCTCTCTATACACTCACCCCTTGTACACACTTCATGTACACTCTCTATATACACCTTCTCCCATACACTATCCTCATACGCCTCTCATCCCACCATTAGACCCCTTTTTTTAAGGCCGTGACAAAGAAATGGACTGCGGTTGCTCATCATCAAATAGACATCCATGCTGCCACAATTTAAAGGGTTGGTTTGTTCCCATCATGAGTACTACATGCCGTTACACTGGGGCTGTCTGTATTCCATCGCAAATATAAGACAAGTGCACGAAGTCATTCATTGGTGCACGTGATAATCCAATAGAGCTTTACCGGTGAAAATCAAGGGGCTAGGATGCCCGCCGCCAGCAAAAGGCCGCTTGAACTATAAGGAAGCTACCTCGCAATCGAGAGAGGCGAAAGCAAACTAGGGGCTTGTCTCGCCCAATGTTTCATGTACAAATATAAAAATATATATATATATATGGCTCGCTAGGTTGAAACCCAAAAGGGCGACCTAGGCAAAAGTTAGAGCATTGCACAAAAAGAAGCCCGCTAGGTTGAAAACCCGAAAGGGCGGCCTAGGCAAAAAAAAAAAAAAAAAAAAAGGGGTGTGCACAAAGAGATAAAATAAAAAAGAAAAAGAAAATAGAAGGGGCTATCACCATGGAAAAGTAAAAGTCCCATTTTCTTTTCACCTCAAATGTTCTATTTTCCTTTCTTTCCTTACAAAGTAGATAAACGGCAGCAACCCATGACAACTACGATGGAACAATCCACTGCAATAACTACAAAGGAGTAATCCACCGCAATGAGCTACAAAGAACAACTCACCTCAAACGAACCTCACACCCCTAAACTCAAAACCCAACTTCATCGTCAACCGGGCAACCACTCAAAGCCAAACATAACCTACCTTGGGCCAACTTTCTTTCTTTTCTTTCCTCCCACACATACCCACTGAAACCCGACACCATCGTCAAGCGGGTCATCCCCGAACTACGCGGACCTGAGCTCCTCACCTTGAGGAGAACGTAGGCAACCTCCCGGTTCGGTCCAAAATATACACAACCTACCTCGTAGCCAATTTTCCTTCTCTTCTCTCTTCCCCCATATTTTTACTCCTGACTTCTTCACTCACAATTGATCAAAACATTTATTAATTTGAGGCTACTTGTTTACCAATTAACCATAACTCATTAACTAATCAACGAGGTCCATTCTCGAGCAATCAAATGAGAATCTTGAATAAAACAATTTTCAAATGTCTCGACAAGTCTTCCGTTCTACAATCTAGGAAAGAGCTAAACACTTACTTTCTGTCAAAGCAGGGGCTTCCTCCCTTTTGTACATATATACCCTCAGTTGCTCAAAGAGTCAAAATGTGAGTACTATCTCTCTCTCTCTCTCTTACTCTCCCCAAAATGCCCCCGCATGTTTTAAAACAATTCTTTTTTCCTTTTTTGAGTCGACTGAATGATTTCAAAAAAAAAAAAAAAAAAAAAAAAAGATGACGCAAAAGAGATGCCCGCTAGATTGAAAACCCGCAAGGGCGGTCTAGGCAGAAAAAAGGGTGCGTCTTAAAAGAGGTAGGATACCCCGCTCTACGCAACTGGGGCTTCCCTAACAATAAAGGACCGACCATAAGGTTTCTCAAACAATGCCGGGGCTTCATCAAGCACATACTTAGAAGAAGAGGACTCCTCATCATCAAGCTCGACGTAGGATTTCTCAAAGGAGGGAGGATACCCCGCTCTACGCAACTGGGGCTTCCCTAACAATAAAGGACCGACCATAAGGTTTCTCAAAGAATGCCGGGGCTTCATCAAGCACATACTTAGAAGAAGGGCATCCCTCATCATCAAGCTTGACGTAGAGTATTTCAAATGAGGGAGGGTACCTGCTCAGCAAATTAGATAATCCCCAACGGAATGGGTCGACTATGTGGTTTCCCAGAGAATACCGAGGCGTCAACAAGGATACACTTAGAAGAAGGGCACCCCTCATCGTCAAACTCGGCACGCGACGACCTATTTGGATTGATTAGAATCATAATTAATTATAAGGCATCTGTATAAGATCATAACACTTTCATAAAGTTTTCTCCTCCCCGACACTTTGTTTATAAACCCGCACGCTCTGTCTCCACAAAATTGTAAAAAACATCCTCGATCCATCTGAGACCCATCTCCGTGATTCTTGAGTTGACTCGGTCCTTCACCCTATTTCCTACACAATAGGATACCCTTAGGTCTCAACCTACCTGGTTCAAAACCTTAGGTCCCAAGCCTACCCGGTCAGTCTTACCTAGGTTACACCATAACTCCTTAGGTCCCGAACCTACCCGGTGAGTCTTACCTAGATTACATCATAACCCCTTAGTTCGACCTTCCGCAAGTTTGTAGCATGACCCCTTAGGCCTTAAACCGGTTCTACCCAGACCTTTAAACCTTAAACCGGTTGGCCAAAGCCAAGTCCTTAGGATGAACCATTAGGTCCCGAACCTACCGGTCCCAAGCCTACCCGATCTCCTAGATCTCAAACCTACCAACACATACTCGTCCTTACCCTATCTAGGCCATAGCTCTCTTATCATCCTAGGTCCAGCCTCTTAGATCTACTCAGTCTAACCTGTTGAGCGATCCTTTAGATTCCAAGACCACTCGAGTCTACCAATCGCCTATCTTTTAAGTCCCTAGCATATCCGATCCACACATTAGGTCTCAACTCCTAAACCCTTTAGATCACAAAACTGTCTACCCTCTAAGTCTATAACCTTAGAGCTCGTCCCTTAGAACTCTTTAGTTCCCAAGCCTACTTGGTCCAACCAAAACAATGCCATCTACGCCTACCGTCATACCCAAACCATGGCCCTGCCACTCTTAAACCTAATGTTGCTCCTTAGCTTCAAAAGACTTCCTAGTCTGACCTTCAACCCCTTAGGTCTCTAACCTACTTAATCCGAGCCGAGTCCAAACCTCTCCACCTACAAGGTCCACCCTTGAACTCCATGGATCTCAAACCTTTCTACCCCACGAGTCCAAACCTCAAACGTGCTCGAACGCATAGGACCTCCCGCGTACCGTGATATGCCATAAAGATATCAAAACCCGTCCAGTCAAAAATCGTACGCTTAACACCTTTGGTCCCATACCAAACCCACCTTCGCAATCGCCGAACGAGCTTGGTCACGCGCAATGACCTCTGAGACAAACTTAGGACCTAAGCATACCCAATCCAACTTAGGTACCTATTGTACTCAAGCAAAGTCTTGGACACTCAATCCCTTTACCTAAAGTGCCAACATGGTCATATATCCAAAACCATTTCCCGCACCTATGGTTCGCACCTAGCCTAAACTTTCAAACACTCTAGGATCCAAGCCCGACATGCGTATTAGGTACTAGGATCATCCACTCCCAATCCGTTGCTCCTTGGCCGACCTCAAGCCTGCTTAGTCCTAACCCATAACGCGGTTTCTCTAGGACAAAAGACTTACCCGCTTGAAAGCCTTATGTCCCAACGCTACCCTGCCTAGCCTTCGATCTCCTAGATCTCACGCCTACCATTCCATTAGGCCCCGGTCTCCTTAACACATGTCTGAGTCTTACCCTAGCTAAACCCTAGCACTCTAGCCTAGGTCTAATCTATCGAGCCTATCCAG
This sequence comes from Campanula takesimana, assembly GCA_026119855.1. Classification (NCBI taxonomy): domain Eukaryota; kingdom Viridiplantae; phylum Streptophyta; class Magnoliopsida; order Asterales; family Campanulaceae; genus Campanula; species Campanula takesimana. Next base: position 450,998 of record JAOWBW010000863.1, read on the forward strand.
CCATGAGGTATCAAGCTCATTTGCCCCAAACCGCAACACTCTTAGACCTCAAACTTGATTGGTCTAAACCAAGACAAACCTTCAAATGCTTTCGGTCTCCAAACCCTAGCCTTAAACCTAGGTAAACACATTCTCTAAACCCTAGCCTCGAGCCTAGGTAGTCATATCATTCTCTCTGAACCCTAGCCTCAAGCCTAGGTAATTACATCCTTTCAAACCCTAGCCTAAAGCCTAGGAAATTACATCCTTCTTAAACCCTAGCCTTGATCCTAGGTAGCTACACCCTTCCTAAACACTAGCCTTGATCCTAGGTAGTTACATATCCTCTCTAAACCCTAGCCTTAAGCCTAGGAAACCACAACATCCCCTTTAACCCTAGCCCAAATTCTAGGGAATTTCCAAAGCCCCGTATGCAACATCATTTCCAAATTCCCGAAACCCTAGTCTCGAAACCTAGGAAATTTACAATCTCAATTCTCCATTTTATTGAACCCTAGTCCAAAACATAGGATATAATGCCCTGTCCAAAACTCAATCAACCCTAGCCTCAAGCCTAGGAAGCCGCATTCTCTCTAAACCCTAGCCTCAAGCCTAGGAAGCCGCATTCGCTCTAAACCCTAGCCGCGAGCCTAGGTAGGCGCATTCGCTTTAAACCCTAGCCTCGAGCCTAGGTAGTCGCATTCTCTCCAAACCCTAGCCTCAAGCTTAGGTAGTCGCTCTCTTTCTAAACCCTAGCCTCGAGCCTAGGTAGTAGCATTCGCTCTAAACCCTAGCCTCGAGTCTAGGTAGTCGCATTCGCTCTAAACCCTAGCCTCAAGCCTAAGTAGTCGCACTGTTTCTAAAACCCTAGCCTCAAGCCTAGGTAGAAATTATCATCTTTAAACTCTATCATCAAGATTAGGATTCAACATTCCCTTCAAACCCCAGTCCTAGACCTAGGAAACTCCTTCACCTTAGTCTCAAAATGTAGGAAGTTTACAGTCCTTAGCCTTAAAATCTAGCCTAAAGCCTAGGTTACCACGAACATTTCCAAGCCATAGTCACCAATCCCGGAAAATGGTGAACCCTAACATCAAGCTTAGTGGACCTTCCACAAAAGCAATCCCTCTTCCCAATGGTCCATGGTCTCAAGCCTAGGAAGTCACAACCTTTCTAACTCCCAGCCTTATGTCTAAAAGCCAATGCCTTTGCAACCTCTGAGCCTACCACAAATCCAAGCCCTAGCCTCCTAGACCTAGGAAATTCCTAAACCCTAGTCCCAAACCTAGGAGAGTCATGGTCCTCAAACACCAGTTTCCAAACCCTTGTCCGAAACCCTAACATCTAGGAAGTTCCCAAACCTCAACCTTTCCACGCCCTAGCACTAAGCCTAGGATAGAATACTCTCCTCATGCTTAAATAAACTCCTATCCCTAGCCCGTAAGCCTAGGAAACCCACATTATCTCCAAGACATAATCTAAAGCCCAAGAAGCCATGACATCTTTGGCATCCCTATCTCAAGATTAGGAGATCACCATCTTCCTTATTCCCTTTCCTTAAAAAAGCCTTAGGTCCTACCTCTAGGCAACCAAGAAAAATGTCCCTTACCTAACACCTTGGTCTCAATGGCTCGTAGCCTCATCCCCTCCTAAATTAGGATAACCGGAACCCAGATCATGTTTCCCATATTAGCAACTCCCCGAGAGTCCATCTCCTTCGCGTATCCATAAAGGTCATTTGCCCTTGTGACTCACCAAAGAGTCCCTTGTGACTCCCCGAGAGTCTATCACCTTTGTGATTCCCCGAGAGTCCGTCACCCTTGTGACTCCCCGAGAGTCTATCACCTTTGTGACTCCCCAAGAGTTCATCCCGTTTGCGACTTCATAACAATCCATCATCTTTGCCTCCACATGTAAAATTTCAGTTTTACCCCAATTACATTCCCCTTTGATTCATTTTAGGTGCCCTTAGCGCTATTTTGACTGATATTCGATACCTTTGGGAACGGAAAGCCCCTTAAAATTTCCATTCTTCACCAAATATTTGCTTAGGATTCGTATTGTTGTAGAGACTTTGGCGCCTCTATGACATACGCATCCTAGATCGATCGCGATTGGCAGAAGCCTCAGTGTTTCTGTTTGCGAGAGATCCAGCATCTATTATTTTAGCATTTCCTAATATTTGCTTAGGATTCGTATGGTTGTAGAGACTTTGGCGCCTCTATGACATACGCATCCTAGATTGATCGCGATTGGCAGAAGCCTCGGCGTTTCTGTTTGCGAGAGATCCAGCATCTATTATTTTAGCATTTCCTAATATTTTCTTAGGATTCGTATGGTTGTAGAGACTTTGGCGCCTCTATGACATACGCATCCTAGATCGATCGTGATTGGCAGAAGCCTCGGTGTTTCTGTTCGCGAGAGATCCAGCATCTATTATTTTAGCATTTCCTAATATTTGCTTAGGATTCGAATAGTTGTAGAGACTTTTGCGCCTCTATGACATACGCATCCTAGATCGATCGCGATTGGCAGAAGCCTCAGCGTTTCTGTTTGCGAGAGATCCAGCATCTATTATTTTAGCATTTCCTAATATTTGCTTAGGATTCGTATGGTTGTAGAGACTTTGGCGCCTCTATGACATACGCATCCTAGATCGATCGCGATTGGCAGAAGCCTCGGCGTTTCTGTTTGCGAGAGATCCAGCATCTATTATTTTAGCATTTCCTAATATTTGCTTAGGATTCGTATAGTTGTAGAGACTTTGGCGCCTCTATGACATACGCATCCTAGATCGATCGTGATTGGCAGAAGCCTCGGCGTTTCTGTTCGCGAGAGATCCAGCATCTATCATTTTAGCATTTCCTAATATTTTCTTAGGATTCGTATAGTTGTAGAGACTTCGGCGCCTCTATGACATACGCATCCTAGATCGATCGCGATTGGCAGAAGCCTCGGCGTTTCTGTTTGCGAGAGGTCCAGCATCTATTATTAGGGTTCGTATGATTGTAGAGACTTCGGTGCCTCTATGACATACGTATCCTTGATCAATCGTGATTGGCAGAAGCCTCGGCGTTTCTGTTTGCAAGAGATCCAGTACCTATTATTAGGGTTCGTATGATTGTAGAGACTTTGGCGCCTCTATGACATACGTATCCTTGATCGCTCGTGATTGGCAGGAGCCTCGGCGTTTCTGTTTGCGAGAGATCCAGCACCTATTATTAGGATTCGTATGATTGTAGAGACTTTGGCGCCTCTATGACATACGTATCCTTGATCGATCGTGGTTGGCAGAAGCCTCGGCGTTTCGTTAGCACAATCGGCAGGAGCCCTGGCGATCCTGATTGCGTTTACCATTCCATCTTGGGATTATTTAGACAACGTAATCTTTATTTTTCCCAAATGACTTCATTTCCTAACGAATGTTCGTTCTTCATACAGGATAGTGCCCGTAGGTTTATTATCCCTAACAGAAGTCCGATGGCTCGCTTTTCCCTAATCGCTCTGAACTACGACCGGCTTGATTCCTCGGAGGATACGTAGGAAACCTGAAAAGGTCCAGCCACCCGACCAACATGGTCATCTCTCATCCCCAGCAAGTGCATTTTCCCCAGCAGAAAACGTTATTCCCCATCAGAGGACAGTCCTTCCCAATTTCCCCATCAGATTTGAACTACGTTTGGCTTGATTCCCCCGCGGATACGTAGGTCGCCTGCCAAGGTTCAACCGTTCCCTTACCTTTCAACTGTTTTGAAACTCATGTTTCAGATGGATCCTTCTCTTATCGTCTTCCCCACATTGCCTTGCAAGAAGCGTCGCCGAGGGGCTACTGTTAGTACCCGATCTGAAAATGAGTTTATTAGGGCTTTCCCAAATATACAAGGACTTTATGGGAATTAGAAACCTTGCAAAGACTTGTCCCGGATTCCCAAAAATAGCTCAATGTTCTAGAAAACATTAAATATGGACATTTAGGGTTGCCTTGTATGAACAGTAAAACCCTAGCTTGAATTTCAAGTCAGCACGCAACGATGGCCACGCGGCCACTTTCGCCGCCGCCCTCAATATTGGCCGCGCGGCCACATCCGCCCCAGATGATCTGGACCATCAGATCTTCCCCTCAGTTTACAATATAAACCAATCTCATGCTATTGGTTTAGGGGGATCCGATTTTGAGATCTCTAAGTCCGAGTTTTGGAGTTCTTAAACACTATTTTGCTCTCTAATTAACATTCAAACACTCAAGAAGATCCAAGGTGTATTTCTTGCCAACATAGGTAAGTTTTCTAACTTTTTCTTCGTGTTCTTGCATTATTTTAATGTAGATCTTTTATATTCATGTTCGTACATGTTTATTCATAGTTTCTTTATATTCTTTGCATGCTCATTCATATGTTCATAATATGTTCTTCGCATGTTCTTCGTGTTCATAGATTAAGACCTTATTTATGCTATATTTAGGGTTGCGATCTTCATAATCACATGTTATTTCATAGCCGATGATGATCTAGGGTTCATCAACCCGAGGATGATCTAGGAACTACTTCTAAACCCTAATCTTTAGGTAATTCCCCCTCATTACGCATGATCCCGATTCTTCTGCCTATTCTAAATTCTTCTCGAACTACGCTGACCTGAGCTTCTCACATTGAGAGGAACGTAGGCAATCTTCGGATCCGGTCTAAATCGCTAACACACTACTAACACATTCATCATGATAGAAAGACCGATCAATTCGGGCAATAGGAGTGATAACGTTCAATATTCTTCTCTTGTTGTAATTTGACCCCCGAACCCACTAAAAATACTTTTTCTCAAAGTTTTGGCTATAATTAAAACGGCGTGGCGACTCTCATATTTTAATGTTACTATGAATATTCCCAAATTCAAACACACGTATTCACACTTGAGCAGCTTATTCTTCTGCATCTTGAACATCAACAGTAGGGGCGGTTTGATCATCATTCCTAGAACCGGAGCCATGGGCGGTTTCAAAAACAAAGTCAGTTGCACGAAGCCGAACTTCAGTCGGTTCATCAATTTTTAATTCAATTGCAGCGGCTTGCTTGACAAGTTTCCCGGTTCTATGCAGGATAAGCTCAGAAGAATCAAACGCATGCTGGGCCAAAATGTCAAGTTTCTCAACAACAGATTGAAGTAATGCATCAACGGCTTGAAACTTTAAGTTGCAAAGATCATTGTTGGTTCTGACAAGAACTTGAAGAGCCAGTTGATTTTCCAAAATGAAGTTCAATCTCTCATCTAATTGTTGTTGTCTTGATCTATCATCAAATCTCTCATTCACTCTCTCCCCCTTAATGGCATCAAGATCAGTTTGTATAGTGAGGAGATGAGTGTCAAACCGAGAAGTGGCGGTTTGCTGATGAACTTGAATATTCCTAACCACATCTATTAAATCGGCGGTTGTTGCATGAAGAGGTAGAATTTGATAGGAAGGAATTGAAGAGGGCGGTTCATCAGAAGGAGTGTAGTCAGGGATGTGCCCATCACTAGCAGTATCATCATCAGAAATTGGGATGGCATCATCAGACTGATGGGATGAAGAAGGCATTTTGGCTTTGCCTTTTAAAAGAATGTGTGCCTCTTCTAAAGTTTCACCCATAGACACCCTAATGGCGGTTTCAAATTCTATGGGATCAAAAGGGAGGGAAAAATAATAAGGAATAATTTCGGTTTGAGAAGGAGGAGGAGGAGCATCATATCTCATATAGTCATCATAGAGAAAGATGGAAGGAGAAGGCACAATGAATATTCTATAGAGATTGGGAATGCAAAGACAATTAAAGAATAGAAAGAATTAGGAGGCAAGAGTGGGATCCATGAGTACCTGATAAGTAATCTCTCCCATCAACTGTTCTGCAACTGAAAGAATTATATTCTCAACTGCTGCTTCCATCTCATCCTTGGGAAAAATAGCATAAGGATTAGGGCGGCCAGCCTTCAAGAATCTGTCTTCGGCTTTGGCGGCGACACGAGCATGGGCTCCAGCCCTTCTTTCCCTAGAGGTCTCTGATTGGAACCGCTTCAAGTAGGAATCCAGTTCAGCAGCACTCTTCCTTTTCCTAGTCTTCAGTTTAATGAATGAAACCGATGGCGGAGCAGATGGTGAAACTGAAGACAGAGCCATCGGTTGGACCGACGTAGATGGTTTAACTGGAGATGGAAAAACCGTCGTTGAAGCATAAGGAAGATCTAGAGATGAAGTAATGGAACCTGGTTGAGCCGGATATGATTGAACTGGAGAGGGAGTGTGATCAAGAGAGTTAAAGTCCAGTTTTCTCTGAATTGAAGGAGGGGAGACATCAACCATCATTGGGTCAATACCTGCCTTTCTCATCTCAGATCTTTCTCTTAATTGTTTTGCAAAAGCACCTTCAAGAGGTGAGTGATCTCTTTTGTAGTCAGCCTCACTGAAGTCTACTGCTCCTGGTGGCCTTGACTGCCAATGTTCTACAAAGTCACTTTTCTTCACCAACTTTCTTTCTTCTTTGGCGGTTGAACCTCAAGGATTTCAATGTCTTGTTCAGGTTCACCAAGTGCCTCAAACGCATCAGTCTGCTCAGGCATAGCCGCAGCCTCAAATTCTTCGGTTTGCTTAGGCTGTACCGCAACCTCAGACACTTCGGTCTGCTCAGGTCGAACCGCAGCCTCAGACTCTTCGATCTGCTCAGGCTCGGTTTGATTAGAAGGTTTAAGGTTGGGAAAGGCTTTATAAATCTCAGCCAACTGTTCTTCAGAGAACTGAATAGAGGGCGGTTTAGAGGTTGAAGGTTTAGGAGGAGAGGAGATAGGAAGGAAAAGATGAGGTGAAGGAATGAGTTCTGGAATGGATTTGGCTTTGGCAGCTTTGAGAGAGGCGGCATCCATAGCAAAGTTAAGGGATTTCTCCATATTCTGATGTAATGGAGAGAGGGGTTTAATTTGAGGTTTGGGAATTGAGGGTTTAGAAGAGATAGGTTTGGTGAGAGTAGGTGATAGTCTGATAGGGGGAAAAGAGGTTGAAGAAGATGAAGGTTTTGATGACGGTTTGGATGAGGGTTTAGGGGGCGGCTTGGATAAGTCTGCTTTTGTAATAATTGAAGGGATTTGAGCGGTTCCCTTTCTCTTCCTTGGAGCAGCGGTTTCCTTGGGACGAGCCACAGGTTTAGACCGAACTGCAGGCTCCCCCTCAACCGCAGACTCCCCCCAGCCTGTACCGCGGTCTGCGCAAGATGGCTTAAACCTAATTTGTTCAATGTAGTGGTCTGACCTTCATTTCTTAACATCGTAACATGGGCCTGATCAGCAATGGCACCAGTATACGGTTTCCCAGACTTGTTGAGCCGAGCCTCAGGAAATGGTCCACGTTCGGCTTCAGGAAGAGGGTCTTCATTCCAAACTGCCTGTGCATACCGCCATCCAAATTCGGTTCTGAAGGCATCAAGCTTTGATAATCCAAAAATAGATTTCTCAATAGGATCCAACCAATAGTCTTTGTTATCTGAACTGAATTTGAAGATATCCACATCTTGATGCAAGAACTTGGTCAGAAGCCTGCAGTGGGTCCTGATCTTAGACTTCCCAGCGGCTTTAGCGCATGGAGGCGGTTTAGAGCATTGATGATCTCATTCATCACAACTTTGGGCCAGTGCAGTTTCTTCCCTTTAAGAATTGCCACGCAGTAAGCATACTGTTCACTTGTAAAGTTATTGTGGTTCCCATTTTTGCACATGACTCCAGAATCAACCAATTCACATAGATGAGCCATCACTTCTCCAAAGTCATTTTTGGAGGAATTCTTGGTGGAGAAAGAATTAACTCCAATTAACTCCATAGTTGTATTGCTCAAAACCTTCGGTTTAATCCCCAAAACACCAGAATTCTCAAGTCCTGCTAGGACTGCAATTTTGGAAGCAGTTAAGATCACTTCTTTGCCACAGACGGTGGACTTGATAGCATCCTCATACTTCACCTGACCTGTTTCTAGGTCTCTGATTTGTTCTCCCCTTACATCCAACAAAGCTGCATTAGTAGCAATCCCATTTTCAAAGAATTCAGCGCAGATGATTGTAACAAACTACGGTTCATCCATAAGGAACAGAGGGAGCAGCTTCGCATCACTCAGCAGTTTGAGGAGCTTCCTTCCAACTGCATCTTGTTTAACTTCCTCTTCTAGTATCCTAGAACCGGGTACAAAGTTTGAAGGATCCTGAAAAAATATTCTAAGTCAGAAATAGCTTAAAGAATGATAGTTTGACTCCTTAAGCAAACTGCGGTTTGATTAAGTCTTATAAACTATAACAAGGAATCCTAACAATGAAAACATGCGGTTCAAGGAGAGTAAGGGTAAAAATGTAAAAACAAAAAAAATGAACAGTAAAGATAAAACGGATCAAAGAGGGAAAATTTTGAAAAAGAGTTTGAATGCACGAAGAACACGAAGAACAGAGTATGAATATGCAAAACAAAATCTTAACCAAAATGTGAAAGAATTATACCAAAATGATCACAAAGGGCAGATTCTAACAAAGTTCTAAATAAGCTAAGGCAAATAACAACACTAGAACCCAGAATCTGCAAATATGCGCAAGAACACCAAATAACCCAAGAATCGATTTTGCCCAAGAATTGAACACAAATCACAACATAAAGTAATCAAACAGTATATATATGACAATGCGAGTTCAGGCCAACTAAAAATTCGAAGAAAAAGCATAAAATGAACAAAGGAAGATGAACAAGCTTTTAAGCTTCAACAATGGCGGACAAAAGAAATAAACTGAGTTAGGGTTCAAAAATTCATACCATATCAGGCTTCTAAGGTTTGGAAGATGTAGAAGTAGAAGCAAGATCGATTGATTTCTTTGGTGCCATTAAAAAAAAATTGTTTAAGTAAGAAATTTTTAGTTAGAACAGAGAGAGAAGAGTGCGAGCAGAGGAGAGAGAAGGTTTTTGCTAAAAAGAGTAAGAAGTTAAAAAGTTAAATTGAAAAATGGTTTGTCTTTTATACTCAATTAACCACCTCTGGTAGTGGTGCAACCTTTATGGCGGAAGGAAACTTAACCGTCAGCGTACCTGTCGATTCACATTCAATGTGGCTGAGATAATTGCAAGAAGGTCCTTAAAAAATGAAGTGACAAAAAGTAGGGACTAAAATGAAATTTCATACCTGAGCGGTTTGAGTAAACCGACTTACCTTTTCCTCATTCTCGGTTTTGATGAAACCGATATCTTTCAGATCTGTATTCGGTTTCAGTAGAGAAAACCGAGTCCTTGCTTTGACAATTCGGTTTGGATCAAACTGAGGTTGCTCTTCTTAACTCTTCGATTTGAGTGGAATCTTTAGACGAACCATTATTGTTGCGGTTTCGTCGATTGAACCGCAAGCTATTTGCATTTTCTTAATAGAGCCAAAATACTTAACAAAAATCATTAGAACAAAAAATAAATAGGCATGAATTATATTAAGTAAGTTCCAGCATACCCATTTCTCCTCGTAAATGAAAGAACCTAGAATTTTCAAGCGGTTTGGTGAGAATATCTGCAATTTGATCATCGGTTCCCACCTTTGCTAGAAAAATGTTCTTCTTTTCAACATGATATTTAAGGAAATGATATCTTATGTCAATGTGCTTGGTTTTTGAATGTTGTACTGGATTGTTGGAGATTGATATTGCTGCGGTACTATCACAGTAGATAGGGCAGTTTTTCTCAAATACTTCATAGTCTTCCAACTGCTGTTTCATCCAAAGAATTTGAGAGCAACAGCTTCCAGCTGCTATGTATTCAGCTTCAGCGGTTGAGACTGAAACCGATGCTTGTTTCTTGCTGGACCATGATACAAGCCGAGATCCAAGGAACTGACATGTACCACTAGTGCTCTTTCTATCAATCTTACATGCTGCAAAGTCAGCATATGAATAACCTAACAAATCAAATGAAGATTCTTTGGAGTACCAAAGTCCAAGGTTAACAGAGCCAAATAGATATATAATAATACGTTTAACAGCTATAAGATGAGATTCTCTAGGGTCAGCTTGAAATCTAGCACAAACACACACACTGAACATTATATCTGGCCTACTTGCAGTTAAGTAAATAAGAGAGCCAATCATACCTCGGTAGAGTGTCTGATTCACTTTCTTACCTTGTTCATCTCGATCCAAACTGCAGGCCTTTTGCATTGGGGTATCAACTGGCTTAGCGGTTTCAAGCCCAAATTTCTTGATCAAGTCTTTGGTATATTTGGCTTGGTTGATAAAAATTCCATCATGACATTGCTTGATTTGGAGTCCAAGAAAGAATGTCAACTCTCCCATCATACTCATCTCAAATTTACCTTTCATGAGCTTCTCAAACTTAACACACATAGTTTCATTAGTAGAACCGAAAATAATATCATCAACATATATTTGAACTAATAATGAATGACCTTTGTGTTTAGCAATAAATAGGGTTGTATCAATTTTACCTCTAGAGAAGCCTTGTTCAATAAGAAATTTAGATAGAGTGTCATACCATGCTCTTAGAGCTTGTTTGAGTCCATACAAGGCCTTCTTGAGCTTGAAGACATGATTAGGATATTGGTTGTCTTCAAATCCTGGCGGTTGAGCTACATAAACTTCTTCTTGTAGTTCACCATTCAGAAATGCACTCTTCACATCCATTTGATATAACTTGAATTTCTTGAAGGAGGCATAGGCCAGGAACAATCTAATGGCTTCAAGTCTGGCTACAGGGGCAAAGGTTTCATCATAATCAATTCCTTCTTCTTGCCTATAACCTTGAGCAACCAACTTTGGTTTGTTTCTTGTTATAGTACCATTTTCATCCATCTTATTTCTGTATACCCATTTTGTTCCAATTACAGTGTGATCTCTGGGCCTGGAACTAGAGTCCAAACTCTGCATCTTTCAAACTGATTAAGCTCTTCTTGCATTGCAGCTACCCAACTTGGATCACTTAGAGCTTCATCTACCTTCTTCGGTTCCATCTGAGATAACAGTGCGGTTGACAACAAACTGTGGTTATCTCTATGAGTTAAGCTTCCGCTTGTTTGAACACCAGAACTGATAGGACCTATAACATTGGTTGTTGGATGGTCTCTATGCTCATTGATTTCTGGAGGAAGGTCTTCATGAACCACTATTTCTTGAAGATTTTCTAGAGGAGGCTTTTCTTGATAATCATTGAAATCTTCATTGAAGGTGATGTTTGGAACTGGATCAACGGTTTGAATGGGATCAGAAGAGTGCGGTTCTACAGCAACACCTTCGGTTTGATTTGGAGCGGCTGGAGAACCTGATGGAGCGGTTTGAGTAGGTTGGTCATTTGCGGTTGCATGATTAGGGTAAGATGTACCTGTCTCAAAACCACTAAAATCATCAGCAACATTTGGAGCCATATGTGGCTCAAGAAGATCATGTTCATCAAATGTAACATGGACTGACTCTACAATTTTTAATGAAGTTTTATTGAAACAACGAAAAACTTTAGAGTGTTTTGAATAACCAACAAAAATACCTTCATCGGCTTTAGCATCAAATTTACCTCGATGCTCTTTGCCATTGTACAAGATGTAGCACTTGCATCCAAATATCTTGAAGAAGGCAATGTTGGGTGATCTGCCTCTCCACAATTCATAAGGAGTCTTGTTGTGAACTTTGATGATTAGGGAGCGGTTCTGGGTGAAACATGCAGTATTGACAGCTTCGGCCCAGAAGTATTTGGGAAGCTTTGCTTCTGCAATCATGGTCTTCCCGGCTTCAATCAAAGTCTTGTTCTTTCTTTCTACAACTCCATTCTGTTGTGGAACTCCAGCGGCAGAGAAATTATGATCAATTCCATGATCATCACAATATTGGGCAACACCATTGTTTGTAAATTCGGTTCCATTATCTGAACGCACAGCAACAATGTCATCCAATTTCTGAGTTTGGAGCTGTCTAAATAGAGCGGTTACAATGCCATAAGTATCATCTTTTGAGGCCATCATTTCCACCCATGTATATCTTGAAAAGTCATCAACAACCACCAAAGTATAGCGGTTTCCTCCTATACTGGCGGTTGGGACAGGTCCAAATAAATCCATGTGAAGCAGTTGTAAGCAGCGGTTCGTTGAAGATGCGGTTTTGCTTGGAAATGACTGTTTGGGCTGTTTACCAAACACTATTGGGGGACCTTTCATTTGGATGAAACTGCAGAGTAGTTTGGAATCTCCAGTCATGTGTCGTGAGCATCCACTATCCAAATACCAGAGATCCTTCTTCTTCTTAGCGGTTCCAGCCATAAAACATGAAATCTGAAAAATAAACATGAAAGGTTTTGGTCCCCCTTATTCCTTGGGTCCTAGGGTTAACAGCTTTTGGGGACCCACACCTGTTTGATCTTAGGATTTTTACGTCCCTTGGCATTGGGTGTGAATCTTAAAAGACAATGACCAGCACTATGACCAAAATCAGCACAAATAGCACAATGAATAAATCCAGGTTTTAGTTGCGGTTTTACAAACCCTTTACTGACCATCGGTTTCTCATGTTTTACTGGGTCAGCGGTTTTGGCACCTTTTAATTTCTTGTTTTGAGCCCTTTTTACCAGCATGATTAACCTTAGGAATTTCTTTGGTTTGTTCAGTAGGTTTCACACCACCTTCGGCACAGATACAAGGACACTTACACCCATCATCGGTTTTAAACCCCAATCCACTTTTATCCGAAGTAGGAATTTGTGAATTTAGGATTTGTTCCACGGTGACACCAGACTTAGTCCATGCATTGGTCACTTTTTGAAGGTCATCCCTTTGTACGGTAAGCTCATGGATTTGGGTGAGAATTACTTCGGTTCTGTCCTTCAGATAGCGGTTTTCATCCACAATAGTAGATATCCCAGCAATTTGGAGCTTAAGGTTTTTAATTTCCTCCTTGTGGGATTTACATACACGTTGGGATTCTTCAAGTTCCGCAGCCATTAGTTTATATGCCTTTTTAAGCACAGTGTGTTGTTGACATATAATATTAGCACGTTCTAGTACCTGGTCATCATGACTTTGGTCTGCTTGAACCTCAGGAGTGTAGTTTGGTGTTTTAGGAGCTTTGCTTAATCTAGCCTCAGGGGTCTTAGGTGAAAGTGACTTCATTTGTTGATTTGGCAATGGAAGGCTTTCGTCAATTTCAATTATTTCTTCAAATCCCATGAGACAGAGATTAGCGGTTTCTTCATCATCACTTTCATCTGAGTCTGAACCCATCCATGTCAGCGGTTGATCTCCTTGGTCAGCTACCATTCCTCTTCTTTTCACGAACTTCTTGTTGAATGGTTTTTTTTGCTGGCGCGGCTTCATAACGCGGTTTGGGACAACTTGAAGCAAAATGACCTGGCTGTCTGCAGTTATAACAGACCAAGTCATCCCTTGTCTTGGGATCTGCAGTTTTGAATCTGGTTGGAGGGACAAACTTTGCTGGGCCTTTGGATGGAAATTGAGATCTATTGTTTTTCCTGAACTTGGTGTATTTCTTCACATACAAAGCAAATTATTCATCATCCATTTCATCAAAATCAACTTGAGTAGAACTTGAGGATTGTGATCCTACACTCTGAGCATAAGAACTTTGAGGAGGAGTGTAGGATTGATGAGACTGCTGATAAGATTGATAAGATTGAGGATATGGTTGATGTGATTGAGGATAGGATTGGTGAGACTGTTGGTAATACTCAGAAGGTGCGGTTTGAGGATTGTATCTAGGAACATTTTGGTCAGGAGGAGCGGTTTGCAAGTGGAGGTGAGGAGCAGTTTGATGATGGTCTGGATTGTAGACAGGAGATGAGGTATTGTTGAATGCAGCTAGAGAGAGTGTCTTAAATCTTCTTTCGGTTTCATGGACCTCTTCAAGCTTGAATTCAAAAACCTTCAGCATGGCATACAAGTGTCGAAGATCAAGAGCTTCCAAGTCCTTGTTGTCTTCAATGTTAGTAGTTTTGATCAGCCAGTTGCTACCAAGTGCTTGCATGAATCTCATGTTCAAATCTGTATTAGAATAGACATGTCCAAGAGAAAAACACACATTAACAATATCTATAAACCTCTCATAGCATTGTCTAAGAGATTCCTTAGGATCTTTAACAAAATAGTCAAAGAGTCTTCTCTGTTGATAGAGGCGGTTCTTCTTGGTATCTGAATCTCCTTCCAAAAAGTCAACTATAGCATCCCAGGTAGCCTTTGCGGTTTTGCAGTGAAGCACCTTAGAATGAGTCCTTAAGTCAATAGCTGACACTAGCATGGACATAGCTCTTCCATCAAAATCCACATTGATGCGGTCTGCATCGGTCCATTCACTTTCTAACTTCTTAACTTCAGCTTCTTCTCCTGCGGTTCCTGCACATGGATTAGCTTTCATAGGAATATATGGTCCATCAGTAACCGCGGTCCACAGTCTACGATCACATGAAATCATGTGTTTCATCATCCTATCTTTCCAAAAGATAAAACTATCTTCATCCAGAATCGGTAAGTGATTCGAATTGGATGTTTGCATCATATGGGTGTTTGTGTTTGCCATTGGATCAGCACCCAAGCGGTTAAGCTTGTAAAAACAAGTTTGGTGGATATGCTCTGACACCACTTGTTGGTCCCAGAGAGCAACAAGGGTATAGAACCGCTAGAGGGGGGGGGTGAATAGCGGTCCAAAACTTTTTCGAAAATACCCTTAAAATCAACCGAGTACTTATCAGTTTGGCCAACTGCGGTTCAAAGCACAAGAACCGAACTGATAAAATGCACAGCGGAGTTTGCGGTTTGGCCAAATAGGTTAGTTAAAGAGTTGGGAGGTATGACTCAGGTTGAGAAAACACTATGATGCAACTGAATAGTTAAACTTAAAGTTCAAAGGAAAACACAATTCATCTTTCAAGTCATTTCGTATATGGAGACAAGTTAAAAAACCACAAACAAGAAAGATAAATATCAAGACAGAAAATAAAGATCAAACACACAAATTGAAGAGGTTCGTTCTTAAATGAACTACGTCCTCTACCTAGATGGTTAGTCTAGGATTTTCTAATAGCTACTAGACTTGTATTAATTTAGAGGAGGTTTTACAAGATGAATCTAAACTCTAAACAATAAGTCTAACCTAAGCTATAATAACAACCGGTGTTTTCGAAGTATATAATCTATGTGATCATATAAATCGGGTGTGTGTGTGAAAAGAAATCAAATGCTCTAAGTATCTAAATGATGGTTGAGCAAATGAAAGTCTTTTGGTGTAAAGACTGAATATGAAAGGTTGTTAGGCTTGAAGCTTTGATGAAGAAAACTGGGTTTGCTATGGAGATGGTTTGAAGGTATGAATATCTGGGTTTGAATCTTCAAAGCAAACTTGAACACTTGGGAATGAATCTCTTGAAGCTCAGCAACCTTCATTGTTGAATAATGGAGGCTATTTATAGGCAGAGCACCCTTGTGACCGTTGGGTAAAGTTTTGAATCAAATCTGAAGGGTACAGTGCTGTCGAAATCCCATTGGTTGAGCTGTCATTTTCGTCCTTGGTTTTGTCTTGTAGTCCTAGGTAGTTGTTGCACCACTACCTGACATTTTTCCTTTGTTGCAGAAAGGACTAACGGTAAACAATTCAAACTGATAGACAAGCCGACATTCCTTGCAGAAACTCCAAGTTAACTTAGAGTTATTTTGACATGACATAACAACATCATTTTACGGTTAAAAAGGGAATGTTTGTCTAAGGAATAAATGAAAAATCTTTAATTCTTCAATAACTGCTTTGCGGTTTCACCAAGCATAGGGGCGGTTTGAAGAATGATCTTGATGGGCGGTTTCATCAAACATGCAAACTGCAGTTTGATGAAAACTGAAGGGCTCCATGCTGGCGGTCTCAAGATGACGGCTTGAAGCACTAAACCGCTAATGATACAACCGAACTATACTCAGCCTAGACAATCAAAAATCTAGAAATGGACTTATCTAAAAATTGAAGTAGAACTTCATTACATTCGGTCCTAAAGTCCATAAAAAGACACGTGGCATGGATCAATCAAATTAAGGTGGGTGTACTAATAATGAATCCTAACAGAATGATAATGGTGGAAACGGGATTAGAAATCGAGAGAGAGAGAGAGAGAGAGAGAGAAACGGCAGACTAACTTGTACGTATTCATGTGTGTGTGTGTTTTTTTTTTTTTTTTTAATTTGTTAAATATGTAATTTGCCTCTTTTACCCACTCAATTCTTAGCGAAATAACGTATATGCCCCTTAAGATATCACGTGTGTGGCACATGATGTCCATTTTTTTAGTTTCTTAACTGCCTAACGGATTTTACACCTGATTGCTCCGGTTCAGCAAACTCAGAAACCCAATCGCAATTTTGACAAATTTAGTAACCGATTGCAGAATTTTGTAAAACTCAGGCAACCAAATTGCAATTAACCCATTTTATTATTATTAGTAACTAATTTATTAGATTCATGAATTGGTAGTAACAATACTTGATCTCTATGCTATAGATTTTTATCAAAATATTATTCATTCTAAATTCTTTAGTTTAAATTATATGTTAAGATATAAATTGGCTTTAGAATTTTTGGGTATCTATTGTTACAGTGACTCGGGCATTGATACATTGACCAATATTTTGATAATTAGGTCCAATTGAGGCCGTGATTGAAATCAAAATGATCTAGGTTCACATGTTCTTAATTACTTCATGAATTCTTGGAAAATTATATGGACGTGATAGAAAAGTATAATTTGATAGGAATATTAGAATTGCAATCCGGCAACCGAATCGTCCCAACTCTTACTTTTGTGAACGAACCCAAGAATGAGATTGATCTTGTCATTAGGAGCATAGCATAGAGCGAAAGTATTTGTGAACTCAATCCGTGAATTTATTTGTTCATCTTGCTTTTATTTGTTTTCTTAGTTTAATTTTAGTTATTTCTTAATAGTTATTCAAAACCAAAACTCCATTTATTTATTTTTCTAGTTTTAATATACATTATTGTTTTCCAATCTAGTCTCTGTGGATTCGACCCTTGCTTGTGCATACTACTACAGCGGCAACTAGTACATTTGCTAGGTAATTTAATTAGAGGGAGATTTTCTCAATCACATGTGAACTTTGACCAAAGATTATTATCAATCTAATCATCCCAATAAAATTTTAAAATTTGTCATTGATAAATCACTTGATGATTAATCAATCACAAGATTTAGAATTTCACAAAAATGGTTGGATTGACATTTATATTTAGTCAAAATTCACTTGTATTGACCATCAAAAGTCAAAAGTAGACCATCTTTCTGGGACGGAGGGAGTATGATTTTTCTAACATGTACACTAGAGCATAAGATAATACTCACTCTGTCCCTAAATGAATGTCTATTTTTCAGAATTTTTATCCCAAAATGAGTGTCCTTGTCGACCATAACTTTGTCCCTATATGTTTTTTTTTTGATTTTTTTTCATCAGTCTCTTTATACATGCAAAACGAAATGTTTGCAAAGACTATAACAAGATGGGCAATGCTAGGCTTACAAAAGATGGCTACAGAATGAAGGATACAAGATGTGGTGGCAATATTTCATTCGCTACATCGATAGTGGACCCAGCACACTCTAATTAAAAACACCAATACAATTATGACACCTCATTTTGTAAGCTACATTTTATAGCCATCTTTTGTAACTTTATTATTTCCCTAACAAGATTATATATGAAACTTGACAAATTCTCGGGTAAGACGGCCGCATGGCGTGCGGTAGGCCTGGTCCATGGGCCGGCTCCTTCCCCCTCTCCCTAAGTGACACGTGTCCTAAAAAAAAAAAAAAACCCATTAACTTTAAAATGCCATATCTTAAGATTTATAACTCAGAAAAAAAATTTAAAAATACCGCTGTGTTCGTCTCGACGAGACGAATAAAACTACATAGGTCATGATATGGTTTGATTTTTTTTTTTTTAAACATTTTTTTACACATAAAAAAGTTTGAGGTGCTTGCCAGCTGAAATGTAACAATCTGTTCTGATAAAAGTAACACTTTCATCTTCAAAAAGTAACACTTTTTTCTACTGTCAAATGTAACATCAATTTTACAAAAAAAAATGGGTTTGCATTTCAATTGTTACTTTCTTAATAAAAAATTGTTACATTTCATATATAATGTTACATTAAGGAATATAAACTGTTACAATTGAGAAAAAAAAATGTTACATTCATTTTTTATAAAATGTAACATTAGTTTAGTTGTCAATCCTATGTTATTTTCGGAGAAAAAAAGTGTTACATTTGAAAAAATGAGTGTTACATTCCCTTATAAAAAGTGTTACATTAATTTAGTTGTCAATCTTTATGTTATCTTTATCTATTTTAGCAAAATTGTGGTACATTTTTTTTAGAAAAAAGGGTTACATTTGAATAGAAAAAGTGTTACATTTCGTTATAAGAAGTGTTACTTTTGTTGAAGGCAAAAAAGGTTGTGGGGCAAAAAAAAAAAAAAAAAAAAAAAAGGGGCATGGTCGGCGCGCCGCATGGGGTGCGGCCGCCGCACCAGAGACCTTCCCATGAAACTTTGCCACCAAATTGTACCAAAAGGTATGTCCCTTAAAATAAAATTTGGACACTCATTTAGAGACAGAAATAGTAGTTAATTATGGTAGTGAATCTATATAATTATAACAATTTTACTTAAAACATCTAAACATATTATCAAAAATATATTATAATTATGAAGAGTTACTACCATAATTAACTATTATCCTGTGCCATAAGACGTCAACTACTACATACTCCTTTCGTCCCACCTTACTTGAGACTTATTTTCATTTTGATATGTCCCACTTCACTTGAGACTCCCCAAAATGATAATCTTTTTATAATTTTATATTCAATCTACCCCACCCACTCTCTCTCATTTTCCACCACACAATTCATTCAACCAACCTATTATTAACCCCTCATTTTCTTTCTTTATTTTCTACCACACATTTTCTTTATTTTATTTTTTTTTCTTTAGTTATTTTGTTCATTTCTTATATCTCAAGTGAGATAACACGGAGGGAGTATTAAGCAAAAATGGATCGTAATAATTACCTACGGTCTGTTTTGTGAGGCGCCTTTTCAATTCGCATTTTGAACCTCCATAATTTGCGCCGTGAATATTACAGATTAGATTTGTTGAAAGGTAGGGTCCGATGCCAATCACCTCCCTAATTCCCTATACACATTGTGATGAACAATTTAAAGAAAAAAAAAGAATAATTCAAAGCTGTTTTAGTTGAAGGGTTATGACACAAAGCAAAAATAGTACTCCGTATTGTACTTACCAAAGTTTGAAGATGAAATCTGAATTGTGGCAACAATCATTTCTTTCTATACGTTGCTTTATAGTTATGATTTTCTGTACCATTTTGTATCATATGCGAACAACGGTTATGCAACAATAATAATGTCGTGATGATATTATTTATGGTGAACTATTTGGTACAATACATGCCATCTCGTCTCTTTCTTCTAACGACTTATAATCTGTCACATATTTTACATTATCATTAATAAATTGAATCAATTTTATTCATGTGAAGTTGACTTTAAAAATAACGAATTTTGACCATACATATTAAATAATTATTGCAGCAACAGAGCAACAAATTTTCATTGCAACAGTTTTGATTCCATGAAACCTAAGTATGACAAAGATGAGGAAGTCTTGTGTGAGACGGTCTCATACATAAGACAGATTTCGATCATAGAGGAAAACCATTACTCTCTTAACAAGATCCGTCTCGATCATATATGTAATGTAAAACCCTTAATTCTTTTAGGCAGACTGGCATATTAACCGTCTTTTCGTTTGTTGTGGACGAATATTTTAACTAAATTCTTAAAGATTAGCTAATTTTGTTTGTAATATTCCTTAGAATGCAACCAAAACTTGTCTATTCTAAAATACATTCTATTTGAAATGACTTGCTAACATAATCATTTGATACCGTTAAAGTGGTGACACAAATGATTGGGAGAGTGGGTTTTGTTTGCTTTATGAATCCCGTCTTGCCTCTATAAGTAATGTTCTATTCGCTCTCTTTTCTTAATCCGTGACACTACAATTTATTCCCTAATTTTAACTTTATTAGCAAAAGAGATGATCAACAGAGTGGATTAATTACTAATTTAATTGTTCTATTTTTGTTTTTTGTAAATATAGTACTATTTCTGTCTCAATGTATAAGTTCACCCTCATATTTACACGGAGATTAAGAAATCGTGGAATGAAGTGATGTAAATGTTGTGTGTATAAATGTAAGTATGAGAGAATGAGTAAGAGAGAATATTAAGTTGATTAGTGTTTTGTGTATATATATAAATAAAATAAGAGAGAGAATGAGCGGAATGAATAGTAAATATTTTTGCGACTTTTAAAAATAGACATGCACTTACAGATTTTTTTTAAAAAAATGACTTATACTCTGAAACGGAAGGAGTACTGTATCTTATTGGATTAGGAGTATACTATATATTTCGTGCATAATTAGGAATCCACATAAATGTGAATATGTATAATTTGATACTAGTACTATATCGTATCCGATTTGGAGTATATTTTATGCATAATGGGCATAAATGTAATTTCACTTTAAGATTTATCCTATATATACTCACGTGTCCATATCCTTGGACTAATACATCGAATTAATACAGTTGGAACGCCCGCCGGAGTATTTCTCATCTTTGCGATAGAAAGAATATTTGAGAAGAAAAGAGAAAAAACATGGAAATCCAACGCCGTTTTCTCATTCTCTCTCTCCTCGCCGCAATCGCAACCGTACAATTCATCACCGTCGCCGGCTACCCATCCCCACCATCAGCCAACAACACATCCTACATCCGTACAAGCTGCTCCACCACTCTATACCCCGACCTCTGCTACACTTCTCTCTCCCGTTTCTCCAACGCCGTCCAGCAAGACCCCGGCCGGCTAGCTCGCGTCGCCGTCGGTGTAACCCTCTCCAAAGCCAAGCGGATGGCCAATTACGTCTCCAACCTCTCCCGCCAGGCCGACTTCGGCTCCGACCCAACAGCAGCTGCCGCCGCCGTCCATGACTGCTTCAGCGGATTAAGGGACGCTGTTGACGAGATTCGAGGCTCACTGAAACAGATGAGACGGCTTCGTGGGTCCGGGGAGTCGGTGAGGTTTCAGTTGAGCAACGTTCAGACGTGGATGAGCGCGGCGTTGACGAATGAGGAAACGTGTACGGACGGATTTGAGGATGTGCCGGAGGGGAAGATTAAGTCGGACGTTTGTGACCGGACCGGGAAGGTAAAGGAGGTGACGAGCAATGCGCTTGCCTTGGTTAATAGCTATGTTAACAAATTGTCCGGATCTTGATGATGAAAATTACTTCATGTTTTGACTTTGTTTTTGTTTTTGGAGGTGATGTTCAGACATTAGAGGGGTAATATAGTCACAAAAGTTCTGAAGAAATTTATTGTGTTCTCTTTACTACTGCTAATATTAGTACTCACTCTATCCCGGACTAAGAGTCCTGCCTCACATTGCACGGAAATTAAAAATTTGTGGAAGCAAGAGTATCCACAATGGTAGAGCTCATTCAAATTGTTTTTTTTTTATGATTTTCACATGCCAAATAGATAGTAAAATTTTCAAAGATTTTTCTACAATTGGTAGAATTTTAACATTTAATGAATACCATAGGGAATTAGTGAAAAGTTAATGAAAGAACTCATAGAAAGAGCTCTTGGTGGAAAGAGTGCTCTTTAGGTAAAGAGCTCTTTCAAAAACTCTATAATGGTAAAAAGCTCTAAAGAGCTCTTTCATGAAAGTAAAAACCTCTTAAAAAGCTTCCATTGTGGAAGTGTTGTAATTGTAAAAGTAAAGTATAAGAGATAATGAGTAGGAGGGAATGGTGTGGGTGAGTTTGGCCATGCTTCTGATTTTGCAAACGTTATTTCTGAAAATCAATTATAGGAAAAGTGATTTTTTTCCAAAACTCGTTTTGTGTTTGGCAACCAAATTTCAAAAGGAGTTTATTGCCAAATTGCCATGCGTACAATTTGGGGATAGTCAATGTCTCATGCGTAGTTTGGAAACATGAAATGTCACGTACTTTTGATTTGGATTCAATTTGACCCCATTTTTTAACACCCGTTATAAAATTAACAGACCAAGACATGAAAGTTAAAAATTTAACAGACCAATTGATTTGAAGTTAATTTTTCTTTTAAGAGGGTTTTTGGAAATTCCATAAGAAAATGATTGTGATTTTTTTTTGAAACTTAAAATAGTATTCCCTCTGTCCTAAAATGAGTGTCCATTTTCAAAAAATCTTTGTCCTTAAATAAGTTTCTTTTTTTAACATAACTTTCTCCTTAAACATTTTTTTTTCAAAATTTTTCACCGATTTCTTTATACGTGCAAAACTAAAGGTTTGGAAAGGAGATTACAAGATTATATACTAGTATTTATTAGCCCTCTCTCTCTCCAGTTTAACTCTCTCTCTACCACCCCCGGTCACCCCTCTCACCGGCGAACACACCAAATCGACGAATCTCAGTCAACCACCGTCGACAACCTTCCTCTCTTCCAGCCCACTCCCTCTCTCACTCTGGAGTGTTTGATTTATCTCTAAATCAAAGACTGAATATAAAATTAAAATCTGGAAATTGAAAGCAGATTGGAGAGATTCAAGCCCCTTTTTTAGAACATCATGGAACCGGAAAATGAGTGGAAGCGAGAGTTCAAGACCACCGGCGGAATTATGTGAACGGACAGTGACGTTGCCGGGGGAATTGAAGGAACTGACTGGCGGAATCGGAGGGCGACCAAGCGGCGGCTGCGTTCGTCGAAAGAGGTACGCCGGAGATTGGCTCCGGCGTTGGAAGAGAGGAACGATCTTGGTTATATCTAGCCATGGCAGAATTGAGATAAGGATTTGGGAAGTGAGGGAGATGCGAGCCCTAGCATTGTGTTGATTTCAATATTGATTTATCCTTAAATCAAAGATTGAAATTGAAAAAAAAATAAAAAGGAAAGAAAGGGGAACCAGATATGGGGATTTTTTTTTTCAAATAATTCTCTTTTAAATCATTATCTACCTAAATGACATTTGGGAAACTTTATATACCAAAATGACCATTTTTTGTGAAATCGGCATTGGCATTGCCGACTTTGGGGTGAAGTCAGCACTACCAATGCCGACTTTAGGTTAAGCAAAAATCCGGATTAGGGTTTACCGGGTCAAAGTGGGAATAGTTGGGATATTTTGGGAGTTTGGAATTTGGCAGAAATCGGCAATGGGAATGTCGTTTTCTGGTGAAGTCGGCACTCCCAATTCCGACTTCACCTCCAGACAATTCTTCATAAATCGGCAGCCTCCTTCCCCCTCAAACCCTACCTCCCATTCCCCCATCAACCTTCAACCTTCGTTCCATCACTGTCTTCTCTGCATCTCAGTGTCCCTTTGGTCAGAAAATTAATTTGTGTTGGGAATCTTGTCACAATTTCCACATTATAAGGTTAGTGCTATCATATTTAGTGATTTTCTTTTATATAATTTGTATTTTAATTATCTTTTTCGATGAAATTAGAATATGTTAATTTGTTGAGTTTATAATATACATGTTAATTTTCTTATGTGATTTTGAATTAATTTAACAAAAAGCTATTTATTAAAAGTTGATGAAAATTCACATTATCGACTGAATTTCGTTAGAAAGTTAACAAAAATGGCCATTTTTTGTTAGAATATTAACTGATAATACATGTTAATTTGCTTATGTGATTTTATATTAATTTAACAATAATCTATTTATTAAAAGTTGATGAACTTCACATTATCATCCGAATTTCGTTGGAAAGTTAACAAAAATGCCTACTTTCTGTTAGAAACTTAACTAAATTGTCCGAAATTTAACAGGTTTTGCGTTTTTCTGTTAAATATTTAACAAACAGCCCCTCTTTTTATCAAAAATCCCATTTTCTGTCAAAAAGTTAACTAAACTGTCAGAAAAGAGCCCTTTTTCAGTTAAATATTTAACGGACCAGCCTCTTTTTTAAACAAATTTTAGTTTAATAGTTTTGTTGTTTGTTTCAGATGGACCAATATCATGATAACCAAGCATTTGTTGATCCCGGGCCGTTAGACGACTCCGTATTAAAATGGCAAGATAAACACCGGTCACGTTATATTTGGGCTCAACAAGAAGTTGAGAATATTAGATTTAGGCGCGGTCCGGAACCTCCTAAAAACTTGGATGTTAGGATTCAGAGTAAACTTTTAGATGTTGGGTTTTACGGTGTTTATAAACTAGGTTTTTTCAAATATGATTGGCATTTGTTAGAGGCTTTGGTTGAGAGATGGCGTCCAGAGACGCACACATTTCATTTGCCAGTTGGGGAGATGACCATCACCCTTCAGGATGTTGGAATTTTATGTGGCCTTCCTATAGACGGGGATCCTGTGATTAGTTCCCAAACCCATATGCAAAAATTGGAATGGGTTCAATTATGCCACGAATTACTAGGGATTGAACCACATGATGGCGTATTGAAGGGTGGTAGATTGTCTATTAAATGGATTATAGACGAACTGGCTCAGTGGGATGAGCTTCCTGCAAATGCCCCGCCCGAATTGGTTAACCAGTATACTCGGGCATATATTTTGATATGCATAGTGTCACATTTAATGCCGGATACGAGTAATGTCTTAGTGAAACTCATGTACCTCCCACTGCTTAGGGACGTTGACACGATCGGGAACTACAGTTGGGGTAGTGCAATGTTAGCCTTTTTATATCGGGACTTGTGTGTAGCGACAAAGCCCGATGCGAAAAGTTGTGCTGGATTCTTAACAATTGTACAGGTATGTCAATTATATTTTCTTATATTATTGTAGTGAAGAAAATATGTTTTGTACGTGACACAAATTTTTTTCTTTATGTTATTTTTTTTTAGCTTTGGGCTTGGGAACGGTTGTTGTGTTTACGACCCGTAAGGACACGTGGAGATGTCATTCTTCATGATGCATTATCCCCATATGGTTGCAGGTATTCTAAAATAAATTAAATTTAAGTCCACATAATATTCTATGTACTTAATTTTTATTATTACACATTAATTTGTATGTCAAATTGCTCCATATGTAGGTGGCAATGTCCTTTATCATATACGCATCTTACCGTCCACAACTTGCGTGGATACCGGGATCAGCTGGCGTATTTGAATGATGATCAGGTTGAGTGGCAGCCGTACTTAAATGTCCAGGGTCCACCATATTGCTTCCAGGGACAGGCTATATGGAGAGCGAAGGTGCCCCTCATTTGCTTTGATAGGGTTGAGTGGCACCTTCCCGATCGAGTAATGAGGCAGTTCGGGATGTTACAGAATATCCCTGACCCACATGACACGAGTGATTACCTGCATGGACTAGATCGACGAGGTCGGTCAGAGGTTAATTGGCCTGAATTCCACATAGTTCCCATCGGAATGTGGAATCAACGGGCTAATTTGGTGGTGGCTGGGCAATATGGTACTGAGGATGTAGATTACACACATTACTATATGTTATGGTACCATAGGATTACACGGTTATTGATCCAGAATCCGAATGCTATAGAGGATGAGGGGTACAGGGCGCATGCTAGTCGTTATGAGGGTTTGGTAAGCTAAATAGTACATATTTACTTTAGTTCATTTTTATTTGTTCACAATTTATCTTATCGTTATAATTTATTCCTTTTTTGTTATTTTCAACAGATTCAAAACCTTCAGCGTGTATACATATCCAACGAGAATGCCATATCTGAGGTAGAGGGATACGGCATACGCTCACAAAACCTATATGTTACCCGTGGTGTCATCAGACAATCCTTATCATCTATTAGACAGCAGAAACGACTGGATGCCCTACAACCTCCTCCACCACCAGTAGATCGTGTTCAAGGGGTGCCACCGAGACGAAATCGGGTTCGTAGACGTGCTGAACACGTGCAGGATGATCAAGAGGTACATGTTGAGGAGGCAATGAATGAGGGGGACAATGACGAGGAAGGGAATGATGAGGGCGGAAATAACGAGGATCCAAACACATTTACAGGACATGACGCTTTCTCCCAGGAAGGAAACTATGGATTCTCTCATACACAGATGGATTATACTCCAACTCCCCCGCCAAATTTTGGTTTTACATCATATGGTTCGGAGAGTGGTAGTGGAAGTCGAAGAAGAAGCGTTGACTATGCTCCAAGTCGACCTCTAGGGACGGATTTCACATCGTATGCTTCTGGGAGTGGGAGTGGAAGGCGAAGATTTCAAATGGATTATACTCCAACTCTACCTCCGATGTCGCTTCCGGAGGCTACACCTTTTGGTCACATAGACCCAACTCAGGAACCATCGCCATCTCGTCAAACTAACACATCACGAATAGGTCGTGTAATTTCTCGCCTTATGCCTAGGAGAGGTGGAAGGCCACATAATCCTCCTAACAATTACACCCCATCTGCATATCCCTGATGGATTTCCTATTTGACCGGGATGTGGTCAATAACTATTTGGATTGATGTAGTATTTATATGTATATAAATAAAATGGATATTTTGTGGAATTTTTGGAATAAATTTAGACGCCAAATATTGACATGGAATTTCATCACAAAAAATCAAACAAAGAAGGATTTACATAAACATCTCAAATAAATTTATCAGAACTGTCAAAAACGGCACTACCAATACCCTTTTTATCAGAACTGTCAAAAACGGCACTACCAATACCGTTTTTATCAGAATACTTACCCTTTAAAAGGCTTGGTGACCTCAAAAACAAATTCATCAATTTCTCATCCATCTCTCTCAAAACTAATCTCTCTCAAAAATTTCTAACTGTCATAATGGATCCATCGCTCCCCCGCTGGTATCGTGGCAAACAACCTCTTTATGGTAATCCTGTTCAATACTCCGATGCTCAATCTAATCTCTCTCAAATCGAACGAGAGTTAGAATCTCCACTGCCTCGTATCATACCTGGTCCCGCTGGTATTGCAGTAGAGGCCGTGCGGCGGCATCACTCCGGAAAAGCTCATGTCTCTCAGGATCCACCCCAGTCGACCCAAGAGGCCATAAGGAGAAAGCTTGAAGAGCCGGAGGAGGATGAAGATTTCCAGCGCAAACCATGGCTTTCTGCAATGGATTATCTCACTGCAGAGGGTACATATTTCCCGTTGAGAACGATCAAGGAGAAATGCAAACAACATGACAGGGTGGAACATGTATAATATTTTACATTAATTATAGTTAAGGTTGATATTTAAAAATAATTGGTCGTTATTTTTTTGTTTTATTAGGTTGTTGTTGTCGTGAAGGAGTGCAAACCAACTGGTTATGGCTCTGTTTCGGTGACTTTGAAGGATCCGACTGACACAATTGAAGCTTTCATTGCTGACAAAGTGGTTAAGGAAAGTCAGTATGGAAGTGAGATAGGTGTTGGTGCTGTTCTAATACTTAATCAGGTATGAAATATTTTACTTAACATTACACTCCCTAAGGATATATTCCTTAACATTTTGTTCTAAATGTTTTGTTTTGTTGATCTATTAGGTTGTTGTCTTTGCCGTCACACGCTCCAAAAAACTACTTAACATTACACTTTCTAATGTTTCTAAGGTCTTCCCTAAAGATTGTTAAGTTAATGTGTTGGACATGTAATATATGGATTTGTGTCGGATTTACTACCTACCGGGATTTATGTAATATTTTCCTATGTGTTTCACTTCCGGTTCCACTTCCCCATGTGTTTCAAAACCACCAGTATATCTCTCAAGGTAGTTAACATTATTATCAAAAACTAAAAAATCCATGATAATATACAACTGCAAGCTACCTACCCCACCTAATTGAGCAGAAACATCAAACATGACTTTCATACACATATCATTCTCGACTTCAAACGGAATGTAACTTGCAAACCCATTACCCATCATATGAGGATATCTACAAATAACTTTCAACTTAGCATCTCTTGGATCTATATCAATTTTCTTATATAACTTCCTAATCAATTTTTCGTAACCCCAACGAGTTTTTGCACTAAGTGGAAATTTCGGCCCCTGTTCAAGATTACTATCTGCAAACGGGTGTTCATCATCTCCTCCCCAGTAGCACATGAAAATAAGTGGAAGTCCACTCATATTTTCCCCTAAACAAATTAATTCAACAGTCAAAATATATATAAAAAAAATGAAACAAATAACATCATTAAAATTTGTTACATTAAGAAAATTTCTTGATCTTCAAAAATTTATATGAAATGTCAAAAATTTAACTGAAATATGCATGAAAATTTAACTGAAATGTCAAAAATTTAACTGAAATTGTAAGAAATGTTAACAAAATAACAGTCAAAAATTGTTAATGTAATACATTAAGAAACTGTAAATCATATATGCATGGAAATTTTAAGAAATGTTAACAAAATAACAGTCAAAAATTTAACTGAAATGTCAAAAATTTAACTGAAATATCAAAAATTTAACGAGTTTTGCGTTGGATGTTAAATGTTTAAAGGACAACACATCTTTTTTTTTTTTTTAACTGAATTATAGTTTAATAACTCTAGTTTGCATTCACATTATACAAATAAAAACATATAACAAAGATTAAAATGTACCTTAGATGCTTGAATCAAATTCACCAAATACAACTTTTGAGCTTTCAACTTGAAAGGGAGAGAAAAAAAAAATGAAAGATGAGAATCAGCTATTAAGTTTGTGTTTTGAATATGAAACGAGTGAAAACTTCTGAAGCCAGTTGCGGGTGTTTTATGGAGGCCTAAAGTCGGCATCCACAATGCCGACTTCAGAAACCCTAGTCAAAGTCGGCATTGTGAGTACCGACTTCAGTACAACACAAAAACCCACTCTGCCCCAAAATATTCCCTCCTAATCCTTCTTAACCCCTAATTATTCTTAACCTTAACCGGGTTGACCTAAAGTCGGCATTGGTAGTGCCGACTTCACCCCAAAGTCGGCAATGCCAATGCCGATTTCACAAAAACTGGTCATTTTGGTATATAAAGTTTCCCAAATGTCATTTAGGTAGATAATGATTTAAAAGAGAATTATTTGAAGAAAAAAATCCAGATCTGGGTATGTCCAGCCATGAGACAACATTGTTGCAAATTGAGATGGGGAAATATTGAAAAATGGATGGACCTAATTGTAATTAGAACTTGTGTGAGATTGGGGAGGCAGGGGCCTTATAGTTTACTATTTTACAACAAGAAGCCCCTTAGAAGAAAAATCAACTGATTTGTTAAATTTTTTAACTTTCATGGCTTGTTCTGTTAATTTTATAACGGGTGTTAAAAAACTGGGGTCAAATTGAATTCAAATCAAAAGTACGCATGTGACATTTCATGTTTCCAAACTACGCATGAGACATTGACTATCCGCAAATTGTACGCAGGGCAATTTCGCAATAAACTCATTTCAAAAGTGTGTTTTATAAAAAATGATTTAAAAATATGTTTGGCTTCCATCCATTGAAACTGATTGTAAAATTTTAATGTAAAAAATGCCCATACCCTCAAGCTCATAAAAATACTTGGAAATTGAAAACAAATAATGGCTGAATGTCAAGGCCTCAAGGGAAAGATTTCATAAAAGATAAAAAAAAGTTGTACTTCATCTCAAAATACTTCATTCAAATATAATCTCTCCGTCCCAAAATGATCTTCGCATTTGACTACTCAAACTTTTTAATAGTATGAACACTTGCTTCACTAACCATGTTTTGTTATGCACTTTTAAGCCCAAATTGTAGATATGAGAAGAACTTTTTGGGACAATGAAAAATAGCAAATGTAAAGATCATTTTGGGACGGAGGTATACTCTTTATTGTCTTCGCTCTGAACTGGATTAAGCATTCTACCCCAGGCTTCAACTGGTCAATGAGTGGTATTTTCTGGTGCTGCTACATGGACAAAAATACATAATATAGTGCAAACTCTGGCCACGATTGCAAGGGAGAAGCTTCATTCTTTTAAAAGTAAATGAACTAATCCATCTCAGTCCATCCTGATGCAGCATAAAAATTTAGATCCGTGCCTTGATCCGCGTGTTGTAGTCTAGAGATACACCGACTTGAATCTTTGACTTCCTACCTGAGAAAACAATACACCGTGAGCTCAATGCTGGGAGGGTCTCCCGGCGAAGAACCTCGAGGGTGAGAGTAAGATACAAATCTGATGAACTTAACAACAATGGAAGAAAAGAGAACTTAGAGAGAGAGAGAGAGAGAGAGAGTATTCACTTCCCATTTGTTCATCCAAACCTCCTTTATATACTCAACCACATGTTCTCTCACTCACCCTCACTTTGCCATGTGTCTTGTTCCTAGTGGTCCTTCGCC
Source organism: Campanula takesimana (assembly GCA_026119855.1). Classification (NCBI taxonomy): domain Eukaryota; kingdom Viridiplantae; phylum Streptophyta; class Magnoliopsida; order Asterales; family Campanulaceae; genus Campanula; species Campanula takesimana. Next base: position 481,415 of record JAOWBW010000863.1, read on the forward strand.
CAACACAAGGAGACCCTCAATTTATCTTTGGTTTTCCCCTACCTACTCAATGACTCTATACTCTACTTTTCCCACAAACATTAATACTCTACTTTTCCCACTAACATTAAACACAAACGGCGGCTGATGTGACCCCATAATGGAAGTCGCATACGACTTCCCACTGAACCCGACTACGTCACATTCATGTCAAGTCGACTTCAAAGTGAACCCGACCATCTCGCACTCTGTCAAGTCGACTCCCAACCGAACTTGACCATGTCAAACCCATGTCAAGTCGACTTCGAACTAGATCCGTCTATCTCGCACCCATGTCAAGTCGACTTCCAACTGAACCCGATGTGCTTGATCGTTTTGGACTACCTTCATTCAGGCCCACTCCATATGGCCAAGTCATTAGGACTCAATCCCAATCACAATTTGGTCTTAGGCACATCATTAGCCCCCGAATTCTCGACTGTGATTATTCATGATCCAGGTGAGAATTTCCTTAAGCGGTGGGATGGGGTGAGATCTCACTTCAAGAGACTTCCTCTTCTTTTTGGGATTCTTTGCCACACTTGAGTGATCATCTTTCAAGCAAAAAGATCTCGCATCGTAAATACTTAACTCACGGACATACCGTCTTGAGAGATCATGCACTCGCTGACATATCGACTTCAGAGATCATGAACCCGATGACATACCAACTCTCAAGATCACGAAATCGCGGACGGTATCATGAACTCGCGGACTTTCCCCTCCGCAGGTGTACCATCATGGTGAATCATTAACTTGAGAGATCATCAATCATTGCACCTGTGAAGGTGTGATCTCACAAGCCGCATCCATAGGCGACTTCATTACTCAACCCATAGACGACAAATCTATGAGCGCGACGACATGGCGACTTCATCAACTTGAAAGATCATTCAGGTCACATGTTAAGGTGTGATCTCGCAAGCCGCGCCCATAGGCGACTTCATTACTCAACCCATAGACGAAAAATCTATGAGCGCACCGACATGGAGAATTCATCAACTTGAAAGATCATCATTCATGTCACCTGTTAAGGTGTGATCTCGCAAGCCACGCCCATAGGAGACTTCATTACTCAACCCATAGACGAAAAATCTATGAGCGCGCCGACATGGCGACTTCATCAACTTGAAATATCATTCATGTCACATGTTAAGGTGTGATCTCGCAAACCGTGCCCATAGGAGACTTCATTACTCAACCCATTGACAACAAATCTATGAGCGCGCCGACATGAAGACTTCATCAACTTGAAAGATCATCATTCATGTCACTTGTTAAGGTGTGATCTCGCAAGCCGCGCCCATTGGCGACTTCATTACTCAACCCATAGACGACAAATCTATGAGCACACCGATATGGAGACTGTTGGTGTTGGTGCCCTAGGCACGTTTGTTAAACGTTGTATAAGTTATCATTTTATTCATAATAATAAAGAGATAATAAGATTATTATTATGGCTCGTGTTTGCTTATAATAATCTCCGTCCCTAGAGCTTGTTAAGCACTAGTATAAAGGCTAAATGATCATGGGATGATCATGTTAGATTTATAGGTACTTGTTTGGAACAAGGTACTGGACATGACCCGCGGTATGAGATTTATGTCATGGTCGATGTCATATATAAATCTCATATTAGTTATGTCATTTGAATCCTTAGACATGAAGTTATTATAGTCTTCCACTTGATGAACATTATGTTTGACATATTCAAACGCTACCTTAACACGGTAGTTATAAAGGGTATGATTGGCATAATCGGATTCACGTAGGGAAGAATAATAAGCCAAATGGATTTGTCCCTCTTCGGAGAGATGTCAAGCTTGGGCCCCTCGAAGGAATGATGTTGATGAAATGTTTGGCCAAACTCAAATGGATTGATTGGATCAATGTCATTTGGATTATCAACATATTCGGAATCGAGAAAGTATTGAACAATACAAGTTGACTTGTTGACCATGACTTGTGTTCAATGACATCGTGGACAAAGGGATTATGACATGTTCTAAAAAGGAATGCGAACTTGTATCTAGTTATACTATTTGGGTAGGTATGACGGTTTGCTAGAACCTAATCATATCTTATGGTTTCATGTTTGAAACCATTGCCAACTTAGTATAATCCTAGAGGGTCACACACAATAGAACGAATCCTAAATAAGGACTATATTGGAAATTTGGAAAAATTGGATTTTTCTGGGCCTTTGGGCGACCGCCCAAATGGGCTGGGCGACCGCACAAGAACTTGGGCGGTCGCACACCTCAGTTTGGGTGGCCGCACAGTGCTGTCGGGGGCAGATTCCTAATTTGACTCGGAATCGAATTTTGGACGGGTTTTAACACAAGTTTCCTATTTGGAATAGGTCTTACTTGTGTATAAACATCAGAATTCGGCCATAACTCAGACCTAATGTTTGTGCAAGCCTCCAAAGAGTTTGAGAGGGTTTTATTTTGTTCTAAGAGATCCTAGATTGAAGAACAAAATTATACACAAATAAAATTCCATGTAGTTCATGTTTAATTATGAAAACGTGTTTCATAATTTGGTCTAGCAACCAAGATCAAGTGTTCTTGATATTCGTTCGCGTGTGGATACCGCTAGAGGGTGAAATTCATCATCTTCAAAGTTCGTGATTCTTGCTTTGTTCATGATCGAGATTTCAAGCTTCCATCGAATTCAAGGTTGCAAAATCAAAGGCATCAAGGGTTAGTATTCTAGTATTCATTATGCATGTATTTGACTTAATCATATGAATGGATCTATGGGCTTTGGGTTTCATTAAATTTTAAATGCTATATTCCGCTGCGCATGTGACTACGAAACCCAACAGTGGTATCAGAGCCCCGTTCATGTTGATTATTTTAATACTAGATCATGTTGTGTGTATATAAATTGTTTATGTGCCAAGCATGATATGAATATTGGACTATATGATGTTTATGTGTTATGTGATTTTATGTGGTTTATTGTTTTACAACTTTAATCGCACGATTCAATCGCAATAAATATTATGATGGATTCTGAATTGTTTGATTATTAATTCTGATTGGATCATGGTTTTAATAATCGGGGAAAGACAATTTTGAGACAAATTTTCGAACTTCAAAATTCCTTCTGATGCGTTTGGGCGACCGCACAAATCTCCCTTGGCGGCCGCACATGTTTGGGCGACCACACAGGAGAGTTTGGGCGGCCGCACAGTTCACTGATTCTGTTCTGATTTTGGTTAAAATTGGAATTTGGAATTTTCGAGAGGTCCAACCGAACCAGTAACAAAACCAGACCAGACTTGCTGATCTGGAATGGGCTTTGGGTAGTTGGTTTGAGTGTGGATCTTGGGGTTTGATTTTCCTATTTGTTTTAGTCTTGTGATTCTAAGATTGGTTCAAGGTTTGGATGGCTAATCTACGTTCATCGAGATTGTGTTTCCCAAACTTGATCGCAATCAAAGTTTCAAAAATAAAACGAAGTTAGAATTATGAAGAGTTCATAATTGCTAAAATTGAGAAACAAAGTTCTTGATTCAATGATTGGATATCCATGTGGAATTGTGAATGCAATTGGCCTACGTTCATCGAGACCATCTATTGCTTAGTTTCGGCCACATGGACTACTTTCTTGGTCTCTTGAATTAGTGCGGGATTGTGGTTGCCTAACGGTTTAGTTCGACCGCACTTCTTGTTGTCTTGATTTGGAAATAACGACCAAAGTTGAAAAGGTCTCATCCTCATAATTATAGAGAAACTAATGACACATAAATATTGTGCTTAAATTAATGGAGATTAATTTAGTGGCTAAACTTGATGCGTAACATGTTTATCTTGTGTGCTCATAAATGTGTTGTATGCTATATGGTGATGAACCTTCAAGAAAGTTTTAAGTCCTCTTGCCATGCCATGATTAAGACACTTGTTAATACATGGGTGACTTTAATGTGGGTTCGCCTCCGCGAGGTGCATTAATTTTATTCATGAATGAGCAAGATGAGGTTCATTAATTTAATGTGGGTTCGCCTCCGCGAGGTGAATTAAATTGAATGGTTCCTATACGTTTAAAATGGTTGGACTTAATAAGGCGTCAAAACAGTTTTGGGCCTAGGCAAAAGATGAGATTAAACATGCTTTCGAAATTGGATCCCTAAGAATCATATGAGATATGATTGACAAGAAATTGTCTACCTAATTAATTTGATTTTGAGCGGTCCGCCTCCGTGGACTCAAAGTTAAATTAAAGTTGGATCTTAGCCCAATATCAAAAGAGTCTCATGAAAGGATTTAAGAGTCATATGAGATATGATTGACAGGGTTGTCTACCTAATTAATTTAGTTTTGAGCGGTCCGCCTCCGTGGACTCAAAATTAAATTAAAGTTGGATCTTACCCCATTTAAATTATATTATACATTGGATGTGTAAGAAGGTTATATAATTTAGTGGGAGTATATTTGGAAAATACATTATTTATCTCTTTAATGAGATTGGTACTTGTAAAATTTTGGAAATTTTGCATAAGTTGTAGATGACAACTAACTTCGTTGCGATCAATCCTTTAGAAGGATGAGCTTCATAGAGAATGGTACAAACTTCATGGATTGGATCCTGAGCCTAAGAATTGTTCTAAGACAAGAAGATGGGTTGTACATTCTTGATGGGCCTATTCCTAAAGAACCTAATGCCGGAATAGACAATCACAAGAATCATGAGTATGATTAGGAATGTGAGTTGTCTTATGCTCACGATTATGTGCTCTTAAACTCCAATAAAGTTTGGAACTTGTGGAAGCCTATTAAATAGGCGTGGAGTTGAGTTACATGTTTCAAAGAGCAATCTAAACAAGAGAGGTATAAAATCATTATTGCATTCACTTCTTGCAAAAGGAGTAAAGGGTAATAAGTGGAACCTCACATGCTTAAGATAATGGCTACAAAGAGCATCTTGAGAAACTTGGGAGTCCAATTGGATTGGAGCTAGCCATGGATCTTATTCTTAATTCATTGACTAAGAGTTATAATCACTTTGTGATGGACTATAACATGTTTAGAATGAATAAGAATTTCTTCGAATTGCATTAACATGCTAAAAAACTGCGAAGATGAAGATATTGGAGAATGGTTCTCTAGAGCTCATGGTTCATAAGGAAAATGGCCAAGTGCCAAAAGAAAGGTAAGACAAGAGTTGTCAAACCTAAAAGAAATAATTATGGTTAAAATAATAACTCTAATTGATGCAATTTGGTAAAATGGCAATTGGATTAACCATTTAGAATTGTAGTCAAAATTCTGAATGATCAATAAAAGGAATGGTAGTGGGACTACCACTTGGGAATTTTATGTTATAAATTATTCTTTCTAAATTTAATTATTGGGTATTGGATACCAGAATAATTAGTAAAATGAAAGACTACTTATAGTAAAGTTTTATCTACAAACGGTAATGATGCAATGGTTGCAACATTGTTCGTAGAACACTTGTAAAGTGACTTTACTGATGAAGTAGAAAACATTATTTTGTTAAAAGATAATGAAGGATATTAATTTCTTGTTTGGAATAAGAAAAGTGCTTTATTTATTATGATTTACTTCATTGTATTATCATATAAATAAATATTATATCCTAAATCTTGAAGAACAAAGTAATAAAGGCTATAACATAAATAATTAAAATTCTTTATGCATTATTGTTTTGATCAAATAAATAGAAGATGGATATCTAAAATTCCATGGGACGGAGTTTTAAGTCATATGATTTGGAATCACATGATTTATGCAAATCTTATTTACTTGGACCAAGACATCTTTTACTATGATTGGTAAAAGGCTGATATCTTAATTGACCTAATACATTTTGATGTGTATGGTGCATTAAGAAGCAATGCTAAAAGAATTTTTTTTTTATTATACTTGGTAAAACTATTCAAAGATTCTGATTGGATCATGATGACGAATAATTGAACCAAGAATTTGACAGCCACCATTAAAGTTGTGAAATGGTTTCACAAATTAACTTCACTAAGAACATCATTTTAAATGATGTGTCTGCATGGAAGTATAAGAACCTTATTGGATATGGTTAATTGGATGACTAAGTCAAATAGATCTCCCGTTATTTGTTTTGGGGTTATGTATTTGAAACCGCTATGATTATACTAATCTGAATTCCATCAAGAGAGGTTAAAAGATGAAAGAAAACTCGGTTTGCCTTTTGCAAAGATTTAAGATGGTGAGACCTTTTGGAAAGGAGTTGTCTGGGACACACTCACATTTAAATCTAATAAATATATTTTCATGGGATATCCTAAGGAAACTTGAGGATATAATTTTATTCATAAGAAACAAATGGTTTGTTGATTATGATGATACTTTTCTAGATAAATGGTTTATCTCTAAAAGAATCAGTGGGAGTAAAATGTATCTCGAATGGTTCGAGACCTAGAAAATATATATTTTAACCTAAGATGGAAGTTGAACAAGTTTTCACAAGGAGTCGTGAAAAATCCGTTCAAAAGATATACAAGAACTTGCGTATGTGATAGGACAAAATCTATTGCAAGAAATATTGGATATTTCGAAATAGAAAGTGTTGAGGAAAAGTTCATTTGGAATGAAGTATTTACCATCTATCAAAGATGCAATATCAACTCCATATTTAGATTAATGGCTTGGAGTCATAAAATCTAAAAGGCAATTCATGTATAATAATCAAGTTTGGAACTTGATCATTCTAACCTAAGGTGTAAAAACCAAAGGAGAGGAATGAGTTTTCTTGGAGAAAATTTTACATGGATAGCAAAGAAATTTACTAGAATTCTCGTAATCACATGTTCATATTTGGAATATGAAAATTGACAAAATGATGTCAAAACAAGTGTTCCTCAACGGGAACTCACTTAAGGATGTATTGGATACAACCTAAAGGTTTTGACAGTCAAAGAAAATTCTGATAAATTATGAAAGTTGCGAAGATTCATTGGATGGATTGAAGCAAGCTTTTGGGAGTTGGAATCTCCGTTTTGATAAGTCATAGACTTTGGCTTAATCAAGAACGAAGATGAATTTTGTATATACAAGAAGATTAGTGGGAGCATGGTGCTATTCCTTATCTAATATGTGGATGACATATTACTCATTGGAAACGACATTCCTACACTTTAATCTGTAAAGATTTGGTTAAGAAAGTGTTTCGCAATGAAGAATATGGATGAAGCTGCATATATCCTTGGCATTAAGATCTATAGAGATAGATCAAGGAAGCAAATTGGTTTAAAGCCAAAGTACATACATTGACAAGGTCATTAGAAGGTTCCGCATGGAAATTCTAGGAGAGGACAGTTGCCAATGTTACATGGATGTTTTTCTATGCAAAGAATCAAATGTCCTAAGACAAATGATGAGCATGAGAAAATGAATGGGATGCCATTTTCTTCGGCAATTGGATCCATGATGCCATGATAAGTACTAAGCCGGATATATCTAATGCTTGGAGCATGATGAGTAGATATCAATCCGACACCGGTGAGATTCACTGGATGGCTATGTGAAACAATTCTTAAAGTACTTTAGAAGCACTAAAGATTTGTTTTGATCTATGGAGGGATGGAAGATGATCTCGTCGTATATGGGTACACGGATGCATGCTTCCAAACTGACAAAGATAATAGAAAAATTGCAATCGAATTTTATAACAAATGGTGAAGCTGTAAGTTGGAATGGTTCCAAGCAGAGTACAGTCACTAACTCTACATACTAAAATCTAAGTATATTGCTGCATTGGATGCTGCAAAGGAAGTTGTTTGGATTAAGAAGTTCATTTGTGAATTTAAGATGGTTCCTAGTATTGCTAATCCAATAGACCATATTAGTAATAATAGTGGTGCTATTGATCAAGCAAAGGAACCAAGGGCACATCCTATATCCAAACATATACTTAGGCGTTTACTTATCATTCGAGAAATCGTTGATAAGAGAGACGTACATATATGCAAAGTACCTACTAATGATAACGTTACGAACACACTAAACAATGGAACTTCCATAAAGCTAAACATGATGGTCATGTTAGGTCCATGGGTATTGGATACCTAGGAAGTTGGGCCTAGGGCAAGTGGGAGATTGTTGGTGTTGGTGCCCTAGGCACGTTTGTTAAACGTTGTATAAGTTATCATTTTATTCATAATAATAAAGAGATAATAAGATTATTATTATGGCTCGTGTTTACTTATGATAATCTCCGTCCCTAGAGCTTGTTAAGCACTAGTATAAAGGCTAAATGATCATGGGATGATCATGTTAGATTTATAGGTACTTGTTTGGAACAAGGTACTGGACATGACCCGCGGTATGAGATTTATGTCATGGTCGATGTCATATATAAATCTCATATTAGTTATGTCATTTGAATCCCTAGACATGAAGTTATTATAGTCTTCCACTTGATGAACATTATGTTTGACATATTCAAACGCTACCTTAACACGGTAGTTATAAAGGGTATGATTGGCATAATCGGATTAACGTAGGGAAGAATAATAAGCCAAATGGATTTGTCCCTCTTCGGAGAGATGTCAAGCTTGGGCCCCTCGAAGGAATGATGTTGATGAAATGTTTGGCCAAACTCAAATGGATTAATTGGATCAATGTCATTTGGATTATCAACATATTCGGAATCGAGAAAGTATTGAACAATACAAGTTGACTTGTTGACCATGACTTGTGTTCAATGACATCGTGGACAAAGGGATTATGACATGTTCTAAAAAGGAATGCGAACTTGTATCTAGTTATACTATTTGGGTAGGTATGACGGTTTGCTAGAACCTAATCATATCTTATGGTTTCATGTTTGAAACCATTGCCAACTTAGTATAATCCTAGAGGGTCACACACAATAGAACGAATCCTAAATAAGGACTATATTGGAAATTTTGAAAAATTGGATTTTTCTGGGCCTTTGGGCGACCGCCCAAATGGGCTGGGCGACCGCACAAGAACTTGGGCGGCCGCACACCTCAGTTTGGGCGGCCGCACAGTGCTGTCGGGGGCAGATTCCTAATTTGACTCGGAATCGAATTTTGGACGGGTTTTAACACAAGTTTCTTATTTGGAATAGGTCTTACTTGTGTATAAACATCAGAATTCGGCCATAACTCAGACCTAATGTTTGTGCAAGCCTCCAAAGAGTTTGAGAGGGTTTTATTTTGTTCTAAGAGATCCTAGATTGAAGAACAAAATTATACACAAATAAAATTCCATGTAGTTCATGTTTAATTATGAAAACGTGTTTCTTAATTTGGTCTAGCAACCAAGATCAAGTGTTCTTGATATTCGTTCGCGTGTGGATACCGCTAGAGGGTGAAATTCATCATCTTCAAAGTTCGTGATTCTTGCTTTGTTCATGATTGAGATTTCAAGCTTCCATCGAATTCAAGGTTGCAAAATCAAAGGCATCAAGGGTTAGTATTCTAGTATTCATTATGCATGTATTTGACTTAATCATATGAATGGATCTATGGGCTTTGGGTTTCATTAAATTTTAAATGCTATATTCCGCTGCGCATGTGACTACGAAACCCAACAGAGACTTCATCAACTTGAAAGATCATCATTCATGTCACCTGTTAAGGTATGATCTCGCAAGCCGCGCCCATAGGCGACTTCGTTACTCAACCCATAGACGAAAAATCTATGAGCGCGCCGACATGGCGACTTCATCAACTTGAAAGATCATCATTCATGTCACATGTTAAGGTGTGATCTCGCAAGCCGCGCCCATAGGCGACTTCATTACTCAACCCATTTAAGAGGTTTATTTTCTATTTTATTTATATCGTTGGATTGTTTCTCCGCATCCCTAATCGTACGGTTGATACCAAGCAGTTTCCAAATTTCTTCTTCCTCTCAGCAAGCAGTTTCCTTTCTTTGGTTGATATATTGGTGTTTTAGTGAAAAATTAGATCAAGGGTTTGTATCTAAAGGGTTGTATACGATGGCAGAAAGGGGTTCAATTTAATCTTGAAATTGATTTAGTTGTTGTTTTATGATTTGTTTTCTTTTTTATTTGTTTGCATTGTTACTGTTGCTAAACTAAGACTTAATGGTGATATATATGAGGAAATCCACTTTTATATACTCCATTTGTCCCAGAAAAATAGTCTCATTTTGACTTTTCACGGTCAACAAAAATAATCTTTGACCAAACATTGGTGTCAATTTAATGATCACATTGAAATTTTAAAAATTGTTATAGATAATTCACTTAATGATTTATCAATTATAAATTTTAGAATTTCACAAGAATGATTAGATCGTCACCCATGGTTGGTCAAAGTTCATATTTGTTGACCATAAAAAGTCAAAATGAGACTATCTTTTTTATATGCTATGCTTCTGTTTTGATTATGTTAACTGATAAGGGTGTTAAAGAACATTAAACTCAAAACTTTTTTTTTAAAGAGAAAGACTGATTATCTATATAGTTCACCAATTTGTGCCACGATGTGGGACACTACCAGTAGTGTACTTTTTCTGTGTCAAAATTATTTACTGCATTTTTTTTTAATTAAAAAGATAGTATATACTTCTTTCAAAAAAAAAAGGATAGTATATACTCCAAAGGGTTTGTGCCCAAGCGGCATATTTAGAAGGTTTAAGTCTCTCAGTCGTAGAGGTCTTGGGTTCGATACCCCCTGCTGGCTAGTATTGAATTAGGTGGTTTAGGGTTTAAAAAAAAGTGTGAGTGGAAAAATAGTTGTGAGTATGATGATTTGAGAGTGAGACCCATAATTTACGTATATGAGTTTTGTGCTCAAAATATTTACTGCACTTTTTGAGAATTAAGGAAATAGTATATAGTTTATTTAAAAAAATGTGAGTGGAAAAATAATTGTGAGTATGACCATTTGATTTACGAGGTGTGAGTGCAAGTTGTCTTGGGACAAGGAGTACATGGTAACTATACACCTACGCATTTACACGTGCTATTTGAATTCATCTGTTAGTGGAGAAATTTGGACGCGATTTTACTTGCGGCAACAAGGTCTGTTTTGAAATTGAATTTTGTTTTTACGATTTTTTAACCAGAGCTTCATTTGTAATTTCTATCCATCAACTGTCTGTTATTTAATGCGAGTTTGACGATATAGTTTTACATCAGAGGTAAAGTAAAGATCGCAGCTGTAAACTTTACAAGTTAGATTTGGATGTGTTCTTTAAAAGATTTTGGAAATTGATAGTGTTGATTTCTGAATGTCTGATTTGATGTGCGGACATAACTGAAACGTAAATAACTTTCATTTATGAACGTATGCAAATGCTTCTTTGTTTCCTTGATTTGAGGCAGTTGTTCAACTTCTAAATTGAATTGAGAACTGACTGATTTCGTACTATCGCCGTGTTATTTGGCACGGGTATTAGTTATATCATATCAAATAAGTAGGGTTATATCTTGCTATTCTCCTCTTTCTTTTTCGCTTCCCCATGAATTATATGATAAATTACAACTTCAGTTATATATCTTCTTAGACATATTTCACACTGTCATCATGCCTATACTGTCAGCATTGTTGTACTGTAATCGTGCCTCTGGCACGGGCATAAATACTAGTCTATAATATAAAACACATATGAAATAACTACCTCTTAAAAATAGACAAAGAAGGGTTCAGATTAAACTTTAACTGCTCTGATCCAGTGGCTTACATTTTTTCTAAGTTTTTATTTTATTATTTTCTCGGCTCAGATTGATTATCAAAAACTCATCCGACGTCTGTCATTTGACGGTTTCCAGAACCCCTCACTTTCCTTTGTCGCGTCCCTTACTCCTCCTCTCAACATTGCCTCCCCCATTAAACTAGCACTCAGAAACCCTAATCTTTGATTTTGTTGCCGTTTTGCAGCTTCTAATCCATTTTTGGGGGGTTGTGTGTCATATTTCTGTTTACAAATGGACATTGACTCAGTAAAAACTTTCATCTTTTTAGTGAAGGCATGCAGCTGTTTATTATTCGTAAGTTTCTGTTGCTTAGGTTAGTACTGATGCCATGAGCTGTTGATCTTAGACAAAGACTAGCGTGCGGATTGCCATACCCGTCTCATCTATAAGACATGTTTTTTTTTCTGACCCGCCCGGCCCGGCCCATTGAACCGGCTCCAGGACCCAGGGGTCGACCCTGCCACGTAGCAGCCTCTCATAGGCCAAAAAAAAAACTTTTTTTTTTTTGCTTTTTTTATATATTTTTTTTTTTGTTTTTTTTCGGTTTGTCACAAGTAATAGTTACTATAACTTAATGTAATGACTGTATTCATATAAAGTAACAGTTTGTATACATAAAAGTAATACATATATACAGAAAAGTAACAGTGTTTTTTTCTATGTTTTCTTCGTTTGCCAAAAGTAATACTTATTACAACTAAAATGTAACGAACGTGTTACTTATATGTAATAATGTTTATACATAATTGTAACACATATGTATAGAAAAAGTAATAATTCAACCATTTACATTTTTAGAGCTAAAAACACTTGATTAGTGTTACATGTAAAAGTATTACATTATCTATAGAAATATGTTACAATTTCTTTTATTAAAGTGTTACATTTACTTGTACAAACAATTACATTCATATATATGAGTTTTTACTTTTCAAATGTTACTTTCTTTCAAAAAATTAAATCAAAATACAAAATATTTTACATTTTTGCAAAAGCATTATTACATTTCAGTATAAATGATAATTACATTTAGATATTGTTTGGGTTACATGTAATTATAGTTAGTATTACATTTGAAAAAATGGGTAAAACGAGTTTTTTTTTTTGCAAAACAGGTGTTACGTTTACTTATGAACAATGTTAATTTATATGTATACAGTCATTACATTAAGTTATGGTAACTATTACTTTTGGTGAACGGCTGAAAAACCAAAAAAATAATATAAAAACTCAAAAAAAACCAAAAAATAAAATAAAATTTGGACCTCTGGGAGGCTGCCACGTGGCGGGTCATGCCCCATGGGTCATGGGTCGACCCGTCTCATACATGAGACGGATCCCCTTGTTCTCATGGGAGACCACTTCTTCATCTTATAGTACATTGATGAAAATTATCATTGTGGTAACGTGTAAGATCAAATATAAAATCAACAATATTTGTTCCCTTTTGCACCCGCTTCCATACTCTGGTCAGCCTCTCTCTTTCGTTAAAACCCGCCCCCCAACTGTTTGGCTCTTAAAATAGGACGGAGGAAGTATATATTTGTGGTATAATTACGAAAAAATTATTTTTAGATTTCATAATGTGTATATTTAAACATTTTGAGTTATTTGTAGCTGATGCATGGAGTGGAGATGTAATGTTGGAACAAAATATATAAAAATGCACGTCTCATAGTCAAAGATGGGTTAACATTAAATTGACTCTTATATCTTAATGAAAAGAGGTGGACAAGTCTTGTCTTATGTGTTAGTTATAAGAGTTGACCGGTGTTTGACCGAATATGAAAGTCAACATTAAAAAAATATGATTATCTTTGATTTATTTTGTGAAAAAATGTCTTTTGAACTTCAATTATAAGAGGAGAGTTAGTCTTATACATTAATTATATGAGTTTGATCGAGTTTGACCAAGTTTAACCAAATTATATTAGTTTTTTTTTCTTAAAAATTTGAAAAAAATGATTTTTTTTCCCGTTATATGTTAATTATAAGAGGTGGACATGTCCTATGTGTCAATTATAATAGTTGACTGATGTTTGACCGAATATGAAAGTCAACAATAATAAAATTATTATTTATTATTTATTTTGTGAAAAAATGTGAAAAATGACACTTATACTTCAATTATAAGAGGAGAATTGGTCTTATACACTAATTATAAGAGTTTTGACCGAGTTTGACCAAATAATATTAACTTTTTTTTTTTGTAAAAAAGTGAAAAAAGTGATTTTTTTTACTTTTATATACTCCCTCCGTCTCAAATTAGATATCGTTTTGGGAGTTAATTTTTGTCTCAAAATACTTGTCGTTTTAGAATTTTCAAGGCTTATTTATTGTTATATACCGATTCTACCCTTGTTAATGATAAGGAATTATCTCTTGCACACGCATTTAATAGTTTAGGTAGTTGGATTACTTTAGGGGTATATAAGACATTTTCATATACATTAATTGCATTTCTTAATATGTGTGAAACTGTCTAAAACGACATCTATTTTGAGACGGAGGGAGTATTAATTATAAGAGGCAGACATGTCTTATGTGTCAGTTAAAAGAGTTTGACCCGGATTTGACTTAATAATATTATATTTTTTCTTAAAAATTAAAAAAAGTGAAAAAAAATTGACTGTTATATGTTAATTGTTGGACTTATATGTCAGTTATAAGAGTTTGACCGGGATTTGACCGAATAATATTAATTTTTTTCTTGAAAGTTGAAAAAAGTGAATTTTTTTTTACTCTTATATGTTAATTGTTGGTCTTATATGTCAGTTATAAGAGTTTTGACCGGGATTTGACCGAATATGTTAATTATTGGTCTTATATGTCAGTTATAAGAGTTTAACCGGGATTTGACCGAATACTATTAATTTTTTTCTAAAAAGTTGAAAAAAGTGAAAAAATGACTCTTTTATGTTAGTTATTGGTCTTATATGTCAGCTATAAGAGTTTGATCGGGATTTGACCGAATAATATTATATTTGTTTATTAAAAGTTAAAAAAAAATGAAAAAAAGACTCTTATATGTTATTATTGGTCTTATATGTCAGTTATAAGAGTTTGACCGGGATTTGACCGAAAAATATTATATATTTTTTCTAAAAATTTGAAAAAAATGATTTTTTTTGACTCTTATATGTTAATTATTGGTCTTATATGTCAGTTATAAGAGTTTGACCAGGATTTGACCGAATAATATTATTTATTTTTTCCTAAAAGTTGAAAAAAGTGAAATAAAATTGACTCTTATTATAAGTGATATCCCACATCGGTGGGATATCCTTGGTTGGAGTGGTACTTAAAATACAACGAATTACCAATGAATACCAATACGTCCAAGGATTTTTGGGTGGGCTGTGGTAAGCCAAGTGGACCGAAGATATTAGTATTCATTGGGCCAGTGCGTGGTACTTGTGTAACGGGTCGGGCCTGCAGGCTCGGGTGGTTACAAATGGTATCAGAGCGTGTCCCGGCCGGAAGTGTGGAGCAAAGTGCTGTGCAGAACAAAGTGCACACCACGGAGTCGGTGGGAGTCACCTCTTGAATCCGTACGAGCCCCTCTTGAATCCACACTGCCCTGGGTTCCGATCCAAGTGGGTCTTGCCGGGGACGGCAAGGATCCAAGGTGGGGAGATTGTGATATCCCACATCGGTGGGATATCCTTGGTTGGAGTGGTACTTAAAGTACAACGAATTACCAATGAATACCAATACGTTCAAGGATTTTTGGGTGGGCCTGTGGTAAGCCAAGTGGACCCAAGATATTTGTATTCATTGGGCCAGTGCGTGGTACTTGTAACGGGTCGGGCCTGCAGGCTCGGGTCGTTACATTATATGTTAATTGTTGGTCTTATATGTCAGTTATAAGAGTTTGACCGGGATTTGACCGAATAATATTATATTTTTTTTCCTTAAAAGTTGAAAAAAGTGAAAAAAAATTTAGCTCTTATTTGTTAAATGTTGGTCTTATATGTCAGTTATAAGAGTTTGACCGGGATTTGACTGAATAATATTTTTTTTCCTTAAAAGTTGAAAAAGGTGAAAAAAATGACTCTTATATGTTAGTTATAAGAGGGTAGTTCAGTCTTTTTGCAAGTGAGGAGTGTCTCTGGTATTAGTGATCTATTGGGTCCTTATTTAGAATAAAAGTTGGTAATGGGGGCCCTAGAATCTAAAGCCCTAAAATCAACCCCTTTTTAATTTCTCCATACTGTGGCACGGGAACGGTACTAGTTATAAATACAAAAAGAAATCGTCTCTTGAGTTGTAAAAATATTTGATTTGACACGAATAAGAAATAAACATGGAAACCCAACGCCGTCTTCTAATTCTCTCTCTCCTCGCCGCAATTGCAACCATACAATTCATCACCGTCGCCGGCTACCCATCCCCGCCGTCAGCCAACAACACATCCTTCATCCGTAAAAGCTGCGCCACCACTCAGTACCCGACCTCTGCTACACTTCTTGTATTGAATTAGGGCTTAAATTCAATTTGGGGTTGACAGTTGTAATTGGGAAGCGTAGTGTACGTTGTTGTTTGGTTTATTTTAATTCTAGGCAGCTACGGCATCGTTTTGGGTTGTTAACCCACGACGTCGTTTTACTAAATAACAAGGTCCATCTGCGTGATGAACCCCTAGTGGCAATAATGTAATTTGTTTTGTTTGTTGCTCAACAACCTATATCTTCACATGGGTTGTGCTGAGATGGGTAAGAATTAATCAATGAATTTTCCCTTCCTCTTATTCTCTCTCATCCTCATTTCTCTCTCTCTCTTACTCTGAACTCTCAATTCAATCTCTTCTTTCTTAACCTAATTTCTCTATTTCTCGCTTTTGCGTAATAATTCTCTTTGAATTCCTTTTTTAATTGAGGAATTCCCACCCAGTTCATAACAAAACTGGTATCTGAGCATTCTCGATCGAGAAGGTTTCTGTACTTTCGTTGTTAACCAGGGTTGAAATGAGATACGAAGTTCTGGAGAATAGTTTCAAATCCTGTGATGAGAGGATCAAGGATTTGGTGAATGGCCACAACATATTGGAGAATACGATTCAAGTTAACAAGCAGGAGATGAAGACAGACATGGATAATTTACGCTTGGTGGTTGATGAATCAGGAACATGATGCTGTCAAATAGAAAGGAGTACACGGGAAAGACAAAAGCAGGTGAAGATGGTGGTTCTAACCAAACTGCTGGTCCGGAGAAGGAATCCATCTTAGGTGCTGGTCCTGGCAAAGGGGCACATGATAGGGCTCCACCACCTGGACATGGCGATCATGGTGATGAAGATGTGGAAGAGATTTTTGAGGAGGTATGGCTGGATAAGGACAAGGCCAGGAAGGTGGGATTCATGTCCGATGGTGGGATTCTGGACAGCTACAAAAAGCATTTGAAGCTTGAATTTCCAAAATTCAATGGATCTGACTATAGGGGATGGATTCTAAGTGTACTAAATTTTTTAAGTTCGGATTTGTGCATGTTGAGGATCAGGTAGAGCTCGCAACTATGCACTTTGAAGGAGCAGCTGAATGTTGGTTCCAAAATTACTTGGAAGAGTTGGAAGGTCTGACATGGAGAGCATTCACTCAGAAGCTAGCAGTGAGGTTTGGCCCCCAATTTCATGAGAATATAGAAGGTGAGTTTTCTAAGCTTCAACAACATGGCACTGTGGCAGATTATGTTGAGAAGTTTGAGGAGCTTAGGGCCATTATGAAATATGAAACTCCTGAGCTGAAGGAAAGGTACTATGTGAATGTTTTTGTTAAAGGATTAAGGGAGGATATTAGATACAGAGTCCATGTCCAATTTCCCACTACACTTACACAAGCTATTTGTATAGCTAGATTAGAAGAGTCCCATTTTGAATATGCTTCTAAGAGAACTAAGTACCAACCCTACAAACCTACTGTTGGGTTTTGATGCATCATGCACAGCAGAATTAAACATATAAATCAAACACCCATGAGCCCGGATCCGTGCATGTTGATTAAATTAAATACAAGATGAAAGAAACATACCCTTGAAGATCAAATCCATGAACACGGACATTAAGGTGCTAAAGCAAACACCCTCTATCGGTATCCATACGTCGAACGGATATCAAGAACACCTTCTTGATCTGGATTGCTAGACCCAAGGCTTGATGAAGAAACGATTTCTTCGTAGGAATTATTTTGCTCTTTGATTATTGTATTTTGATGATCATGGATCATCTAATAAATAATCATACCTCTCTATAATTTATTGTTTCTAAAACAATTGTTTGTGATTTCTAAAATCACCATTAGAGGCTGTCAAACCCGGGTACATATCTTATATGAGGGTTTGACCTAATTCCATTTGGGATCAGGATTCCTTTTTAATCAAGAAAACTGAACAAACTGGACTGTTACGGGGGGAAGAGCCTTACGGAGCCTTTCAAGCCGTACTATTGTTTGTGACCCAATAGGATTATACTATGTTGGCAACGAGTCCGAACCAGTCAAAACCCATAAGTCATAAGCGGACTCTAGCAAGCCATTATGACTACCCAATTAGTATAACTTTGAAAGTCCAAAGTAACCTTATAGAACATATCATAATCCCTTTGTCACGCGATATCATATTGGACATAAGTCATGGTCCACGTCAACTTATGTTGTCCAATGCTTTCTCAATCCGGAGTAGATTGATATGAGCAAATGACATTGAACACATCAATTCATTTGGGTATGACCATACATTATCATCAATCTCACTCATCGAGTGGCCAAGAAGATATCTCTCTTGAGAGAGTAACAAATCCCATCTTGACTTATCATTCTTCCTTACTGTAAGTACCCCAATCTTAACTTAAACCAACTTAGAGGAATTCTTAGCACCATTCAGGGATAAACTGATAGGCTAGGACCTCACTAAGAAAAACCTAAAATTCTAGGACTGTTCTGGAATTAATCTTAGAAAAATCCAGAAGCTCGTCAGGCTGAGCCGTACGGATGGTTTGGGTACTAGAAGGGCCCAGCCGTACGGCTAGTTTGTGTGCCTTCAGTCCTTATAAATTAAGACCCTTGCTGATCATTTCAAGGGGGAGAAATTGTTTTGTGAGCTAAAACTCTGCAGAATTGAGAGTAGAACACAATCATAAACACATTTGAGTGAAAGAGAGAAGAAGATAGGTTAGAACCAAATATTGGTGAGGCCTCCTTCTCCCACATCTTCTCTTCATCTCTTATTCTATTTTCATTTTGCTCATTTACTTACTTATTTCTTTACATTTCTTGCAATGATATAAATTGGAACCAAGCCTTGACTTGATTCATGGTGCCCTCATGTTTTATGCATGATCAAGGGTTACAAGCCAAGGATGATCAAGGCTTGTTGTGATTTAATGCACATTAACTTTATGTTTTTACATTTATGCAATTTACTTTATGTCTTTACATTTATGCAATTTACTTTCATGTCTTTACATTTATGTCTTGTATTTAAATTTTTCTTGGTGATTCATTGCACATATGGAGAGAGCCCTTTTATTTATATCATTTATGTTGATTTGTGTTGAAATGATCAAGTTTGATGGTAAAGTTTCAATCTTTACCATTCAACTTTGATCCAAACACAATAATGTCCATTTGGATGGTAAAGACTCAATCTTTATCCATCCAAATGTTGATTTTTGATATCCCAAGGCTTTTCCTTGGATGAATCATCCATTTGGATGTCAAAGTCTTCATCTTTGATCATTCAAATGGTGATTTTGGCTCAAATGACATGTTCATCAACTTTCTTCATTTTCCCCAATTATTGCCTTGATCATGCCCAAAACCATTTGTTTTGGTGTTTAATTAGTGATCAATGGCATAGGGATGATATAATTCATGTTTTGTACAAAGAAAATAAACTGAAAAGATTCAATTCTGTCCAGTTTCAGCAGAATACTCTATTTCTGCCTGAAACTGGACTGATTCCTGATAATCTGTCAAAATTCCCAGGACAACCCTCTCTAGCCGTACAGCTTGTTTCTCTAGGGAAATTTTTTTCAACTTAACCCCCTTTCTGTTAAACTGTTTGCAAATAAACCCCTTTCTGTTAAGTTTTTAACTGGTTTTGTTAAAAGTTAGTTTCTCCCATTTTTGAAAACACACACACACACACACACACACACACACACTTGCACATTTTTGGTCAATAAACTTAGGGAGACTCGGTTCTTCCGAGGTGTCTTGGGTGAACCGCGATAAGTTCTTCCCAAGACGTAACCTGACCTCCGAACTCACTTTCTCTAACCTTTTCCGTTAAATTTGGGTTTAAAATTAAATTTACGTGGCGACTCCGTTTTGTTTGAACATAAGAATGGCCCACGCATTGGAACTTTGTGACACACTAGACCCTAGGTTTGGTTCTTTTGGTCGGTGGAAGCCTCTTGCCCTATAGGACCCTCGCCCGGGATAGTCCATCCTTGGGAGCGTGCAGTACAGGTGAAAAATTAGGGGTCTATAGACGTAGTGATGGCCTCCACTGATCCAGGGTTTAGAATAGTTGTGAAAAAGAAGAGAAATCTTTCCAACCATCTAGGAATAAAATGTGTTTTAAGTAAACATGAACAAAAACAAAAGAATAATGATCTTTCACGTTGCATGAGCCTAAGCCTTTACCCAAACACTAGCCTGAACCGATACCCGAGTATGAACAAACCTCCTTGTCCCCCGCAGCACGTAAGAAGTGGATAAGAGTTCCAGGTCGCCGTCTGATTAGTGCCGAGTCCGATAGTTCGTCAGCAGCTTCACTCAGACTTCTCAGAATGACTAGCCCAGCGGGAAGTAGTAGTAGTGGTGACAACGCAGTGGATCCGAATGGTCTCACCAGGGAAGAATTGGTACAAGCTTTGGGGGCCGCTAGGGCCCGGGAAGAGAGTATCCATAAACATCAGGAAGAAATGCAGAATAGGGTGGTGGAAGCCCTAAGACAAAAGGGGGTGGCAGTTATGTTTGAAAATGATGGGTCTTTTGTGGAAATCACCGATGAAGAAGGGGTCGAAAATTTGTAACCTCAGAGCTACAACCGAGCCCCCCCCTCCTCAAACTTATCCTAATGTGGTGACCTCACGTCCCACGTTCCAAGCCACCATTCATCAAAATGAGCCTGTCACCCAAGCTCCCTTTGCCCCGCCAAGCGGTTTTCCATCATATCCACCTGGATTCATCCCAATGAGTCGAGTGCTGCTAGCGCCAGCCACTATTGGTCTGCCACCTCCAGCTTTGCCAATCCCATCCCAAGGAATACCATACCCATTTTACAATCCAACAGCACAAGCCTATAATGCAGTCCCACCATATATCCCTACCAGCAATCCTGCACACGGGTATGTCTACACCCACGTGCAACCCCAAAGCTCTCCTCTTGTGGTCCCATTCACCATTGTGCCTCCGACCATAGTTCCGGTGATAAGCCAAACCATGGGATCAATCAACTTAAGCCCACATATGGATCCCCAGATGGGGTGGTTGGTAGAAAGGTTGAAACAAATGGAAGAAAAATTTGAAGGGATCAACGGGAAAAGATCCTCTTTTGGGGTTACCAACCCTGACAAGATTGTCCCCCTACCTCACAAGTTCAAAATTCCAGACATCGACAAGTTTGATGGAACTGCTTGTCCCCAAACCCACATCAATGCTTACACCTTGGCAATGAGGATGAAGGGTTGTACTGTGCAGCAAATGGCGGATCATTTCTAACTTTCCTTGAGAGGGAATGCACTCAAATGGTTCTTCAACCTGAAAGACGAGTCCCGAGTAACATGGGACCGAATCAAGGAAGCGTTCTTCACCAAATACCGGTCCAACCTAGAGTGGGAAACTAATTGCACAGATTTGCAAAGCACTATACAAAAGGGTGACGAATCGGTCAGTGAATTCTACAAAAGATGGAACTATAAGCTTGGGGAAATCTCCAATCCGCCCACTGAGGATGAGCAATTGGACATCTTTCAATCATGTCTAAAACCTCAACTACGGGCCTTGATCAGGCATCACTTCTACCCCAATCTCCGAGCTATGGTCACCACCGGGTCCAAGTTCGAAAAGGCTCTCAGTGAGCAAACTTCCGCCCAAAGCAGTGGGAACTCCTACATGTACTGTCCCCCAACCACTACAAAGGGAAGGAAACCTTGGGAACAGTCAACAACATCCAAGAGGAGAACCCAAGGTAGAACCTGCAAGGGACGGGTAACCCAGAAAAATGCCGGTTCGTAAGGTTCGAAGACTTTGGGATGACCTTGAGCAAACTGTTTGAGGGATTGGTCAAGCAAGGCCTCACAAAACCCCTTGTCAACTTCCAACCCAAAAATCCCGAAAAGTACCTCGATGTGAACAAAAGATGTGCTTTCCACAACTATCATGGGCATAACACCGATGAATGCTCAGTTGTGAAATGTATCATTTTAGACTTGATTGAAAAAGGGAAGATTGAACACCCCAGGGGTCCGAATGTGGTCAACAACCCGTTTCCCAACAACAATGTCATAAACGTGATTGAGTTTGGGGAGCCAGCACACGTAACCTTTTTGGAATTCAACACCCCGATAATCGAGATTGGGGAGAGATGGAAGGACACCTTATGGGCTTGTGTGCAAGAAAGGAAGATGAAATGCCCATCAGATTACATGGTGGCCAATGTTTTGAGTGCGAGGGTCCTTCACCAGAATGCCAATGAATTGATTATGGTCAAGCTCACCTAGCACGAGCTGACGTATGAGGAGTGCATGGAGGAAATGGAAAAGGCCATCGAAAGCGCCTTAGGAGGCGAAAGCCATGGCCCAAACGAGTACTGCAACCCTCACGATGAGCATTTCCATGTCACAGAGCCGAGTAGCTCGCCATCCGGAGAAATGTTGGTTAGGAGAGTGTGTAGTTGTAATGGAGGAAAAGAAGAAGGATTCAATATAGCAAGAGTCCTAGAAATCTCCAATTATGAAAGGAATCTCGTCCAAATGAGAGGAGCAATCCGATCTATGCCTAGCCAAGAACTTCGGACCCTCTGTGCAAGTGACGATGAGGAGGCCCTCTACATGCCTCCTTGTGTTCCACACTCAGAAATGGAAGGAAACTTTCCTGTTTTGGAAGATCTCCTACCACTACCACTGTTGTCCCCACCATTGGATTTTGACAATGGAGAGTCAGCATTCCCGAGCCATTTCTGTTGCATGTTGACCATTAAAAAGCTCTGTGAAGCCGTAGGGGTGGCGAAAAGCAAACATACCCGTCCCATTTCCCTTGAGGAGATCCGTAGGTCCGTCTATCCGTCTAGAGTAAAGGTCACGGTGAATGAGTTGAGAAAAGAAGCTTGGCCTTATGACACCAAGGGCCCACCGATACCCGCAGAGGAGTCAGAGGAGGTTTGTGACCCCGTGGAAGTAAGTGTATTAACCCGCTCCAAGCAAGTACACACGGAAAACCCTAAGAAACCCCCTCCACGGGAACACCGCAGCATGCCTCCTTCCTATGATAAGGAAGTGGAAGTCCTAGATTCCACGAAGGAAGATCCTGTCCTCACTCAACTCAAGAGGACCCAAGCCAACATTTCCTTATGGTCTCTTCTTACCTCATCCTATCCCCATAAACTCAAACTAGAAGAATATCTAGTAAAAAACATGGTGCCCACCACGGCTACTCCCAAAGAAGCCATCCAAATGATTGGGAGTGTTCACTATGGGAATGTTATTACCTTCACAGATTTGGATCTACCGAAATTCGGGTCCAACCACAACGAGGCTCTTTACATCATGGTAAAATTGGATGAGCGTCGCCTTCCCCGGGTCTTGGTTTACAATAGGTCCGCCATGAATGTCCTCCTTGCCAAGATAATGGACCTGCTTGGCCATAAAGCTGAAAATCTGAGACTCTCCACAATCACGATCAAAGCCTACGACTCCATGGCACGATCAGTCTTAGGGGTAGCTACCTTGAATCTTTGGTTTGGAAAACAAGTGGTGCCAATATTCCAAGTACTTGACATCCCTATCTCATTCACCGCCTTATTAGGCCGTCCCTGGCTCCACAAGGTCAATGGAGTAGCTTCTACTCTCCACCAGTGCTAAAAATATGTGCAAGGGAACAACCTAACGGTCATCTATAGGGACAATGTCACCACAGAGGGAACCAACACCAACAGGATCCCCGTGCTAGAAATCAAGCACGAGGGGAATGGCATGGTACTAACCGGCTTCACAGAGATACCTCCCAAAACTCACATTTGTTGTGTGGACCTCACACTCGCAAGGGTTAAGATTTCCCCCGCAATGAAAATGATGCGCTTAATGCACTACTTGCCGGGGCTCGGTATAGGGAAAAGGCTGCAAGGTACACACAAGGTCGTCGACATCAAGGAGCAAAATACACTCCATGGCTTGTGGTATACGCCAACCCCCGAAGATGTGAGAATGGATAAGGAAATGGATCGGAAGAAAAGACAATCCAAGGCTCGAGGGATCTCGTATAAGGCTCCTAATCTCCGTCCCTACACCTTTGACATGGGCCGCTACTTTGTGAAAGGGGGATCCCAAACTGAGGGCCCGGGTGCAAGGAAGCTGTTGATGGTCACCGACTGGGATAAGCTACAAGAGGATTTTACAAGGTTCCGGGGAATGACTGCCAACCTCATAAGAAGGATGTTCCTCGATATGCCTGAAATGCCCGGTCCTACCGGGGCTACAGTAACGCATGAGCACATCTTCAAAGGGGTTCCTGAGGTTGTAAAACAATTAAAAGCTTTGTTCACAGAAAAGGATGCGAGAAGCCAAGAAACACGTCATAGATGACGAGTGGAATGGCACGGTAATGAAGGAAATGTTTGGAGAAGAGATGGTTGTACCAGACTTGGCTGATCTGGGAAACAAAATGATTGCTGTGATAGAAAAAGGATCCCCTGAAACTTTTGATCCCCGCACCTTGGTTGGACCCGATGATATGCCTCTGAAGAATTGGGTAACTTTATCCAGACCAGTGGCTAGCAAGGAGGAGATGACTGCGAAACTTGGATTGGTTCCCCGCCCCCTAGAGTCAGATGCATAGGATCCAATGTAGTCGAGTCCCCTTAATCCCTTGTCTTCGAGTTTGAGTCTTCTTTATCCGAGGGCCTCACGCCCGAGGATTATGATCTTGTAGCCAATGTTGTATTCCCTTTCGCTTTAAATGAAATGATAGACCTTTCCGAGTATCCCCTCATTGCCAACTTATTAGATGATAAATTAACTAATAATCTAAAAACGGTTAATGATGAATCACCTAATAATGCAAACACACTAAATGTACAATACATTAAAGAACTTTCAAAGCAGGTTATTGATCGAGAGGAAAACTGTGCCCAAGCTGCCGAAGAGGTTTTGACTAAGGTGAATTTGGGATTCGTCGATGAGCCAAAAAAGACACAGATTGGTAGCTACTTCAAAGGGGCCGAAAGGAAAGCCTTGGTTAAAATACTCAGAATATGTGGATGTATTCGCTTGGTCCTACAAAGATATGCCAGGGTTGGATGCTTCCATTGTAGAGCATAGAATCCCCGTGGATCCCGAAGTGAAACCGGTGAAGCAAAAACTTCAGAGAATCAAACCGGAATGGTCCTTGAAAGTCAAGGAGGAAATTGAGAAATTACTCCGAGTCGGCTTTATAAGGGTGATAAAATACCCTTCATGGCTCTCCAACATAGTAACAGTCACGAAGGCCAATGGGAAAGTCCGATGCTGTGTTGACTTTAGGGACCTCAACAAACTGAGCCCTAAGGATGATTTCCCTCTCCCGAATATCGACATGCTCGTAGACACAACTTCGAGGTTTGAGGTCAAGTCCTTCGTGGATGGTTTTGCCGGGTATAATCAGATTAAGATCGCTGAAGAAGACCAAGAAAAGTCTGCCTTTACCACCCCGTGGGGAACCTTCTGCTACACTGTGATGCCTTTTGGATTAAGAAATGCTGAGGCTACCTACCAAAGGGCCGCAACCGCACTCTTCCACGACATGATCCATAAGGAGATATAGGTGTATGTTGATGATATTATCATCCATTCCAAGGGAACCGATGGACAGCATTTGGTTGACTTGAGGAAGTTCTTTGACAGACTAAAGAAACACTCCATGAGACTCAACCCAGCCAAGTGCACTTTTGGGGTCTCCCGCGGAAAGGTTTTAGGGTACATGGTCACCGAACGTGGCATTGAGATTGATCCTCAAAAGGTTAAGGCAATTGTGGAGATGAGGCCACCCGTACTCAAACAGAAGTGAAAGCTTTTATGGGACGACTGCAATATATTAGTCGTTTCATAAACCAACTCACCCCCACATGTGAGCCCATTTTCAATTTTTTGAGAAAGAACGCAGAGGTTGAATGGAATGAGGAATGTCAAAGGGCCTTCGAGAAAATCAAAGCCTACCTTGCCCATCCGCCAATCCTTTGCCCTACGCACAAAGATAAGCCTCTCTTGTTATAGTTGATAGTTACCAACACGTCAGTAGGAGCCATGTTGGCCCAAAAAAAGAAGGATTCAAAAGTGGAGAATGCCATCTACTTCGTAAGCCGAAAACTGCAAGGGAGTGAACTTAACTACTCCGCCATTGAAAAGACGTGTGCCGAACTAGTATGGGTGGTGAGAAAGTTGAAACACTACATGCATTCCCACTCAATACAACTCATCTCCAAGATAGATCCAATCAAATGCTTGTTGGAAAAGCCATCTCTGTCTATGAGACTCGCCAAATGGTCATTCTTCCTAGCATAATATGACATCAGTCATGTGACATGAAAAGCAGTCAAAGGAAGAGTTATGACGGAACACTTGGCAGATTTCCCTAGCAATGAAGAAAAAGAAACTGAGCCACAGTTCCCCGACGAAGGGATATTCGCTATCGAAGGAGAAAACAAATGGCAATTGTTCTTTGATGGTGCTGCAAACAAGAGGGAAATGGCATTGGAATGCTCTTGGTGGATCCAAAGGACGAGCACACCCCTATTGCCGCTGAGTACATCAAATTGAACTTTGATGTAACCAATAATGCCGCTGAGTACGAGGCATATACGGCCGAGTTAGAAGCTGCCCTCGAAAGAAATGTGAAAGAATTGGAGGTATATGGAGATTTGGCTTATGGAAGACGTTGGACCCGGGGCTGCAAAAATATCATGCCAACATGGAAGAGCTCATGGCCCAATTCAAATAGGTCAGTTTTCATTACCTTCTAAGGGATCGAAACTGTTTTGCGGATGCATTGGCCACCTTGGCCTCCTTGGTGGAAATTCTCGAAGGAAAATCAATAAAACCCTTCAGGGTTGGTAGGAAAGAAAATCCAGCCTACTGTTGTGCGATAGACAGAATCCCAGAAAAGGTAGAAGAGCCATGGTACAACCAAATCTACCAATTCCTCAAGGAAGGGGAATCTTCCTTCACAAATGAGAATGGAGAGTACAAGGATGGGATTAAGGCCAAAGGCATGATAGCTCTCAAACGGTTAGCATCTCACTATGTCATCCTGGGGGACATCTTGTATAAGAAACGCCATTAGGGCCTCCTCCTAAGGTGCATAAACATGGAAAAGGCAAGAGAACTCATGAAAGAAGTCCATGGCGGGGTGTGCGGTCCCCACATGAACGCACGGGCCCTAATGCACGTCATCCTATGAATGGGATATTTTTGGATCTCGATGGAAGCCGATTGCATACAATTTGTGAAGAAGTGTGATAAGTGTCAACGGTTCTCCAACCTTAATCACCTACCGCCTCATCATTTGTACTACATGACAACCCTATGGCCCTTCTCAACTTGGGGCATTGACATCATTGGAAAGATCTATCCACCCAGAAGTAATGGCCATGAATTTGTCTTGGTAGCTGTGGACTATTTCACAAAATGGGTCGAAGCCAAATCTTACAAGGTCTTAACTTCGAAAAAGGTTGAGGAATTTATAAAAGAAAATATCATGTTCTGTTACGGAGTCCCAAATGAGGTCATCACCGACAATGGCTCACACTTTAAAGCGGAGTGTGATCGACTGTTAGAAGAATTCCGAGTCACTCGCCACAAGTCTTCCCCCTACAGTAGGGATGGCCAAACAGAACCGGAACCAGAAAACTGGACCGGACTAGAGAAGCACGGAACGGAGCAAACCGGCGAATAAACCGGAACTGGAATAACCAGAATCGCCATTCATCCGGACCGGTTACGGTTCACATAAATGGCGAACCGGACCGAAAATCCCTTATTTTTAAATAATTTTAAAGGCGGGACCGGAACCGTACCAAAACCAGAACCTAACTGGAACCGGATTGTGCCAATCGGAACCGGGGTAAGCACGGGCCGGTTCAGGGTCACATATATGCCGAACCGGAACCGGGTCCGGAACCGATTTTGGCCATCCATACCCTACAGGCCTCAAACCAATGGCGCGGTGGAAGCCACCAACAAGACACTTAAAAGGATCATTAGAAAGATGGCAACACGAGGAAAAGATTGGCCTGAAAAGCTACATCTAGCACTATGGGGCTATCGAACCTCAGTCAGGACCGCCACCAGGGAAACCCCTTTCGCTTTGACCTACGGGATGGAGGCCATGCTCCCAGCCGAGTTGGAAGTTCCGTCATTGATAATCCTATTGGAAAACAAAATTCATGAGGTAGACTGGCTCTGGAGTCGACATGATGAATTGGGCTTGCTAGATGAGCGTCGTCTGAAAGCAATGGAACATATCCGTGCCTACCAAGGGAGAATGGCACGGGCCTTTGACAAGAAAGTGAAACCCCGACAAATTCGGGTAGGGGATCTGGTCCTTAAGGAAAAACCCCTAGGAAGGTCTAACCCTGATGGAAAAAACTTGTATGGATTGTTCCCTTTGTGGTGCAAGAGATTTTTTCGGGAGGAGCAATGAGACTCGCAGATTTTGATGGCAATCCCTTCATGCACCCGGTCAACGGTGATAAGTGTTGGGTTTTGGGGCAACATGCGCAGCGGAAGAAAGCGATAACAATCAACAAAACCCTAAGCCCCAAGATCCATTCATGATGATTAAATTAATAGCAAGATGAATTTAGAATACTAATCATGATGGAGCTTTAAAATTTTCGGATCTTTAAATCTTCAAATCTTCAAGCTTTAAGATTTGATCTTCCCGTTCTTCGCGTTCTTTGAATCATGATCACAGGAACATGAACTTTGAGATGTTAAAGCAAACATCCTCTATGTGTAACTACACACGAACGAATATCTAGAACGATTCTAGATGTGGATTGCTAGACCCATTAGAAAACACGCTTTTCTAATCTTCAAAGGCTATATGAAATTATTGGTGTTCTTGAGCTTTTGATTCATAATCTAAACTCAATAATATGTTTCACAAACACATGGAGGCTACCAATAATGATATATTCTTATTTTGGTTAGTACCTTGTAAAGAGAGGTGTATTTAAACTCAAAAGTCATAAACCATTTAGGAAATTTAGTCCAAATCCCATCAAAATCCGAATAAAAAAAACAGGCTCTCTGGAAGAGTGGTCCGCCCGGGGCACCACACTGGTCCGCCCGGAGCAAGGCATGGTCCGACCGGGTCATGTCTTGGGTCCGGCCGGACCTGCCCTTTTCCAGCCTTCTCCGTTTATCCTTAATTCCGATTTTACGCTCTTTTACGCAATTCCAATTTTAGCCTTTTCTTTGATTCGTTCTTTTGTGTGTGACCCCATAGGATTATATTAAGTTGATAATGAGTCAAACCAATGTCAAACCCATAAGTCATGAGCGGACTCTAGCAAGCCATCATGACTACCCAATTAATATAACTTAACGAAGTTCGTTATCCTCATAGAACATATTACAATCCTTTTGTCACACGATATCATATTGAACATAAGTCATGGTCCACGTCAACTTATATTGTTCAATGCTTTCTCGATCTTGAGTAGATTGATTATGAGCAAACAACATTGATCACATCAATTCTTTACATCTTTTAGCATTGCTACTTAATGAACCATATACATCAACATCTATTAGGTTTAATAAGTCACTAGCTTTTTTACTACTCCTAGTAAAAGATGTCTTGGTCCAAGTAAATAAGATTTGCATAAATCATATGATTCAAAATCATATGATTTTAAAACTCCGTCCCATGGAATTTTAGATATGCGTCTCTTATTTATTTGATAAAAACAATTAATGCATAAAGAATTTAATTATTTATGTTATAGCCTTATTTATTATTTTGTTCTTCAAGATTTAGGATATAAGATTTATTTATATGATTTAACAATACAATAAAGTAAATCATAATAAATAATGGACCTTTTCTTATTCTCAATAAGAAATAGATATCATTTACTATCTTATAACAAAGTAATACTTTCTACTTAATGAATAAAGCCACTTCATAAGTGTTCTACGAACAATGTCGCAACTTTTGCATCATTACCATTCGTAGATTAAATTAATCTTAAGCAGTCTTTCAATTTACTAATTCTTGCACATTTTACAAATGTGAGATCTACATCCGGTATCCAGTACCCAATAATTAAAAGTAGAAAGATTAATTTTATAACATAAATATTCGAAGTGGTAGTCTCACTACCATTTGCTTTCTTTGATCATCCAGTATGTTGATTACAATTTTTAAATAGTCAATCCAATTGCCATGTTAGCAAATTGTATTATTTAGAGTTATAATTTTAGCCACAATTATTTCCTTTAGGTTTGACAACATTTGTCTTACCTTTATCTTTTAATCCTCTTTTTTTTTTTTAGAAATTCATGAAGTCAAAAATCAAATTTTCGACTTAGATCATCTTTCCGTATGATAGTTCAGATATTGAGCACGAACACGTCTCATCAATTTAACTGATTTCAGCAATTAAGAACAATTGAATATTCTGATTTCTGTCTTCCGAATTCTGAATTGACATCACTTTTCAGGAAACACGGTTTCGAAAACCAGCCATCTGAAACTAGATTCAATCCCAGATTAATTTTGAACTTGACGTTTAATTTCAGGAAACACGGTTTCTAAAACCAACCATCTGACAATTAAATTCAACTCAAAATATTTATCATAGAAGTAATAGATTTTAAATTTCCAAAATTTACCTTAAAATTGCTTTTCTAGATTCAATTAGGATTTGGTGTTCATGTTGATCCAATCATCATGATCATCAAAACCTAGAATAAACAATTTATTCATGAATCTAAGATCATCAACAAGTTAATCAAATTAAATTTTGATGATCCTACGGAACATATTAATCAAACTAATATTGCAATTTAGGTTACTTAAGATTGTTAAGATGTAAAATTTCCGTTCTTGCTTTAGAACAATTCTTAAGCTCATGATCCAATCAAAGAAATTAATTTCATTCTCTTTTAACTTTGTCCTTTTAAGAACAGATCGCTGTAATAAACATAATTAAAGTTTAACATAATATTCTACAGAAATATGCAAATAAATATACACCTATATTTCATACCAATCATTTAAGAGATAATTATTGTATTTCATAAATACTCCCACTAAATTATGTAACCTTCATATACATCAAATGTATAATATAATTTTAAGTGGGCTAAGATCCATATTTCACTTAATCTTACGTCCGCGAGGGCAAGATGCATAAGACCAAGCTATTTAGGTAGATAACTCCTTATCAATCACATCATATGTGACTCTTAGATCATTTATGAGATTTTTTTAGACATGTTTTAATCTCATCTTAGGCCCATAACTCTTATGATAGCCTAATTAAGTCAAACCACGTTAAACGCATAAGAACCACTCTTTCACTCATCATGCTCATACACTGATAGAATTAATGCGTCTCGCGATGGTTAGAGCCCGCATAAAAATACCCGGTGTACTTACATGTGTTTTAATAGTGGATCGGCACATAACTTAAATTTTAAGAAGGTTCTTTCATATAGCATATAACACGTTTATGAGCACATAACATGTAAAGCATCAAGATCAGTCATTAAATTAATCTCCATTAATTTAAGCATGATATTTCCGTGTCATTAGTTTCTCTATAATTATGAGGATGAGACTTTTTGAACTTTGGTTATCATCTCCAAATCAAGACAACAAGAAGTGCGGCCGAACTAAGTCATAGGCAACCACAATTCCGCACTAATTCAAGAAACAAAGAAGGTAGTCCATGTGGCCGAAACTAAGTAATAGATGGTCGCGATGAACGTAGGCCAATTGTATTCACAATTCCACATGGATCTCCAAACTTGAATCAAGAACTTTGTTTCTCAATTTTAGCAATTATGAACTCTTCATAATTCTAACTTCGTTTTATCTTTGAA
This sequence comes from Campanula takesimana, assembly GCA_026119855.1. Lineage (NCBI taxonomy): Eukaryota > Viridiplantae > Streptophyta > Magnoliopsida > Asterales > Campanulaceae > Campanula > Campanula takesimana. The sequence continues at coordinate 513,444 of JAOWBW010000863.1, forward strand.
TCTTTGATTGCGATCAATTTTGGGAAACACAGTCTCGAGAACGTAGGCTAGCCATCCAAAACTTGATCCAATCGCAGAATCATAGGACTAAAACAAATAGGAGAGTTAAACCCTTAATCCACCCCATGACCCTAGCCGCTCCCCATTGCAGACCCGGAGGTCCGGCCGGGTCGCTGACTAGGTCCGGTCGGACCCTCTGGAAAAATGAAACAGTTTTTCAAGTTTCAAAATTTTATCTCAAAAATATTTTTCCCTGATTCAATTTAGGATTTGATGTTCTTGATGATCCAATCATCATGATCATCAAAACTTTGAATAAACCATTTATTCTTGAATCTCTAGATTATCAAAACTTTGATCCAATCAAAAATTGATAACCCAAACAATTTTAAATCCACCATAATTTTATTGCGATTAATAGTGCGATTAAAGTTACAAAAACAATAAACCACATAAAACGCTTAAACTACAAAACACCATGAATCAAAATTCAAATAGCATGTTAACACATATAATCCAATTATATTATTAACATGATATTATTAAAGTAATCATGCATAAACGGGGCTCTGATACCACTCTTGGGTTTTGGGGAAACATGCGCAGCGGAAGAAAGCGATAACAATCAACGAAACCCTAAGCCCCAAGATCCATTCATGATGATTAAATTAATATCTAGATGAATTTAGAATACTAACCATGATGGAACTTTAAAATTTTTGGATCTTCAAATCTTCAAGTCTTCAAGCTTTAAGATTTGATCTCCTCGTTCTTAGCGTTCTTTGAATCATGATCACAGGAACATGAACTTTGAGATGTTAAAGCAAACATCCTCTATGTGTGTCCACACGCGAACGAATATCTAGAACGATTCTAGATCTGGATTGCTAGACCCATTAGAAAACACGTTTTTCTAATCTTCAAAGGCTATATGAAATTATTAGTGTTCTTGAGCTTTTGATTCATAATCTAAACTCAATAATATGTTTCACAAACACATGGAGGCTGCCAATAATGATATATTCTGATTTTGGTTAATACCTTGTAAATAGAGGTGTATTTAAACTTAAAAGTCCTAAACCATTTAGGAAATTTAGTCCGAATCCCGTCAAAATCTGAATCAGAAAAACAGGCTTTTTGGAAGAGTGGTCCGCCCGGGGCACCAAACTGGTCTGCCCGGACCAAGGCATGGTCCGACCGGGTCATGTCTTGGGTCCGACCGGACCTGCCCTTTTCCAGCCTTCTCCGTTTTTCCTTAATTCCGATTTTACGCTCTTTTACGCAATTCCAATTTTAGCCTTTTCTTTGATTCGTTCTTTTGTGTGTGACACCATAGAATTATATTAAGTTGGCAATGAGTCAAACCAAGATCAAACCCATAAGTCATGAGCGGACTCTAGCAAGCCATCATGACTACCCAATTAATATAACTTAACGAAGTTCGTTATCCTCATAGAACATATTACAATCCCTTTGTCACACGATATCATATTGAACATAAGTCATTGTCCACGTCAAGTTATATTGTTCAATGCTTTCTCGATCTTGAGTAGATTGATTATGAGCAAACGACATTGATCACATCAATTCATTTGAGCGCGGCCACGCATTTCATCAATCTCACTCTACGAGTGGCCTAAGCAGATATCTCTCTTGAGGAGGGACAAATTCCATCTTGACTTATCATTCTTCCCTATAAGAATCCGATTATGCCAATCGTAGCCTTTATAACCACCCGGTTAGGGGTAGCGTTTGAGTACGTCAAACATATTGTTCATCATGTGGAAGACCATGATAATCTCAGGTCTAAGGATATCAAATAATATGACTATTATGAGATTTAATTATGACATTTGACCATGACATAAATCGCCTAGGTGGCTCAAGTCCAGTACTTGTTCTCCAACAAGTACCCATAAGCTTAATTTGTATCACATACACATGATCATCATATGATCATCAATTAAACTTATACTAGTCATTCATAAGTACTAGGGACGGGGATTATTATAATAAACATGTAAAACATATAATAGTCCAGGGTTATCTCCATAACAAATGTGAACATGATGTAACGTAAGGCTTTTCTCAAGGACCTAGGGCATAATATCCAACAATAAGCTCCGTCGCTACTTTGTTTAAAAAAAAAAAGGTCGCACCGTAATTCATGGGAAAGAACTACGATGACCTGAGCCCCTTAGTCCTATTTGTAAAAAGGGAACGTAGGCAGCCAATTTTTTGGTCTGGTCTTAAAAATAAATAAAATCCAAATTCAGTTTTGAAAGAAGCTCCTATGTGAATCAAAGATAAGTAACCATTGTCACTATAGTTAAAACAATTCTTTGATGAGTTCAAACACGGTCTACTCTCGACTTAATAATATGCTGAAAATACAAATAAAACACCTAAACGAACTAATGTGTCTGCAATGACAATGGTTGGATACTTAGGATATAGGGCCGTCAATGCTCCTCACATGTCCACCTCTTCTTTTGACTTCTCCGAGTCTTCTTTTTCTTTGTGTCAAAAATCTCGATTTCTTTCCTTTCAAGGTCAGATCTCTCCCGGCCTCCTCAATGAGTCCGGGTACCCTCAATGCTGTATCGAGTGCAACCTGAGCCTGGAAGTTCCCCATCCGTGCTTCGACCTTAGGTACTGCAGCCATTCTCCCCTCAGCCAGAGCCTGATAGTCCTCGACAATATCTCCAGTATGGTTATGGCCACTCGCCACAGCCTCGGTCTCCCTCAGAGTCCTACTAGTCATAACCCTTTCCAAGAATGGCCTCACGCCTCTCCTCGATGAGATCCTGAGTCTGCCCCATAGTCTGTTCATACCAATCCAAGTAAACCGTGGTTAGAATTGTGCTAGCTACGCCCCTGAGAAGTACCCAAGCCGGAAAGAGGGGATGTGTCCACAGTTGAGCAAAAAGTGAAGTGGTAGATGGATCCCATATGGACAGTGACAAAGGCCTCAGATGCTCCAGGTTGATATCCAACCACTCCGACAAAGGAGTTTGCAGCAACCCAAACTGCCTACGAACCAAGGAAGGAACATAGAAAGATGATCCTAAAATTCCCGGTACCTGAACAATGGGAGAACCCCTCTGGTATTCTCTCACGGAGCTAATACGCCAATGTGGAACCCACCAACGAATCTGTGAGGTCCAAAGCCGAGCCATATAAGCTTCCCAATCACCTTGGGCAAAATCCAAGAGTATGCCTCTCAAGGAATAAGACCACGGTTTGTGAGGAAGAGGAGCCTCAGGAACGGCCATCAACCTCTCCCTCCGCCACATGGTAAGAAGAGCAGGGCTACCACTACGCATAAAACCATAACCCAAGGCTAAACGATCCATGCCGTGAAGGGTCTCTCCTAGGATCAAAGGAACGATGTCTTTCCCCGCAATGCATTCCTCAAGGACGCTCAACAAAACCCTATGGCAAGTGCCCTTGGAGCCAACTTTATAAAAAAAGGCAAGAACGCACAACCCAAAGGCATTCCAAGAAGCCTCATCCATGCGATCCGTAAACTTTTCGGGAAGGTCCGAAATGTCAATAAAAGTTGGATCGAGAACCATGCACTGAGCCTCTTCTAAGGGAATATCGAGAAGAGAGACCAACCTTTTGAAACACATTGTGTCATCAATCAAAGGAAGAGCGATGACCTCTGTGTCTACACCTTCCACCAAAGCCTTGAAATCCCCATAGGTCGAGGTAATCTCGTTGTAGGAAAAACAATACACATGTCTCCTGATATCCCAAAAGGTCGCGGCAGCTCTCAAAAGCTCGAGATCCGGGATGAATTCCTTAAGAGACCAATGGGACTTAAGCCCAAACTTGGCTTGGAAAATGCCTTTGTTTTCTCTCATGTGATGCCGCATCCAAAGCCTAAGGTTGCTTTCAAAGAAATCTTGATCAATTTTGGACAATTTTGGTGGTTTCCCCATAAGAAAAGACTCCATGGAAGAGAGAACTTTCGAAACAAGGAGAAGAACTTCCCCTGGACTCCAAGATGAGGCACTTAAGAAGATGGCCATGCCTGGAACAAAATTCAATTCAAAAAGTATACCCACTGGCCCAGCCGTACGGCTACTTTTGCCTGTCAGAATTGATGGTTTCTTGTTGGAAGTTGGGTTTATGATCCCATCCATTGAAAGCCCCATCCCAACCATACCATAAACACCCCGATATTTACCCTTCTTTAGCTCATGCAACATGATTTTGGACCTAGAAAAGGATTAGGCCTCCCATTGAAAATTTGAAACCTTAGACGGTCCCCACACGACGTAAGCCCATTGTTTTGAGCAAAATATTTGTGTAGAAAAACTAGGCGGTCCTTGACGTAAGCCCATTAAATGTTGGAAAAAAAATCCCCGGCAGTCCAAATGCGACATAAGACCATCCAAGTCCCAATATTGACCAAATGAGAGTCACATCTTATATGGACCAAATAAGAGTCACGTCTTATATTGACCAAATGAGAGTCACGTCCTATATTGACCAAATAAGAGTCACGTCCTATTTTGACCAAATGAGAGCCGAGTCCGTCCTTAGTCAACCTTCCCCGTAGAGTCAAGTTGACTAAGTCCCGACTGTGACCAAATGAGAGTCAAGGCCGATGCCCCGGAAGTCCTTAGTCGGACGTAAGACCAGTATTCCCGTCAAACTCCCCAAAGATGGAGTTGACCTGAGCCTTGACCTAAAGTGGTCATTTTAGGTTGAAGCCTTTGTCCCGGCAGTCCAAGCACGACATAAGACCATCCTTTAGTCAACCCTCCCCGTGGAGTCAAGATAACCAAACCTTTGACCAAAGAGAGTCAAACTCGTCTTTTAGGAGAGAATGACAAATATTCCCCTACATTTTAGGAGAGAATGATAGATATTCCCCTACATTTTAGGAGAGAATGACAGATATTCCCATACATTTTAGGAGAGGATGAAAGATATCCCCCTTTTCGGTGAGGCTACCATCAAAAGCCCGTAGGTTTAAATAACCTTAAAGTCGCTTACCCCCCGAACTACGTCCGACGGTCCCAATGTGACGTAAGCCCATGGATGGTTCTGTTGAAAGATTGACCGGGCAAAGCAAAGAATTTTCCCGACGGTCCTTGACGTAAGCCCATTGAACATTGAAAAATTGTAATCCTTGCTTTGACCAAATGAGAGTCAAATCCCGTGTTGGCCAAATAAGAGTCAAACCCCGATGTTAACCAAGTGAGAGTCAAGTCCACTCTAGGAGAAGACGAAAGATGTCCACCTATCCCCAGTATATTTAAAGGAGAGGATAAAAGATATCCCCCTTTTGTTTAGGCTACCATCACAAAAGCCCCTAGTTTGAGACGCTAAGTTCCTCACCCGACCTTAACGGTCACCCCTAGTTTGAGACGCTAAGTTCCTCACCCGACCTTAACGGTCACCCTTAGGTTTAAGTAGCCTTAAAGTTTCTCGCCTTTGAACTACGTTAGGCTTGATTCCCCGCGAACGGGATACGTAGGAATCCTATACCACTAGGTCTAGCCATGCAACCAAATCGGTCAAGCCGTCTTCCCATCATAGACAGATTAGGATGCTTTTTTATCGACAACCTCGCTTCCAAAAAGCGACGTTGCCGAGGGGCTCTGTAAGTACCCCAATCTGAACTTAAACCAACTTAGAGGAATTCTTAGCACCATTCAGGGATAAACTGATAGGCTAGGATCTCACTAAGAAAAACCTAAAATATTAGGACTGTTCTGGAATTAAACTTAGAAAAATCCAGAAGCTCGCCAGGCTGAGCCGTACGGATGGTTTGGGTAGTAGAAGGGCCCAGCCGTATGGCTGGTTTGGGTGCCTTCAGTCCCTATAAATTAAGACCCTTGCTGATCATTTCAAGGGGAGAGAAATTGTTTTGTGAGCTGAAACTCTGCAGAATTGAAAGTAGAACACAATCATAAACACATTTGAGTGAAAGAGAGAAAAAGATAGGTTAGAATCAAATATTGGTGAGGCCTCATTCTCCCCCATCTTCTCTTCATCTCTTGTTCTATTTTCATTTTACTCATTTACTAACTTATGTCTTTACATTTCTCGCAATGATATAATTGGAACCAAGCCTTGACTTGATTCATGGTACCCTCATGTTTTATGCATGATCAAGGGTTACAAGCCAGGGATGATCAAGGCTTGTTATGATTTAATGCACATTTACTTTATGTTTTTACATTTATTCAATTAACTTTATATCTTTACATTTATGCAATTTACTTTCATGTCTTTACATTTATGTCTTGTATTTAAATTTGGCTTGGTGATCTATTGCACATATTGAGAGTGCCCTTTTATTTATGTCATTTATGTTGATTTGTGTTGAAATGATCAAGTTTGATGGTAAAGTTTCAATCTTTACCATTCAACTTTGATCCAAACACAATAATGTCCATTTGGATGGTAAAGACTCAATCTTTATCCATCCAAAGGTTGATTTTTGATATCCCAAGGGTTTTCCTTGGATGAATCATCCATTTGGATGTCAAAGTCTTCATGTTTTGTACAAAGAAAATAAATTGAAAAGATTCAATTATGTCCAGTTTCAGCAGAATACTCTGTTTCTGCCTGAAACTGGACTGATTCCTGATAATCTGTTAAAATTCCCAGGACAACCCTCTCTAGCCGTATGGCTTGTTTGTCCAGGGAATAGTTTTTTCAACTTAACCCCCTTTCTGTTAAACTGTTTGCAAGTAAACCCCTTTCTGTTAAGTTTTTAACTGGTTTTGTTAAAAGTCCGTTTCTCCCATTTTTGAAAACACACACACACACACACACTTGCACATTTTTGGTCAATAAACTTAGGGAGACTCGGTTCTTCCGAGGTGTCTTGGGTGAACCGCGATAAGTTCTTCCCAAGACGTAACCTGACCTCCGAACTCACTTTCTCTAACCTTTTCCGTTAAATCTGAGCTTAAAATTAAATTAATGTGGCGACTCCGTTTTATTTGAACATAAAGTGCCGTGTTTGATTCTCGAGGGTAAACTTTTCCGTGTTTTCCCGCGGGAATCTTACACCTACAAGAATCCGATTATGCCTATCGTAGCCTTTATAACCATCCGGTTAGGGGAAGCGTTTGAGTACGTCAAACATAATGTTCATCATGTGGAAGACCATGATAATCTCAGGTCTAAGGATATCAAATGATATGACTATTATGAGTTTTAATTATGACATTTGACCATGACATAAATCTCATAACAGGTCTATCCAGTACATTTTTCTCCAACAAGTACCCACAAGTTCAATCTGCATCCTATGCACCATAATCATCATATGATTATCCATTAAACTCATGCTAGCCCTTTATAAGTGCTAGGGACAATGATTGTTATAATAAACATGCAAAATATATAATAATCGGGTTTATTATCTCTATAACAATGAAGCTATGATATAACCCATAGGCCTTTATCAAGGGCCTAGGGCATAATATCCAACAATCTCCCATTTTCACTAGGCCCAATCAACGTGTATCCAATACCCATTGAGCTTAGTTATAATCTCCATCATTTTGCAAGCGAGCTTATGTAGGATGATTATCCTTGTTATCATCATAAGGTATTTTTGAATATTTTGACATCTCCCATCTTTGATGATTTTTCGAATAAGTTAGAAATGTCTGAGTATATGTTTAGATAAAACATTAGCACATTGGATTGTGTAATAACAATTATTGACACAATGAATGACCAAAAAATTAGTGACATAGAAACAATTTCTAGTTTACTAATTAGTCTTCTCATCCAAACATCTTTCTAATTGCATCTAATGCTACTAGATGCTCAATCCTTTTGTAGAATAATAATGGTATATTTATAACTCTTCTAACACCATTATTAAATGTAAACATGTATTTATATTGCAATATTTATCTTTGTTGGTTTATAAGAATGCACCTTTGTAACTATTACAAGATCATCTTTCATTCCATCAAAGATCAAGAACGCATCTTTTGGTTCTTCTTAAGTACACAAGGATGTTTCTTAACTAGTGACTTTCACTAGGATCCGATTGGTATTTTCTCATTATACTCCAAGTATATGAGACATCCGGTCTTAGTACTTTAACATGGCTTACATGATAGATCCAGTTTCCGAAGCATATGGAATCCTAATCATGTGCTCTTGCTCATTAGTCTTCTAATTAGTCTAAATCTTGACAAGAGTGATGCCATTATACATTTGCAAGCAACCTCTTCAAGAGTCTTGTATAGTGAACTCTTCACTATTCAGTCTATGTTAGTTCTTTTGACTTCAACTAATCATCCTCTTAGATATATCTCCATAAATCTAAGTTCCAAGGATATAGGCGGCTTTATCCAAGTCTTTCATTTAGAAACTCTTTCAAAATGAATTATATGTCGACCACATATATTAGACTAGGGATAATGTTACGCTCCCACTAAATTTATTATAATCACAAGTTTCATCTTTGATGCATTCAAACTCTTTTGAATACTACATCAAATGAAAATTTCACTCCAAGTAGTTTGCTTCAATCAATCTCATGGATTTTTGCAACTTGCATATTTTATTAGAATTTTATGGATCAAAACTTTTAGGTTGTATCAAACACATCCTAAAGTATGTTCCTATTAAGGAATGGTGTTTTGTCATCCATTTGTCATATTTCATATTCAAAATATGAGGTCATGACGATTAGAATTCTAATATCTTTAAGCATGACTTTAGGTGACAAAGTTTTATCCTAATCGATATTATGAATTAACTCTATTCAATTAGTCGTGCTTAATAATATGCACCTTGCGATCCATGTCCGTTTTCTCCAAGAAAACTCATTTTCTATCCCATGATTTTTAAGCCTTAGGGTAGAACAATCAAGTTCGAAACTTGATTATGATATACGGATTGCACTTTTAGATTTTATGACTCCAAGTCATTTATCTAACTCCTAGAGCGGACTTTGTATCTTGATAGGTAATAGGTCAATCATTCGCAATGATATCTTCCTAATTACTTTCTATTACGAGAAATCAATATTTCTTGTTATAGATAGTATCTTATCTTGTATGCAAATATCTTGTGTATACTTGAACGAATTTCCACAACTCCTTGTGAAACTTTGTTCAATTTCCATCTTAGGTTCTATGTTATTTTCTGGGTCTCGAACTCTTCGAGATATATTTTACTCCCACTAGTTCTTTAGAGATAAACGATTTATCTAAAAAGAGCTATTTAGAGTAACAAACGTTTTGTACTCTAAAGGGTGTAAAATTAATATCATTAAGATACCCCAAGAAAATACATCAATTAGATTTAGGTGTGATTTTGTTAAGACAACACTTTTCTCAAAAGTATCACATCACAAATCTTTATGAAAGACAAACTAGGTTTTCTTCCATTCCATATCTAATATGGTTTTAGTGAACCTCCATAGATGAAATTCAAATTAGTGTGAGCGCAACTGTTTCCAGCACATAATCCAAAAGGATAATTAAAGATCAGTCTGACTTATCGTGAGGAGAAAAACTGTATTTTATGGACAATCTGTAAATTTCTGGAACATCATCCGTACGGCTGCTAGGTAGGCGTACACCTCCAAACAATCCGTACGGCTGATGTTTTCAGATTTACATTTTTCTTAAACAGCAGACTTTCTGCAGAATTCTCATCAAGTCTAAGGCTCAAATATTCATTACTTTGATCTAATCAGAGTACATCAATACTTTTACCATGAGGTATAAAAATCCTTTCTTAGCATTGTTACTTTAATGAACTACATACATCAATATGTATTAATCCAAAAGAGTACTTCCTTCTACTACCATTAGTAAAAGGTGTCTTCATCAATTTCTAAGATTCACATATATCACACGATTCGAAACCATGTGAATTTAAAACTCCGTCCCATAGAATTTTAGGTGTGTGTTTCTTATCATTTGATATAGACATCAATGCCTTTAAGAATGTAACGCTTACATCCTTGATTCAGTTTTCATTATTTATGTTATACTCATTATTTTGTTCTTCCAAGATAAGGATATAAAGTCCCATTATATGATTAGCAGTACGATAAAGCAAATCATATTTAATGGAACACTTTCTTATTTGAAATAAGAAATATCCATAATTTTCTAATGAAGAAACCAAAATAATATTTCTACTTAAAGTAGGATCACAACATTAGTTCAAAACAAATACGAACCCACTAGGTAAAGACACTTCGCAAGTTCCTATGATTAATGTTGCAACTTTTGCATCATTATTACCACATAGGTTCATCTTTACTTTCCTTAAGTAGTCTTTCTATTTCTCAAGTCTTACACATTTAGACAAATGTGGGATCCATATACGGTATTCAATACCCAAGAACATAGATGTAGAAAGATAAACATAAATTCTTGAAGTGGTAGTCCTACTACCCTTCCTTTTGATCTTTTAATTCAAATTGTAATTTCTCTAACGGTCAATCTTATTGCCAAGGTAGAAATTACATCATTTGGATTTTAGGTTTAGCCATAAATATTTCCTTTAGGCTTGACAACTCTTGTCTTGCCTTTATCTTAAATCCTTGTCCTTATTAACCTTTATAGTTTGAGAAGGTTTTCATTTGATATTAAGACATAGCATTTTAAACATCGAATGTCGCTTATGAATTAATACAAATTCTGTTGTTAGTTCCAAACTAACTTGATTATCAAGCCATCCAAGGTAATTAATATGTCTCTCCATGTTCGAAACATGAGAACTTATTAACAAACCTTTCATTCATCAAATGAATGTTAGACTCTAATCAATCTCAAACTTTTCTTACTTGTAGGAACACTTCCTACATAATTGCTTATCGCATAAGAATTCATATGTTTAAGATACTTCTAAAGTTCCAAACACATGATAGCAAGCCGTAGGACGATTGACATCTATAGAATCATCCACATGTTTCTAATAAATGTTTTTGTCCACCCTTAAGGCATTAGGTTTCTTAGGAATAGGATTTATTAAGAATTCATAACTTCCGTTCTTGCTTTAGAATAATTCTTAAGCTCATGACTAGGTCAAGGAAGTTAATCTTATTCTCTTTAAGTGGGGTCTATTGCAGTAATTAATCATGATTACAGTTTAAGACATTCTATAAAATATGCAAATAAATATACACATATATTTCATACCATTATCATTTAGAGATATTTAATGTATTTCATAAATACTCCCACTAAATTATACATCTTCAATAACAACAATTGTATAATATAATTTAAGTGAGCTAAGATCCAACTTTAATTTAATTTCAAGTCTGCTTTGGTGATACTGCTCAAAATTAAATTAATTAGGTAGACAACTCTTTGTCAATCATATCATATATGACTCTTAGATCCTTTATGAGATTTGTTAGACATCTTATGTAAAACATGTTTTAATCTCATCTTGTGCCTTAGGCCCAAAACTTTGTCTTTTGATAGCCTAATTAAGTCAAACCATGTTAAACGTATATGAATCACTCTTTCCTCATCTTGCTCATACACTGATAGAATTAATGCACCTCGATTTGGCAGAGCCCATATAAAATTACCCGGTATACTCACAAGTGTTTTAATAATGGATTGACACATGACTTAAATTTTAAGAATGTTTATTTTACATAAAGACATGCATCATATATTTAATTATGTCAAACATAATATAATATAGTCTTTGCATAATGTATGTTAATTAATCAAATTAATTAACAAAAGCAAAATCTTGTGATTTAATTATGAAGCAACATTATGGGGACGGAATCTAAATTATCTGTAAGCAATTTACAGATCGGATATTTCATTCGCATTCCCCGAAACAAGGCGTAAGCCTGCCATTGGTCCATGTAATGAATTAATCCAAATTTAGTTTCCTTCTCTTGCAAACAATTTTCACTTTGCTCATAGGGACAAAATCTGAAACTTTTGTTTGCGCAGAACATCTATAAATTGAGAGCACAAAAGGCGCAGTCGAAACTAAGCCAAAAGGCATCAACAATCCCATACTAAAATAAAAAAAAAACAAGTAATTTTGTATACGGTCGATACTAAGCCAGAAGACATCCACAATTCCGTATAAAAAAATAACTTGATTCAGGATTATTCATTGTCTCAACAATTACATAGACTACAGCAATTCTGAACTCTTCGGAACTCTGATTTCTGCAATTTTCTGGATATCTTGGTTGAAAACTGTTTCAGGTAACACGGTTTCAAAAACCAGCCGTCTGAAAGCAGTCTCAGTTTCCAGATTCGAATTATGTAAATAATTTATAGAACAATCTGGACACCAGAAACAAAACACACTATCCAGAAACACAATCCAGCCGTACGGCTGGTATGGAGGCGTACGCCGTCCATGCCACGTTACGGTGGTGCTTATCAGTTTCCCCAGATTTCCAGAATTTCAGAAATTCGATCAATCCCATTATCGTGTTCATATATAATTAGATTATACCGACACAAAATACCAGATTACGAATTTAAACCCATCTAATTCATATAATCAATAACCAATTTATTCCTCATACAAATTAGATCAAGATTATCAATAAAAATAATCCAATTATAACATGATAATCTAAGCATGCGATTATACATATGAATCCAATTAATCTTACAATCACTTAATCCCCATATAACCATGCTCATAAATTTTATATCTCATATATAAAACTCAAATCACATATTCATCTTTATCATCAAGCAAAATTCATATAATCGAATTAAATAATTTAAAAATGATGTATTAAAATAATCAACGATGAACGGGGCTCTGATACCACTGTTGGGTTTTGATGCATCATGCGCAGCGGAATTAAACATATAAATCAAACACCCATGAGCCCGGATCCGTGCATGTTGATTAAATTAAATACAAGATGAAAGAAACATACCCTTGAAGATCGAATCCATGAACACGGACTTTAAGGTGCTAAAGCAAACACCCTCTATCGGTATCCACACGTCGAACGGATATCAAGAACACCTTCTTGATCTGGATTGCTAGACCCAAGGCTTGATGAAGAAATGATTTTTTCGTAGGAATTATTTTGCTCTTTGATTATTGTATTTTGATGATCATGGATCATCTAATAAATAATTATACCTCTCTAAAATTTATTGTTTATAAAACAATTGTTTGTGATTTCTAAAATCACCATTAGAGGCTGTCAAACCCGGCTGTATATCTTATATGAGGGTTTGACTAATTCCGTTTGGGATCGGGATTCCTATCTAATCAAGAAAACTGAACAAACTGGACTGTTACAGGGGGGAGGATCCGTACGGCTCCATTGGAGCCGTACGGAGCCTTTCAAGCCGTACTATTGTGTGTGACCCAATAGGATTATACTATGTTGTCCAATGCTTTCTCGATCCGGAGTAGATTGATATGAGTAAATGACATTGAACACATCAATTCATTTTGGTATGGCCATACACTATCATCGATCTCACTCATCGAGTGGCCAAGAAGATATTTCTTTTGAGAGAGGGACAAATCTCATCTTGACTTATCATTCTTCCCTACAAGAATACGATTATGCCAATCGTAGCCTTTATAACCACCCGGTTAGGGGTAGCGTTTGAGTATGTCAAACATAATGTTCATCATGTGGAAGACCATGATAATCTCAGGTCTAAGGATATAAAATGATATGACTATTATGAAATTTAATTATGACATTTGACCATGACATAAATCTCATAACGGGTCTATCCAGTACATTGATCTCCAACAAGTACCCACAAGTTTAATCCGCATCCTATGCACCATAATCATCATATGATTATCCATTAAACTCATGCTAGCCCTTTATAAGTGCTAGGGTCAATGATTATTATAATAAACATGCAAAAGATATAATAATCGGGTTTATTATCTCTATAACAATGCAGCTATGATATAACGCGTAAGCCTTTCTCAAGGTCCTAGGGCATAATATCTAATACCTACCAGTTCCTCTCCCACCCAAACCAGTTTTAAAACCACACCACAATTTACAACCCCTCTAAACAAAAGTCCCACTACCAATAAATCATCCAACACCAGTTCTTCCTTTGTAAATCAAAGCACTAAACCAAGTTTACCCATTAAACAACTATCGCAGGCTGAGATGCAGGCCAGAAGAGATAAAGGGCTATGCTATAATTGTGATGAGCAATATAAATTTGGTCATAGATACAAGAATAGACAGATTTATATGCTCAATGTGAATGAGGAAGAAGAGGAAATCTGGCATGACAATACAGAAGCAGTGGAAAGTGAACAAGAGCTTGCCCAAACTAATGATACTGATTTGAACATCTCCTTCCATGCTTTGACTGGGAGATCCACAATGCAAACCTTAAAACTAACAGGACTGTATGGTAAAAAGAAGTTTAGTGTGCTCATTGATAGTGGAAGTACTCATGACTTCCTGGACCAAGGTGCTGCTAAGAGGTTGGGATGTATGGTTGAAGATACCCCTACTACCTTGGTTACTGTAGCTGATGGTAGCAAGGTACCCTTGTCAAGTTACTGTAGCTGATGGTAGCAAGGTACCCTTGTCAAGGGCACTGCAGGGAATTTACATGGACAATGCAAGGCAAGAAATACCAAACTAATATGAGAGTTCTGAAAGGGGGCTGTGATGTAGTACTAGGCATTCAGTGGCTTAGAACTATAAGCCCAGTTACTTTTGATTTCTAAGAAATGACCCTAAGTTTCAAATTGAATGGGGAGGAGGTTTGTTTTCAAGGTGTGGAGGACCCCACAATCATTAAAATCTGCTCTATGGAAGCCACTGAAAAGGAATTATAAAGCTACCCATGTGGGGTAATTTTGCAATTATATTCAATGTCAATTGAAGGGGAAGAGGAGAGAATTGATCCTGGACTAGGAATACTCATTGAGGAGTTTGGGGACATATTTTCAGAACCAGTTGGATTGCCACCAATCAGGGCCTATGATCATGGTATACCATTGAAGCAAGGAAGCTTACCAGTCAACAAGAGGCCTTATAGGCGTCCATATTTTCTGAAGTCTGAAATTGAGAAGCTAATTGCTGAGATGCTAAGGAGTGGAATAATTCAGCATAGCTACAATCCATTTACTTCCCTAGTACTATTGGTTAAGAAGAAGGATGGGAGTTAGAGAATGTGTATAGACTATAGAGAGCTTAATGGAATGATAAATAAAGATAAATTCCTATACCTGTGATAGATGAACTCCTTGATGAGTTACATGGGTCCAAGTTTTTCACCAAGCTAGACCTTAGGTCTGGGTACCATCAAATCAGAGTCAAAGAGGAGGGCATTCCAAAGAATTCTTTCAAAACTCACCTAGGAGGCTCATCTGAAACATGTAAGATTGGTTTTAGAGAGGTTGAAAAAACATGAGCTGTTTGTAAAGAAGAGCAAATGCTTTTTTGGAAGACAACATGTGGAATATTTGGGCCACATTGTCAATGGGGAAGGGGTTTCCACTGACCCTAACAAGATTGAAAGCATGTCCAAGTGGCCTACCCCTACTTCAGTAAAAGGGCTAAGAGGATTCTTTAACAGGTTATTACAGGAAGTTTATAAGACATTATGGTCTTATAAGTAAACCTCTCACTAGATTGCTTAAGAAGGGGGATTCACATGGGATGAAGAGGCAAACAAGGCTTTTGCAAGGCTTAAGGGGGCAATGTGTTCAGCACCAGTCCTAGCAATGCCTGATTTCACTAAGGAATTCATTGTTGAAACAGAGGCTTGCTATAATGGCATTGGGGTTGTTCTTATCCAAGGGGGCAGACCAATAGCATTTCTGAGTAAGGCCCTTAGTCCAAAACACTTGGGGTTATCCACTTATCAGAAGGAATTCCTAGCAATTATTTTTGCTGTGAAAAAATGGAAACATTACTTGTGTGGACAGACATTCCAAATCAAGACTGACCATGAGAGCTTAAAGCATTTAATGGAACAAAAGATTACTGGAGGATTACAGCAGAAATGGATCTCCAAACTTTTGGGTCTAGACTACACCATCAGCTATAAGAAGAGGGTAGAAAGATGCCTTATCTAGGCAATATGAGGAGGATAGGGAAGATCTGTGCCAAGCCATTTTTGTAGTACAACCAGGGTGGGTTTTATAGGGGCTGGATAGCATGGATGGAGATCCTGACATTCAAAAATTGATGGACGGAATGGTGATTAATCCCCAGGATTTCAAGGAGTACACTCTTGATAATAGATTACTCTGAAAAGGGGGAAAGATCTATGTGGGGGTTAATACTGATCTAAGGAAGAAGATTGTCAATGAGTTACATACCACACCCTTAGGGGGGCACTCAGGGATACAGGGGACATACAAAAGAGTATCTCAATACTTTTTCTGGCCCAATATGAGGGCTGATGTGAGAAAATGGATAGAGCCTTGTGACATATGCCAGCAAAATAAGAATGAGAATGTGCACACCCCTAGATTACTCCAGCCCTTGCCTATACCTCAACAACCATGGAGTGACATAGCAATGCATTTTGTAGAAAGGTTACCAAACTCAGGCCAATGGAACACTATAATGGTGGTGGTGGACAGGTTAACCAAGTATGGGCACTTCATTGCTCTCAAGCACCCTTACACAGCCTATCAAGTGGCCAATGCATTCTTTGATCAGATTTACAAATTACATGGGATTCTAGTTACTATTACTTCTGACAGAGATAAGGTATTCACCAGCCAGTTCTGGTGAATACCTATGGTGGTGGTGCCCCCATAAGTGGAGGTCCCTACGGTGGTGGCAATAGTGGCCCTCGCGGTGGTGGCGTTAGCCGTTAGTACTTCTTATGGCGATGGTTGTTGAACGTAATAGGGAGACATTAGTTCTTGTTTTGAAACCTTAGAGAGAGAGAGAGACTAGTTGCACTATGTTATGTTTTTTATTTTAACTTTTTGTTTTGATGATTTAAGTAGGGTTTTTAATATTAGTATGATTATTTTTATTTTTTGCATTATCTCAAACATTTGATTAATATTTATTACAAGCCAATTAATTTATAAAAATAAATAAATATATTTACTTAAAAATAAATTACTAGAAAAAAACCATTGGCAAATACAATTTATTTTTTTTAAAAAAATTCTAGGCCGACGGAAATTGCGTCAGTATGTTTAGTTTGTTCCAATGAATTGAAATTTTCGGTATGTGCCCACAGATTATGCTGACGGACATTGCGTCGATATTATCTACTACCTCCGTCCCAGCTCAATGTGCACTTTGACTTTTTTGGTCAATTTGACTGAACTTTGACCTTAATTTTATGAAAATCTATATATCTCTATGCAATTTTGAAAGATGTTATTGATACTATTTCTAACAATAAAACAATAACAACTTTCAAAATTATATAATAATAGCTAGATTTTCACAAAATAATGGTCAAAGTTCGAATGAATTGATCACATGAACAGTAAAAGTGCACATTGAGCTGGGACGGAGGTAGTATATTTCAGACGGAATTCAACCGTAGGACATTACCTACGGAAATCAATACCGACGGATTTTTGCATTTTCCGACGGAACAAACCGTCAGTAATTACTTACCATTTATTGCTCACGGATTTTTCCGTCTGGAGGACTACGTTTTCCGACTGATTTGTTGTATTACCCACGGTTTCTTCCGTCACCAAATTCAATTTTTCTAGTAGTATGCCAGTTCATGTGTTTTTTTATCGCCAGTGAGAATGTTTGTTAAACGCCATTGCTAGAGTTTTTAGAGTGTATTTTAGTGTCAGTTCTAGTGTTTTTGATAGCCAGTTGTAGTGTTTTTGATAGCCAATACGCATTCTGAAAGAACCTTTGAGCTTGATGACTGAGAGCCAGAACTTTTGAGACCGATAGCAGAACCTTTGAAACTGATAGCCAAATGGTTTGTTTTCAAAGGGCTAGTACAGCGAGAAAAGCCGTAAATGAACCAAAGCCAGAAGAAATTTAGAGACCTACAAAAATCATCGGGCTTTGCCCCCTGATTATGAGTTTAAAAACCTCAAAAGACGTCATTTAGACCCTTAAACGGGCCTGTTAAGTTTTTATAAATGAAGTGATAACCGATGGCTAGTGACAATAATTAAAATGACCGCTTGCGGAGTTACAAATGTTCAGTTCGTCTGTTGAAGAGTGTCAGAGGGTGTTGAAAAGTTTCAATTATATATAAAAATGTCACCGCACGTTTTTAAAATAATTCAATTATTTACAATAAGTTTTTCATTTAAAAAATAATGAAATTAAAATTAAAGTTAACTGAAAACGAAAAGGTAAGATTATAAATTTATAATATCAGGTGGTCAGGTGGTGGGTGTTTTTATTTCATTCCCTATATTTGAGGATTGAACTGTTAATAGAATAGAAAAAAAAAAAAAAAACAAAAAAAAACTGTTAATAGAATAGGGGAAAAAAAAAAAAAACTGTTAATAGAATAGTGGTCATGAGCACGCTATGACCAAACATGGGCAAAAATGTGAATCAGTTTAAGGTTTGGACTAGTATATGAACTGACGCATGA
Organism: Campanula takesimana; assembly: GCA_026119855.1. Lineage (NCBI taxonomy): Eukaryota > Viridiplantae > Streptophyta > Magnoliopsida > Asterales > Campanulaceae > Campanula > Campanula takesimana. The sequence continues at coordinate 531,971 of JAOWBW010000863.1, forward strand.
CCTTCTCCTTGTTAAACAAGGATTTGGAACAGCAAAAAAATTATTTATAAATACAAACAGAAATCAATTCTGAGTCTTGTAAAAATATTTGATTTGAGACGAATAAGAAATAAACATGGTAACCCACCGCCGTCTTCTCATTCTCTTACTCCTCGCCGCAGTTGCAGCCATACAACTCATCGCCGTCGCGGGCTATCAATCCCCGCCGTCAGCCAACAACACATCCTTCATCCGTACAAGCTGCGCCACCACTCAGTACCCCGACCTCTGCTACACTTCTCTCTCCCGCTTCTCCAACTCCGTCCAGCAAAGCCCCGGCCGGCTAGCTCGCGTCGCCGTCGGCGTAACCCACTCCAAGGCGAAGCGGATGGCCAAATACGTCTCTAAACTCTCCCACCAAGCCGACAAAGACGGCTCTGACCCAAGTGCAGCTGCCGCCGTCCATGACTGCTACAGCGCGTTCACCGACGCCGTCGACGAGATTCGCGGCTCGCTCAAACAGATGAGACGGCTGAGTGGGTCCGGGCATTCGCTGAGGTTTGAGTTGAGCAACGTGCAGGCATGGATGAGCGCGGCGTTGACGAACGAGGAAACGTGTACGGACGGATTTGAGGATGTGCCGGAGGGGAAGATTAAGTCGGACGTTTGTGACCGGGCCGGGGAGGTTAAGCAGGTTACGAGCAATGCGCTTTCTTTGGTTAATAGCTATGTTAACAAATTGTCCGGATTATGATGATGAGAAGTACTAGTTCATGTTTAGATTTTATTTTATATCATATTATTTTATTTATTTATTTTTTGGAGTTAATGTTTAGACATTAAAGGGGCAAAATAGTCATAAAACTTATGAAGAAATTTATTGTGTTCTCTTTCTTATACTGCAAACAATTCTAGTAGCATAACTATACAACAAAAAAACTGCTGTATTTAACAAAGGAATAAGTATAAGGACATGGCTTGCAACACAAGTCATTTAGACTTTCATTTATAAAATTATGATTATAATGTTAATTTATAAAGTATAGTTGATAATAAAATGTGTAGAATTTCTGGATACATAATTACCTAATTGTGATTGGCAAAAGGGTAATATAATATCACTAAGCTTCTTGAAAGGGTGTAGTCCCTAGGTGAAGTGACACAATGTTTCCTATTTAAAGGCCCTTCCATCAAGCCTAGAAACAACTATTCATTCTTGTTATCTCTCCTAAATTCTCTTCACATTATTGAAGTACTTGAGAGATTAAGAAGTCACTATTACTTAGAAGATCTTCATTCCCTACTTCTTCTTCTTCATCTTATTTCTCCCTACATCATCCATGGATTCAACAGGTATATATTTTATCGCTTCCGCTTCATCTCTTCCTCAATCCTATTCTAAAGTGAGTGTGGCATTCAGGGATTAAAATTGTTCCAACAATTGGTATCAGAGCCCCGTTCATCTTTAGTTTAAGTTTGAGTTCTTTTTTTTGAAAAGTGTATACTTTCAATTTTGATTCATTTTCCCTATTGAATCATTAAGTTTTGATGTTGATTAGGGACTCTAATTCGTTCATAGAACACTGATAATCATCATCTAAAATTCAGAAAATGTTTGAAAATTTTGTTCATTAAAACTAAATGATTCAAGTGTGACTATCCCTTCATAACATGGTTTTATGTTTTCGTGCATACCATGTGGATCTACTCACTTGATTCCATTAATTTTAAAGCAAGATTATCCCTATATAACGTGGTTTTATGTTTTAAGGACATACCATGTGGATCTAATTGCAATTCATTGATTTTGGGAAAGTTTGAACAGAATTTAGAAGTGCAGAAATCGTCTCGCTCGGCCGAGTCCTTTGTTTTGAGCGGCCGAGCGTATGAAAAGGCGCGAACTGCTCGGCCGAGTCTTGGGATCTGCTCGGCCGAGCACATGAACAGGCGCCAAAAATGGCATAAACCGGTCGGACCTTTGGTCGAGTTCGGTCCGGTTCTCTTGAATACCCGGTCGGGTTTTTGGTTTTGCCCGGTCGGACCAAGACTTGCGCGGCCGAGCATTTAGTATTGCACGGTCGAGCATTGTATATCAAATAAGGCAATTGTATCTGATTAAGGTGCTCGGCCGAGCACATCATATGACTCGGCCGAGCAGCTCGGTCGAGCGTTTTGTTTAGAGCGGCCGAGCATAATGTGACAAATTGACCAAAACATTCTGATTAAAGTGCTCGGCCGAGCACTTCATAAGACTCGGCCGAGCAGTTACTGTTCACAGGTTTTGGACTTTTCTAAGTTTTGCACTATTTTGTTTTTCCCTTGGAACAAAACCTACATTATTTCAAACCTAAAAAGTTATGATTAATTATATGCTTTGACAATTTTATTCATTGTTTAAATAATATTGTCGCCTAAGTGATTTATGTTATTTAAACCCTTAAATTGTAAAGTGTTGGATGATTAAGTTAATATGTGAATGACTTGAATTTTCCAAAGAAGATCTTGATATTTGACTAAACTTAGGCATTCATGTGGTAACAAATAAAATGAACATTAGGATATTTTCTTAGGTACTTATGTCGGCCCAAAGGAAGATTAAGTATTTATTAAAATATAAGTTCAAATTACTTGTTACCTAAGGCAATCATTTATGAGTCAACTCGCAATCCAAAGATTAGTTTTGATGTCATGTTGATTGTCTTATTGATGAATTTCGTTGATATAATTAATCATTTTTTATTTTGTAGTTTCTTATTTATGTTTTTGTTTTCATTCTTTTTTGTTCTCAAAACCCAACAGATTTACTTATTGCTTCATCCGTGATTACTGCTATGAGTACTTTACCGATGCTTAACGGGACTAATTTTAAAACTTGGAAAAATAAATTGATGATGATCTTAGACTATATGGACATAGATCACGCATTAAGGGAACCGTTTCCTCTTCCTCTTTCTGATATAAGCACCAAGAAGATTGCTTAAATAATGAGAAGGGGGAACGCTCCAACCGCGTGAGCCTAATGATCATGAATATAGTTGTCCCGGAGACCATTTTGGACGGTGTCTCCAAGGACGTTGATGCTAAAACATTCCTTGATATGATTGAGGGATGTTTGGCATCTACCTCTTCTCATGGGAGAAAGAGAAAAGGGAAGGACATTGCGGTTGCAAGTAAAAAGAAGTTTAAGGGATCATCTCATGATCATAAAGAGGAATGCTTCTTTTGCAAGGACCTCACTCACATGAAGTACGATTGCCCTAAGTATCACGCTTGGCGTGCTAAGAAAGGTATGTCATTTGGAATTATTTGTGATAAAGGCTAATTTGGTTTCATTTCCTACATATACATAGTGGTTGAATTATGTTACAACAACTCACATAATGAATGTCTATATAGGATTGCCTGAAATACCGAAGTCCTGGAGAAGATGAAGGATTCATCTATATGGAAGCCGGGATCAGGTTGAAGTGAAAGGCATCGGGAATTTTGGTTATTGTTAAAGTGCTTAGTGTTATTTGTATAAACAATACATTTGTTGTACCGTCATTTAGACGGAATTTGATATTTATCACACTATTGAACAAAAAAGGTTATTTTGTTCATCTTTTATAAATGTGATTTTTATTTTAAATTCCAAGGTTGTTGGTACTAGTACTTTGTCAAGTGTTCTTTATTTACTTGATATTATTCAAACAATAAATGTGTCCCTTAAATAATGAAACCAAAACTAGAAAGCAAAAGTTATCAAGTAAAGTTTATATTTTATTAAAGCATAGGCATTTGGGTCATATTTCCAAGAGGAAAATTGATAAGCTTATGTTAAAGGAAAATCTTAAACAAAGTTGATAAATTGGAAAATACTTTTGCATTGAATGCCTTAAAGTAAATTTACAAACATTATAGTATTCTCGAGAGCATCAAGTGTCTCAATGAACTAATGCGTTCGGATATTTGTAGGCCATTAATTATTCCTTCATGAAAAAGGTCAACAATAGTTATTATGTTCAAAATGACTAACTCTTAGTTTGAATACATTTATTTGCTTCATAAAATATTGAGTTTGGACGTTGTAAAAGTCTTATAAAGACAAAGTTATCAACTTTGAAGACTATTGAGAACATTAGGGTTATTCATGATGGTGTATACATTTTTGGAATGATTGTTAAAAGGAACAACGTCTAGGTCCTTTTTACTCGCTATTTTGAAAGAGTGTGGGATTATCTCTCTCTACATTGAGCCGGGTACGCCTAGCATGAATATTGTAATAGAGACATATTGAAATCCTTAAGGATATGGTAATAAGTATGTTTTATACTTCACTTACCTCACTCATTATGGGCGATACGTTAAAGCCGCAACCTTTATTCTCATTAAAGCTCCCTCTAAGGCTACTAATATAAACCCTTAATGATTTAAGGACGCGTTCCTTATTCATCCTTAAATCATATTCATTTATGGGGTTGTCTAGCATAAGGATAGACTTTATAAGTCTACTAAGGGCAAGTTAGACGTAAGATTATTAGTAGTTATTCATGGGGTAAGCCGAGAGAACTAGGGGATATATAAATTTTACAACCTGAAAGTTAGAACGTTTTGAAAAATGAGAAATGCTAGGTTCTTTTAAGGATGTTGAATTTAGTGGGATAATTTGGAGTAATATTTTGAATTTGAAAAGGAAGAGGAATTCATTTGTATGGAATCCATTAATATACCACTTCCCATAGTTCCAATTGGATATCAAGTTTTGAACTTGACATTCAAGAAGAACATACAATTCAAAATAAATATGATTTCCCTATAAATATTGAACAACATGGAAATGTTGATCATAAGAAGGAAATTCAACAACCTCAAAATAAGATAGAACCGGTGCCCTTTGGAAGATCCAATAGAGTAAGAAGAAAATGCAAATCCGGATAATTATGAAGTGTATATTGCCGAGAATAAAGGACACTTAGGTTTAGTGGGAGATGAGTCTCTCATTTTCCATGAAACCATTAATAGTTCTAATTCTCATATAGTAAATTAATGTCATAAATGAAGGGTTAAAATCTATAAGGATAACAACATTTGGGATCTTGTCCCATTACCTAAAGATGTGAAACCTATTGGGATTAAATTAATCTTTATAACCAAAAGGATTCACAAGGTAATATGGAAAGATATAAAGCCCATCTAATTGTTAAAGATTTGACTCAAAAGGAAGACATTAATTATAAAGAAAGCACTTTTCCGGTATCTTCTAAAAACACTTCTAGATCATTATGGCACATATAGCATATTATGATCTTGAAGTTTATCAAATGGATATAAAGACAACTTTCCTTAATGGAGACATTGAGGAATATATGGTTGATTTGGATCAAACTAAGCAATTAGTTTGTGAATTTAAAGAATCCATTTGTGGACTCAAGCAAGTTTCTCATCAATGGTACTTAATCAAGTTATTTTTATTTGGTTTTGAAAAGAATCTTGATTAAGATTGTGTATACCATAAGTTCAATGGGAGTAAATTTATAATTTTGGTCTTATATATGGATGATGATTTTGCTTGCTAGTAATGATATGAACCTTACTAAGGAAACTAAGAAATTTCTTATTTGAAATGAAAGATCTTGGTAAGGCATCTTTGTATTAAGAATCCAAATTCACCGTGATCACTCACGAGATGTTTTAGGATTATCACAAAAGGCCATATGGAAAGGTATTACAAAAGGTTTAGCATGCAAAAATGTAAACCACATGACACCCCTAATTTTAAAGGAGACATTCTTAGTCTCAAACAGTGTCCTAAAAGTAAATTTTGAATCCAAGTATATGGAAAATTCCCTCTTTACATCAGTAGTAGGAAGCTTAATGTATATGTATATCTTACATTTAATGTTGGGATGCTTGGTCAATACCAAAGCAATCCGGAAAGAACATTAAGTAGCAGCCAAAAGAATGATAGAAGTATTTACAAAAAACACTAAAGAACTACATGCCTATGTTTTGAAGTCGGATCATCTTGAGATCATTAGGTATTCCGACATTAGTTAAATATATGGCTGCATATGTTTTAATGGACTGTAATTTGTCAAAACAAGTGTCGAAAGACCAATTAAGAAATGACTATCAGGTAGCACTTCTGTACTCTAACAAGAGTTTATGGATTTAGACATTAATTATCTTGTTATAAAGAAAAGAGTACAACATGAACGAAAGGGATACAACTTATAGAAAGAAACTCTATTTAGAGGATCCATTTATGAAAGAGTTATCATCTTCAGTGTTTCACGAGCATGTTGCTCATATGGGTGCAACAACTTTTGATAACATTTAGTATAGTGGGAGTTTGTGTTGTTCTTTCATTAATTGTTCTATTATTTAAAGTTTTGATCTCATTTGGTTAAGTTGGACTAGTTGGAAGAATATGTATATATTCATTATGATTCCATGCTACACATCTATACTTTTGATCTATGTCATTTAGTTAGATTTGTATACGTGATTATTGTGGGTTTAGTTGCGAATCAATTACAACGACTGCCCCTTTAGTCCTATACTTGTATGGCTAATGGACGAGATTGTTATAAATGACAATAAAGTGCGCACATTAGGGTTGTCATTTGTGTTATATTCATGATTTAAAGGAAGGACTTTGTTTTGCAACCGAAGTGGGAGATTGTAAGGACATGGCTTGCAACACAAGTCATTTAGACTTCCATTTATAAAATTATGATTATAATGTTAATTTACAAAGTATAGTTGATAATAAAATGTGTAGAATTCCTGGATATATAATTACCTAATTGTGATGGGCAAAAGGGTAATATAATATCACTAAGTTTCTTGAAAGGGTGTAGTCCCTAGGTGAAGTGACACAATGTTTCCTATTTAAAGGCCCTTCCATCAAGCCTAGAAACAACTATTCATTCTTGTTATCTCTCGTAAATTCTCTTCACATTATTGAAGTACTTGAGAGATTAAGAAGTCACTATTACTTAGAAGATATTCATTCCCTACTTCTTCTTCTTCATCTTATTACTCCCTACATCATCCATGGATTCAACAGGTATATATTTTATCGCTTCCGCTTCATCTCTTCCTCAATCCTATTCTAAAGTGAGTGTGGCATTCAGGGATTAAAATTGTTCCAACAATAAGGTCTAGAGAAGTTTTTTTTTTTTTTGGAAGGAAGGTCTAGAGAAGTTAAACTAATGGTATTGCCCCTACTTACATTACCAGAATAATAAGGACACAAATTTAACAAAGGAATTTAACAAAGGAATTTAACGTCTAGAAAAGTTAACGAATAATGTTACTGCCCCAACTATACTTAGAAAAACCACACAAATTTTCCTTTTACTGTCTTATTTGATTAAGACGTGTTACACAATCACCATAGAGTATAACTCCAACCTTTTTTTTTTAATCCGTATGAGAGTATATGAGAGTATAAGTTTACTTTAAAAAGTGGCAATTTTTTTTATTTTTTTTACTATTCTTCTCATTCATTATCTCTCCTACTTTACTTTTATATTCAGACTAATTACCTAGTGGTATAATGTACTATACACTCTGTTGTAATCATAATTTACATGAACCCTAAGATTTTGAACAACATGATAATCACACAAATAGACCAGGAAAGCATAAGTGACAGAAGATTTACCTCCTTCCATTGATGTGAGAGATCAGCTTCTTCACAATTGCTGTAAACGATCTGCTGGAGAAGAACCGCGTCAATGGAGTATCTTGGATTCTCTCTCCTTGCCTATCTTACGTGTTTGCTGTTACGATGCCTTTTGGATGGCTGAAGGGCATCTTATTTATAGTAGGAGAGAGGACCAAGTATCCTATTAGGTTTGTATTTTATCTCTACAGTCCATCAAAGTAGAGTCGTGATAGGAAGATAACTCTTTACCAAATAACCAATTATTAGGAGTAACAAATACCCCTATAGCTTATGATTCCTATTAGACCACAATCCCGGATACGTAAGATCTCTTACATTCTCCCACTTGGTGGTTAGGAATACTCTTAGGGACCATAATGCGCGCATAAAAGTGTTAAACCTTTGCTTGGTTTGTTATCGTAAGTGCCTTTATCAATCCAGTAGTTAATGAGAGTCATGGCGGTCACATCATTTGGCAACATGATTCCTTCCATGTACCACAACATTAACAACTAGTTTAACAAGGCCATCAAAAAGAGTTTCTTCATAATGGTCTCATAATGTCTTGAATTGACAAAAAATTCTGTTATTGAAAGGTCCTGTTTACTAAGATTAACAGATAGATTAAAACTTGAACAGCTAACTGGTTTGGGAGGTAGCTGTTGAGAGATTAAAGGTAGAGTAATTATGCAGTGGAAAATAATTAAGTAAAGAAACAAAAATAGACAATGTGCAATGTGTGTTTAAGTGTAGAGACAAGAGTGTACACAAGGATTTTCAAGTGGTTCAGAGGTATAATTATTCTCTTACATCCACCCCCACTGTTAGAACAGTGAGACCAATTCACTATAATCCGTTCTCTTCAAGAACTTACAAGAATTGATAAGGCAAGTTCCCTGAACTCCCTCTATTTAATTGACACTTCAATTAATGTTGCTTCTTTCAAAGCGAAAAGAAAAAGAAAACTAAAAATGCACAAGTGTGTTTACAAAGAAATAGCTTGGCTGTTAGCTAGGTTTGAAGGGGGTTGTAACTGGGTGCTAAATGGCACAAGATTTGCAGGGGTGTAATGCAAATGAATTTGTAATACAGATTTGGGGTTTTTGGGGAGCAACAACAGTGGTTTAGGTTGTGTGTGTGTTGAAGAAGGGTGTGTGATAATGTTCCAGTGTGTTTTCTTATATAGGATATGAATATATCCGTTGGGGGACAAGAAAACACATGGGGAACATGTTTGCAGAAAGTAAGTCTTTGATTGGGTAAAGTAGTGTTGACTTAATACTTTATTTCTTTATGCAGGATGTCCATGCTGGAGGTGCTGGTGGAGATTTGCATGCTTGATTAATTACGTAGTTATTTTATACTAAAATAACTATTCCTTCAAGAATCTGGATCATTTGGAGTCAGCTGCTGGATTTGCAGGGACTTAGCTGTTGGCACAGGGGAGATAGCTGCTGGGATTGTAGATTTGATCAGGCAGATACTATAGGTTGTTCCAATCAGTGGAATAACTTATTCTTCAATCTTGTGAAGCTTTTCAGATGGCTGTTGGACAGTTGGAGTCTTAGCTGTTGGTGAAAAGTCAGATAGCTGTTGGGATAGCTGTTGGGTTTGAACTGGATGATCTATTTAGCATGTTTGCAAATAGGGTTTCTGTAATTCATATGAGTGTAAATGAATGTAGAAATGATATATATTCAGTTCATTTGATGTATATATTATTGGTTGATCCTTGAACAGTCTTAGCTGTTGGTATATACATGAACTGAATAGATTGTTGTTGAGGCTGGTCTTGGGTTGCCTGTGGATCAGGTCTTTGTAGGTTGTCAACTGGAATGATTATTTATTTATCAAAATACATTTACTATTATTAATCATATTAATAACATAGTGAGGTACTAACAATTTCTCCCTTTTTGGTAAATGAATAACCATCTGAACAGGTACCTGCGTACAATGTATGTAAAGAAAGAGGTACCAATGAAGAGAGAATCTTCTTGATTGAGTTCTTTTAGCATACAAAACAAAGAAGATGAAAAGATAAACAAGGAATTTATATACATAAAAGGGTTTAAACATCTTACAGTACAAAAGTAGATAAAATCTAATAAAAATCTATACAAGCTAGAAATTCATAAGTTTTTCTACTTCCTCTCTCTCTCTTTGGTTAGAGCAGTTCTCCTTGCTAGATCATATCTTCTGTAGAACCATAATTGTTCCATGCAAGGCTCATCATGTGGTTGTACTGAAATTCCAAACTTTGTCTTTCCAGAAGTTGAGTTTTGGTGAGAGGTATTTGATTGGGCAGTAGCCTTTGTCCAATCCAAGCCTTTAGCTGCTGGGGAGTCATTGATTCTTCATTCAGAGCAACTCCCAAAGGGGTGTCCTTGTAAAGAGAAGCAGGTCTTTGCTTGGTTGTTTTGGAGGGTTTTTTAGGTGGCTGATGGTGGAGATGAGACAAAAGGGATGATTGAGAAGGTGTGGGAGGTCTTGGATAGCTGCTGGAGTGAGGTTGAGGAAAGACAGCATGAGATGGCTGTTGAGGAGATGGGGGGATTGGATTCTCACCTTTTTACAGGATGAATTCAGAGACATCATCAAGTTTTCTGAGTAAGGAGGTTTTGAGTTGTTTTATGAGGTTGGCAGAAAATTGATTGAAGTCTGTGAAGGTGAGATGGTAAGAAGGGGTGAATTTGAATGGATCAAAGTTAGGGGGTAGGTTTGAAAGGTGAGACCTAGAATTTTTATGGAATGCAGGAAGAGAAGGTGGAAGGTGTTGAGGATAAACAGAGGAGATGGGATAAAGATTTTTGACAATTAATCCCATAATACAGCTCTTCCTGGAAAAAGGGAGTAATACACAAATTGTGCATACTGAATGCATAGAGCATAAACTAGGGAGGAGGGGGTATAAATGCATTCCAGAAGGTTGTTAGAAATGAGATGAGAGAAGACAAATTCCCATTCATGAAGATTTGTGAAAGAGAGGGGGTGAGGAAGATTAGGTGCAGAGAATAAGAAGCAATATTGAATAGTAATCCTAAACTTCTTCCATTCTTCATAGGCATGAAAGAGTTGTCCACCCATATTTCTGGAGTAGACACTCATGTGGGTTTTTGTCATTTCCTATGGATTGGATAAATTATGAGGGTTGATGAGAGGAGGAATGACAGAAAGAGTGCTGAACTTTATGAAGGGAGGGAGAACAGCAGGAATGGAGAAGTATATATCACAATCTAAGGCCCAAAAACTAGGGGTGGGCATAGATGTGTCAAGAGCAATTTGGATTTAGGGATATTGGACAGAAGAGGGGATACCTGTTTGTATGGATGAAGGGATAGCTGTTGGGATGACAGGAGATTTGAAAGCAGATGAGCCTCCTTCACCCATGGATTTTTTAGATTCCCTAAATCTTATAAAATCAAAGGCCTGAAGGGCTTCAGGAATTGAAAACTGAGAGGATAGCTATTCAAACAAGAGGGATGTGTTCTCTTCAGAAAGATTAGAAATTGATGTGTCTTTGATAATTTCTAAGATTTTTGGATTGAGAACAGGAGGGACAAAGCTAGGTTGAGGAGGAGGAATGATAGTTTGAACTGGGGAAATGGGAACAGTAGAGACTGTGGCTTAGCTGTTGGGACAGTTTCAAGAGCTGGAGAGTTCTCCCTTGACCTGACAGTAGTGTCTGGACTAGGTGAGTTCCCCCTTAAGGTTTCAACATGAGGGGTGGTTTGGGGAATGGATTTTTTAAGATGAAGCATGCTTTGAATAGTAGAGGCATGATCAGAGCTAGAGGTATGAGTAGGGGAGGAAGGGGATGAGACTCTTTGTCTTTTGGATCTTCTTTTTATATAGAATGGACCAACAGACTCAAAAGAAGAGAGTACTTTAGCTGTTGGGACTGCAGGTGCCTCAGCTATTGAAGAGGTGGTCTTAGCTGTTGAACTTGATTCATGGACTGGCTCCTCAGTTTCTGGGTCTTCATGCACTTGGACTGTTCCAGCAAGCTTTTCTCTTTTTGTTTTAATAGCTGTCAGCTGCATCAACCTCTTCCAGTTCACTTCAGGTCTACTCTGAAGGCAGTAGTGTACTCATGGCTTTCAACTAAAGGATTTGAGGCTTTAGGACCAGGAGTTTCTGACTCACTTGAGGATGAGGATGAAGGATCACCAAATTTCCTCTTTCCTTTGCCTTTGATAGCTCTTTTCATCATTCTAGTTTTCTTAGCTGCTGGCCTTGTGTGTACTGGGGTAGCAGGAGAAGGCTCAGCTATTGGGAGCCCAAGTATAGCTCTTGATCTTGTGATCCTCATAAGGGTTTGTACAGGTGCTGGGGGAGTAGTTTGACTGGCTGATGGTGAGATAGCTATTGGAGTGTCAAACTTCTTCTTGGATCTGTGCTCCCTTCCTGGTGATTGCTTAGCTGATGGGGTCCCTTCAGAGTCAGCAGAGGAGAATTCTTCAATATCATGTACATCCTTTGATCTGGTCTTTCTTGTGGTTCTAACCCTAGATGGCTGTTGGGTTGTCTTAGCTTTTCCCTCCTTAGTTCCTTTGAGAGGGACAGTTTTCTTGTTAAACTTCTTGGATTTGCTAAGTGAGACCACTGAACACCATCTTTATTCTAGGGAAGCAACCCAATGTGTTGCTAGTTTTCTAGCAAGAATCCCACTCATAAATCTGAAAAGGTTGGGCTTGGTTGATCTCACAGAGGGTTTTAGGGTTGATGGAGAGTTTAGTAGGTTGAATTTCTCTAGCATCACTCTGCACCAATTTATATTCCCTTGAATTAGGCCAAGGGCCACTTTCCATTCTGCAGAACTTAGTTGGTCTAATGAGGACTGTTTCCCAAACATCCCTTTGATTGCCACATCACTAAGGGCCGAGTTGTTGATGGACAAATTCTTCTTGAATATTGCTTTGTTTTTCACAAAGTCATATTTCTCAATCCTTTGGCCAGTAAATTCTTGATACAGACCTTTAAAAATAGTATCAAGATCTTTGCTCCAAGGGTTGGTTAGAAGATTACGAGTATTGAGCATTGCATAAGTGGTTTCGACATCTTCAGGATTGATGAGCATAATCACATCCTGGAAAACACAACGGATAGATCCACTATCAAGTCGGGTTCCTTTGGAATATACTTCCAAACAAGCATTCTCAAGGATGGGGTTTTGAGCAGTAAGCATGGTGACGAGGCTATTATTTTCAAGGATTCTTTTGACAACTTGACAAACATCATCCTCGAAGAAATCAGATTCAATATAGTAACCATGACAATCATCAGAGAGAGCCATTTATTTTGAGAAGGAGAATGAAATAGTATTTAGGGTTTATGAAAACAGAGTATGAGAAAGAGATGAAATTGAAGAAGAATAGTTGATGAGGGTTAAAACAGATTGAAGAGAGTGAAAAAAATCATGGCTTAAGGATGTGGGGTACAGCGGTTATTTTTATTAGAGAGTGGGGATTTATTATAGCCGTTATGAATAGTGACCGGCATACCCATTATTGTTCACAGTAAGTGAGAATGTTGAAAAAAGAGAGGGATGTTGAACGCCTTTCAAAGTGCAAGGGGTGATGGGAAAATTAGTTTAATGAAGGGTTGACCATGCGACATATATCCCTCTTACTTTATATTTGAACAGTAAAATGGATGAAAAATAAATATTAGAACATTTATTTCCATAAAAACCGGGCGGCTAATTAAGATAGGCATGGTGAAAATACAACCTTACACTCTTATGTTTTTATTTAGAGCAATCCCATCATAGGGTTGCCACACAAATTAACCAATAGTACGTATTAGGATTGTACAAAAAGTCAATCTTAAAGGCTGGAATTGATTTGTCAACAGCTAAGTCTAAGAGTAGACAAAAAGATTTTAATATTACAAGGACGTGCTATAAATAGCATAAGAGCAAGGCTGTTAAGAATAATCTTAACTGAAATAAGTTTCAAGATGGGTAGAACTCAGTCCAAATATAGTCCTAGCAAAATGTCTCAAACTGCAAAGAAGCTGATCTTTACTATCCCAAATGGTGAAGAGACAGATAGAGAGAGATTTGAGAGTGAATTTTGGTCCTATAGAGTACAGAGTGACCACATTGTTTTAGATAAGGTTGAACAGCTTTCAGTTTATCATCCTTTAAAAAAGCATGAGATCAAAGAGAGAGAGAAAAGAAAGAGAGAGTGGGATAATGAGAAGGCTATTGTACTTGAAGCTGAAAGAGAGAGAGTGCTTTAAAATACACAGGATAAGGGAAAAAGGAAGGAAAAAGTTGATGAAGGAGGGGAGGTGAGTTTCAAGTTATTTGGTAAGGAACTAAAGATAGGAGGAACTGAGAGGGGTAAGGAAGGAGTTTCAAGGCCAGAAATTCAGAGAGTTTATACTCTTGGAAACCTAATGAAGCAGGAAGGCTTCAATATTCATGAGGTGGATAAGACAAGGAGAGAGGTAGGAGATTCTCAAAGTGTGAGACAGTTTACTTTGAGTGAGTTGATGCTCTAAGAGATCCACTTAGCTGCTCAGGCTAAGCAAGTGAAAGCTATTGAGGGACTTCCTCAATATACTCCAGTGACAAGGGATTCCTTGTCAATCAGCATGACAGTACTGGAAGGAGGACGGGATAACTTTCAGGGAGTCTCACAATCTCCTTTGAAATCACATATCCAACTCTTCAAACAATACATGAAGTGTTGTAGTCCAGTACAAGTGAATCAGGTAGATGATGATGGGCCTGAGTCATAACTTGCCATGATAGCTGTTGAGAGTTTGCACTCTTCTGGTACTTTTAGCTTCATGTCTCCTCTAAATGATGATGCCCCATATAATGTTGCTGAGGAATGGTGGCCAAGGACAATGTGTCCTCCTCTGCAGTATTCAGTCACCTCAATTGATCCCTTTATGAAGAGGCATCCCATATGGTTGGAGAGGTATGGGGAGACAAGTCAACAAGGTCCTTCTAGGCCTTATGGAGGAGAGAATCAGCGTGACACTTCTGCAGAGGAGTCAGGAACAAGAGAGTAGGGGATTTGGAAGTGAACAGTTAACTGGATTGAGGGGTTAGCTGTTGAGAAAAGGTTTGAGATTTGGAAGGGTAATTGAGAGGGAAGGGCAGGGAAGGGTAGAATAGGTAGTTTTGGTCCTGATGATGAAGGTTGTAACATCATAGGATCTGATCCTTGATGGTTCTGGATAGATGACTGTTGGGAGACTGTGAACAACTATCTTCCTTTATGTACTGTTTTTAGCTTAAATGAATAAAGTTCAATTTTTCCTTTTACTTAGGCAAGTTAATCATTCCTAACATTCCTCTCAAAAGTTCAAATATCTTTTCATCCATAGCCTTAGTCAGTATATCAGAGACATTATCTTAAGTACCAACTTTTGCAAGATTGATATTCCCTTTTTCAACATGATCTCTAATGAAGTGGTGTCTAACTTCAATGTGCTTGGTTTTAGAGTGTTGAACAGGGTTTTCAGTCATAGCAATGGTACTTGAGTTATCACAGAAAATTGGAATATTAGATAAATTCATTCCAAAATCTTGAAGTTGGCTTCTCAAATACAAAATTTGTGAACAGCAGAGACCAGCTGCAACATATTCCGCCTCAGCTGTTGAGGTTGCTACAGAGGTTTGCTTCTTGCTAGATCATGATACAATCTTTGATCCAATGAATTGGCATCCACCACTTGTTGATTTTCTTTCCAGATTGCATCCAGCATAATCCGAGTCAGTAAATCCAATGAGTGAGAATGGTGATTCATTTGGGTACCACAAGCCATAATCTGGGGTTCCCTTGAGATATCTCAGAATCCTTTTAACAGCAGCAAGGTGAGATTCTTTGGGATTGGCTTGAAATCTTACACAGAGACATACACTGAACATGATGTCAGGTCTTGATTCAGTAACATATAGAAGAGATCCTATATAGCTTCTGTATAGTGTTTGATTAACACTCTGACCATCAGTATCAGCATGAAGTTTGGTTGTTGCAGACAGAGGGGTCTTAGCTGTTGAGGCATTCTGCATATCAAACTTCTTGATCATGTCTCTTGTGTACTTAGCTTGGTTAATGAAGATTCCATCCTTCAATTGTTTGACTTGAAGACCAAGAAAGTAAGTTAGTTCACCTATCATACTCATTTCAAACTGTTTTTGCATAAGATCTCCAAATTCTTTGCACAGTTGCTCATTAGATGAACCAAAGATGATATCATCTACATAAACTTGAATGAGTAGAGTATCTTCTCCATATTTCTTGATGAACAGGGTATTATCAATGTGTCCTTTAGAAAATCCTTTATTGAGAAGGAATTTAGACAAAGTATCATACCATGCTCTGGGGGCTTGCTTCAGACCATAAAAGGCTTTATCCAACTTGTATACATGGTCTGGAAATTTAGGATGTTCAAATGCAGGAGGTTGAGAAACAAAAACTTGTTCATTTAGAACACCATTTAGAAATGCACTTTTGACATCCATTTGGAATACCTTCATTTTCTTGAAGGATGCAAATGCCAAGAACAATCTGATTGCTTCAAGTCTTGCTACAGGTCCAAAGGTCTCATCATAATCAATTCCTTCTCCTGTCTGTATCCTTGAGCAACAAGTCTTGCTTTGTTTATTACTACAGTACCATCTTCACTCATTTTATTTATGAAGACCCATCTGGTACCAATGACAGTTTGATTTCTGGGTTTAGGAACAAGTCTCCAAACTTTATTTCTTTCAAATTGTTCAAGTTCTTCTTCCATAGCTTTTATCCAGTCTGCATCTTGCAGGGCTTCATGGATCTTTTCTGGTTCCATTTGAGAAATAAAAGCACTTATGAAGATATCATAGAAGGGTGTGCCTTCAGGAATGGGATCTGTTGAGATGGGCAGAGTAATGACAAGGTTATCATCATTAATGATTGGGATAGGAGTTGTAGGTTGAGGAGGAATGACTGAAAAACTTTCATTTTCTTCATCTATCCTGTTGAGGGTAGGATAGCTGTTGGGAGTGGGAAAGCTGTTGAGCTTTAGTTGGCTGTCTGGAATATCTTTGGGCAGGACATATGGGAGATAGCTGATGATTTCATTTGAGGATGAGGGATTATTGCTAGTTGGAGTTGATTCTGGAAGGGTGTCAGAATTGCCAATGGATTCATCAAAATCATACAAGTCAGTGTTGCTTTGATAATTGTTTTCGTCAAAGTCAACATGAATTGATTCTTCTACAACAAGTCTCCTTTTGTTGTATACTCTGTATGCTTTGCTAGTGATGGAATATCAAAGAAAGATTCCTTCATCACTATTTGAATCAAACTTGTCCAGGTTATTCTTTCCATTGTTATGAATGTAGCACTTGCTTCCAAAACCATGAAAGTAAGATATGGTTGGAATCCTTCCATTCCATAATTCATATGGAGTCTTCATGTGGTACTTGTTGATGAGAGTCTTGTTTTGGACATAGACTGCAGTGGTTACAGCCTCTCCCCAAAAATACTTAGGAAGATTATATTCTGACAGCATTGTTCTAGCTGCTTCACATATGGTTCTGTTCTTCCTTTCTGCTACTCCATTTTGTTGGGGAGTTCTAGGGGCTGAAAAATTATGATCAATACCAATTTCATTGCAGTAGAAATCAACACCAGTGTTCTCAAATTCTGTTCCATGGTCAGAGCTTATTTTCTTGATTGATAAGCCTTTAAAGTTCTGAATTTTGTTGAATAGCTGAGAGAGATTTCTAATGGTATCACTTTTGGATTCAAGGAGAATGATCCAAGTGAATCTTGTGAAGTCATCAACAACCACAAGTGAGTATCTCTTACCACCTAGATATCTGGTTCTAATAGGGCCAAATAAATCCATATGCAGAAGGTCCAATGGCTGGTTGGTGTCCAATCTTGTTTTGGCTGAAAAGGAGGTCTTCTTTTGTTTTCCACACTGACAAGCTTTGCAAAGTTTATCCTTCTTGAATGGAATTTTGGGAAGGCCTTTGACTAGGTTGGAATTGGAGAGCTTTGAGATGGTCTTCAGGTTCAGGTGAGAAAGTCTTTTGTACCATACCCATGACATGTCTGATTGGCTATAGGATAAGAGACATTGGGCAGTAGAGGTTTGTACAACTTCAAGGTGCAGGAAATAGAGGTTCTTCTTTCTTACTCCTGTAAGAATAACCTTGTTGTTATTGTCCTTGACTTGGCAAAGGTCCTTGGTGCAGACAACATGGTAACCCTTGTCACAGATTTGACTAATACTAATCAAATTGTGCTTCAGGCCTTCAACATATGATACATTTGTGAAGATGATCTCCTTGGTCACTAAATTTCCTGATCCTTTGACCCTTGCTTGAGAATTGTCACCAAAAGTAACATTGGGACCATTCTTTGGAGATAGTTGTTGAAGCCATTCTTTGTTATAAGTCATGTGCCTACTGCAGCCGCTATCTAAGTACCATATACTTGTACAGGAAACCTACAAAAAAAAAATTAAAAATTATGGTACCCTTTTATTCTTTTGGGTCCAAAGGATTAGATTTTCTTTGGGACCCTAGCCTTGCCATCTGATCTCCTTTTGAAGAACTGGTTAAGGGTGTTGTAGTAAGACATGATCTGCATTATGTAGGGAGTCAAAGTGAAGGGTTGAGGGTTATCATATGTGTTTCTGGTATTGTATAGGGTTTGTTTTCTGTAGTTGGGTTGGTGAAAGTAAGATGGCTGTTGAGAATGAAATGAATGGTGTGATGATCTGGGAGAAGGTTTTTGGGACTGATAGGCATGACTTTTTCCATTGGAATATTGCCAGTTTTATCTATGTTGCCTTGGCTTATGCTGCCTAGCCTTTCTTGGCTGTCCTTCTTGTCTTAGCTGTTCATCTTATCTTGGCTATTGGGACCTTCCAGGCTTTCCAGACTTGTGTTTATGCCTTCTTTTCTGACTATTGGTGTTGTCAGTACTAGTAGAGGCTTGAGATTGAGAACTTGTGGGATGTTCCACACTTAACTCACTCTTTTTGGTACTTTCACTTCTCATTCTGTATTCATCATCCTTTGTTTGAACAGGATATAATGGTTTCTTGGTTGAGAAAGTGTTGAGGCTAGCTAGGACCATTGTCTCAATAGCCCTATTACCAGTTGGGGGAGTATAAGTTTTGAGAGTGGGATTTTCAGCTCCAAGACCAGATCTGTCCCTAGGATGTCTTTGATTGAAGTGATACAAAGATAGAGCATTGCTTGATTTGTTCCAAGAATCAATCTTGCTTTTTAGGGCATTGTTTTCTTCCTTCAAGGTACTCATTTCTTGTTCAGAATCCTTTTGGGGTTTTGAACAACTAGTCTTAGCTATTGAGCTAAGTATGTCACTTTCAAGTTTCTAACACTTGTTCTCCAGATCATTTTTAGTGGTTTCAAGGGTGAGAATTGAAGATTTGAGTTTTTCAATGGTGTTTGATTGCTCAAGGTTTTCAGTGATGAGGGAGGCAAAGCTGGAGTCTTGTTTTTTCTTTTGAATTAAAAGGGTGCAGACTAAACTTTTAAAGCCATCAATATTTAGTGAGTTAAAATTATGTACCTCTTTTAATTGTTCTGCAGCAGCTAAGGCCTCTAGATCTTCCTCATTGTCAGAATCTTTATCTTCTTAGGCAACAAGACACAGTAGTGCTTCTTCTTCATCACAATCTGAGTAAGATGAGTCAAGATCTTCATCATTGAACCTAGATGAGTCAGCAAGCATGACTTGTTCTTTATTTCTGTTATTTTTAGCTTTGACACAATTGTAGCAATTGCATCTCGAGCTATGAATAACTTCTTTAGAGTATGTCATTCTTTTTGAGTTATCTTTTTGTTTCTTAGGTTCAGTGCACACTACTACATTTCCAGTCTAATGCAACGCATAAATTCGTTGCCATAGTAGCCAATACTTGTTGCATTAGCTCTAATGCAACGATGTTGGATCATTGCATCCTGTTGCCTTGCATTAGGTCTAATGCAACGTGAAGGTTTCTAATGCAATGCTTGTGCCCAACCGTTGCATAAAAACGATATATAATGCAACGATGCCAAATGCAACGACTCACTACTAATGTAACACTTGTTAACTAAATCCAATAGTCTCTTGTACAAGGGTTTGGTGATATAATGCAACAGTTCACAACTAATGCAACACCATTGTCAAAAGTACTACATAGGCATCTAATGCAAAGCCACAGTAAAAAAAAAAAAAACTATATAGACACCTTATGCGTCGGCTATATATACATAATAATAATAATAATATATTTATAATAATGATGATACATAAAAAAAAATAACACAAAATATTGATAATAAAAAAAAATTCAATTGATATAAAAGGTAGAATTACAAGTTTCACGCCCGAAGGACAAATTACAAAATCAGTATTTACTAAACCTATGTTCCAACTTTCTATAATAAATCTAACATAACTACAACCCACAAAATGATGCAAAACCAAAAAAAAGCCTCCACAATTATATCACTCCACACTTTTATAGCACTCCACACTTTTCTTTACAGTTTCTTGAGGTGGGTTGGAGGATGAGGGAGTGTATCTTCTATTAAAGGCTTTCTTTTGATGTCTCATGGCATTTCTGACAGCCATAGATATCAGGCTGGGAATGTCATCTTGAGAGATGGGCTTTGATTCTTGCTTGGGGGTTATGTTCAGTTATTGCAGGGCATTGCTTACGAGAACATCAATGTCCTGTTGAGTGAACAATTTTTGGTTTTGCTCTTGTGCAACCATAGCAAGAGTTTGGGATATAGTGGGTGCTGGTTGAATTTTGATCATTCCTTCAAGCTCATAAGCTTCAAGTTTCCCAAAGTATTGTTCTACTGTCATGGTGCTCCATTCAGCTCCTTCTCTAATGGGTAGAGCCACCTTCTCATACTCTTGGGGAAGATTTGAGTATATCTTTAAGCATAGGTCAGCTTGGGTGAATGCTTTGCCATGGTCTGAAATGGCTCTAACAAGGTCTTAAAACCTTGGTCTTGCAGCACTGACCTTTTCTCCAGGATAGAATTTAAAGTTGTCTAATTGTCTGATGAGTAAGTTATAGAAATTCTGAGTTCTGACACT
This sequence comes from Campanula takesimana, assembly GCA_026119855.1. NCBI lineage: Eukaryota > Viridiplantae > Streptophyta > Magnoliopsida > Asterales > Campanulaceae > Campanula > Campanula takesimana. The sequence continues at coordinate 552,692 of JAOWBW010000863.1, forward strand.
TGTGTGTTTAGTGAACTTAGTGTGTATTAAGTCCTATGCAACTTTAGCACTTTTAACTTCAGCTATTTCTTGAGCAAGGGAGTCATTTACACTCTTTTGCAGAATATTTTTAACTTTTAGGTTAGCAGACATTAGTTGTTTCTCAGATTCAGTCTATGATTCAGGGGATTTGGTTTTTCTTTCTCCTCCATTTGTTTCAGCTTGAACTGGTGGTTCTATTTCATGTTTCAAGACATACCAGTTCCATATGCTATTAGCATCTAGATAGGTTTTAATTTTTGATGAATAAATCTCAAAAGATCCACAGTCATCAATATGTGGTATGTCCTTCTCATTGTTTCTTCTTGGTTGAGGCATGGTGGGTTGAATAGATCTTTCACAAGTTGTTAGACTCTTTATGGTGAATCCAAGCTCTGTTGCCAATTGAAAGGTCCTGTTTACTAAGATTAACAGATAAATTAAAACTTGAACAGCTAACTGGTTTGCGAGTTAGCTGTTGAGAGATTAAAGGTAGAGTAATTATGCAGCGGAAAATAATTAAGTAAAGAAACAAAAATAGACAATGTGCAGTGTGTGTTTAAGTGTAGAGACAAAAGTGTACACAAGGATTTTCAAGTGGTTCAGAGGTATAGCTCTTCTCTTACATCCACCCCCACTGTTAGAACAGTGAGACCAATTCAATATAATCCGTTCTCTTCAAGAACTTACAAGAATTGATAAGGCAAGTTCCCTGAACTCCCTCTACTTAATTGGCAATTCAATTAAGGTTGCTTCTTTCAAAGCGAAAAGAAAAAGAAAACTAAAAATTCACAAGTGTGTTAACAAAGAAATAGCTTGGCTGTTAGCTAGGTTTGAAGGGGGTTGTAACTGGGTGCTAAATGGCACAAGATTTGCAGGGGTGTAATGCAAATGAATCTGTAATACAGATTTGGGGTTTTTGGGGAGCAACAACAGTGGTTTAGGTTGTGTGTGTGTTGAAGAAGGGTGTGTGATAATGTTCCAGTGTATTTTCTTATATAGGATATGAATATATCCGTAGGGGGACAAGAAAACACATGGGGAACATGTTTGCAGAAAGTAAGTCTTTGACTGGGTAAAGTAGTGTTGACTTAATACTTTATTTCTTTATGCAGGATGTCCATGCTGGAGGTACTGGTGGAGATTTGCATGCTTGATTAATTACGTAGTTATTTTATACTAAAATAACTATTCCTTAAAGAATCTGGATCATTTGGAGTCAGCTGCTGGATTTGCAGGGACTTAGCTGTTGGCACAGGGGAGATAGCTGCTGGGATTGTAGATTTGATCAGGCAGATACTATAGGTTGTTCCAATCAGTGGAATAACTTATTCTTCAATCTTGTGAAGCTTTTCAGATGGCTGTTGGACAGTTGGAGTCTTAGCTGTTGGTGAAAAGTCAAATAGCTGTTGGAATAGCTGTTGGGTTTGAACTGGATGATCTGTTTTAGCATGTTTGCAAATAGGGTTTCTGTAATTCATATGAGTACAAATGAATGTAGAAATGATATATATTCAGTTCATTTGATGTATATATTATTGGTTGATCCTTGAACAATCTTAGCTGTTGGTATATACATGAACTGAATAGATAGTTGTTGAGGCTGGTCTTGGGTTGCCTGTGGATCAGGTCTTTGTAGGTTGTCAACTGGAATGATTATTTATTTATCAAAACACATTTACTATTATTAATCAGATTAATAACATAGTGAGTTACTAACAGTTATCATACTTCCACGAATAATATGTGTACACAGTGGTAAAACAGAATATGAATGTAGAATTTTAATAAGAGCTCAATATTAAAGAAAATAATGTCAACGTTAAAACATAATAGATGGAAGAAAATAAAATAACTAGGAACTATCCTCAAGTCCTATACTGATAGTATGTTTCTGAAAAAGCTTTGGAGGTAGCCCTTTTGTAAATATATCTGCAACCATCTCATCAGTTCCTACGTGATCAATGACAATTATTCCTCTTCTAACCCATCTTTTTTCAGTGACAGATATTTAAGGTCCATGGGTTTTACTCCCTTAGATATCATGTCATGCTTTGAGAATTGGATTGCTGCTTTATTGTCACAGTAGATAGTTAAAGGCTTAGAGATGAAGCTTAAAGGCCCGAACTGAGAGACAAAATTACGCAACCATGCTCCTTGATTTGCAGCCTCAAAACATGCCACATATTCAGCCTCCATAGCAGATGTGTATAGCAACTTAGATTTCTGACTTTTCCATGATATTGCACCTCCAGCTAAAAGATACACAAAGCCAAGAGTGCAATGTCTAGAGTCTGAACATCCACCAAAGTTTGAATCTGAAAATCCAACCATCTGTAGATGTGTTGACTTTCTATATGTGAGCATGAATTTTCTTGTTCCTTTTAGGTATCTCAACACTTTGTTTGCAGCTTTCCAATGGGTTAGTCCTGGATTACTCTGAAATCTTCCTAACATGCCAACTGCGTGGCTAATGTCAGGTCTGGTGCAAACTTGTGCATGCATCAGACTCCCAACAAGTGAAGTATAAGGATAACTTTCCATTTCCTTAAGTTCCAATTCATTTTTCGTACATTGATCAAGATCAAGTTTATCTCCTTTATGGAATGGAACAACACTAGAAGAGCATGTCATCATGCCAAATCTTTCTAAAACTTTGTCAATATATGCCTTCTGAGACATTCCTAAAATTCCTAGTGACCGATCGCGAAATATTTCTATTCCAATCACATAGGATACCTCACCCATGTCTTTCATTTCAAAGTTTTTAGAAAGATAGCTTTTAGTGTCATGTAAAAGACCAAGATCACTACTCACCAATAAAATATCGTCAACATACAGAATTAAAAATATGAACTTACTCCCACTGATCTTGAGGTATATACATGGATCAAAAATGTTTTCTTTGAAACCCAAACTCGTTATGGTTTCATCAAACTTTAGATACCACTGCCTCGAAGCCTGTTTCATTCCTTAAATCGATTTATTTAATTTGCAGACCATGTTTTCCTAAGCTTCGATAATGAAGCCTTCAGGTTGTTTCATGTAAACTTCTTCTTGTAAGTCTCCATTAAGAAAGGCCGTTTTCACGTCCGTTTGATGTAATTCAAGATCATAATGAGCTACTAATGCCAAAATAATTCTAAGAGAGTCTTTCCTGGATACTGGGGAAAAAGTCTCTGTATAATCAATACCTTCTTTTTTATGAAAACCCTTGGCTACAAGTCTAGATTTTTGACGTTCAATATTGCCATTGCAGTCGCGTTTAGTCTTAAAGACCCACTTACTAGTTTGTGTCCTGTAGGCAATTGAACAACGTCCCAAACTTCATTATTTGCCATTGATTTTATTTCATCCTTCGTGGCATCAATCCATTTACTAGAATTATCATCTTTTATGGCTTGTTTGTATGAAATCGGATCTTTAATAATCCCAATATCAGATTCTACTTAGTAAAGAATGTAATCATCAGAAACAACTGGTCTCCTTTCACGAGTTGACCTTCTTAATGGTGGTTCCTGTATTGCTTCATTTATAGGATCATTATTGGCAATAGGCTCATTATAGAGTTGTAGATCATTATTTAGGTGTTCTTCATTGCCTAATCGTTCGACAACTGGAAGATTCCCAACTACTTTCAAAATTGAGGGTATAGGTACCCTTATTTCTTGAATAATCACATCTTGTAATTTTTCACTCCCACTAATCTTGCCATTCTCATAGAATCTTGCATTTTCCGGTTTCTACAATTCTTGTACTATGGTTAGGACAATAAATGACATATCCTTTAGACTTCTCTGGGTAACCAATAAAGTAACCACTAATTGTTCTGAAGTCTAATTTCTTTTCATGTGGATTGTAAATTCGAGCCTCTACTAGACATCCCCAAATTTGGAGATGTATTAAACTAGGTTTCCAACCTTTCCACAGTTCAAAAGGGGTCTTTGGAACTGCTTTACTAGGAACCGTGTTTAATATGTAAATGGTTGTTCGTAAGGCATACATCCACAAGGATATAGGTAAATTCGCATGACTCATCATCGATCTAACCATTTCCATGTAAGTACGATTTCGCCTTTCAGCTACACCATTCTTCCAGGGAGAACCATGCATTGTGTATTGGGAAACAATTCCAAGTTTCTGGAGAAGTTTTACAAAAGGTCCAGGATGTTGTCCTGTTTCATCATACCTTCCATAGAATTCACCACCTCTATCTGATCTTATTATTTTCACTTTTCTTTCTAATTTCCGTTCGACTTCAGTAATGAATACTTGTACAACATCCACAGACTGAGATTTGTCGTGCAATAAGTATAGATAACAATAACGTGAAAAATCATCGATAAAGGTAATGAAATACTTCTCTCCACCAAAGGTTGGAATGTCATCCACAAATATCTGTATGTATGATTTCAAGAAGATGTGTACTTCTTGTGGCACCTTTGTTTGTGTGTTTTGTTTGCTTTCCCTTAATGCAATCTACACACGCTTCATGATCAGTAAAATCAAGACTCGGAAGAATTTCATCTTTTACCAATCGTTATATTCTTTCACTAGAAATGTGTCCCAATCGTTTATGCCACAAGTTATAGGATTCGTGTTTAGACGACTTATGTTTTGTTTCACCATTATCATGCAGGACGAGATGAGTTTTAGATGTTTGATTAGAAAGATTAAATCTGTAAAGCCCATCAATTAAAATTCCAGAACCAATACGACTAGAATTTAAAAATAAATTAAAACAACCATCTCCAAGATTGACTTTAAAACCACAAGTTTCAAGTTGACTTACTGAAACTAAATTTCAAGAAATAGATGGAACATAAAGAGTCTGAAATAAATCTAACTGAAATCCACTATCTAAAATGAGACGGTAAGTGCCAATAGCTTCAACTGTTACTTTGTCTTGGTTTCCCATGAATAAGAAGTTTTCACTTGGGCTTATGGTTTGGGTCGTAAGGAATCCATTCATGGAATTAGAAACATGAAAATTAGCACAGAGTCAATCCACCAAGTATGAGAAGGAACATAAGAATTGTTTGCTTCGAAAAAGCTTACGAAACCCATAGAGTTACCTTTCTTTTCGAACCATTCCTTTCGTTTTGCGCAATCTTTCTGGAAGTGTCCAGGTTTCTTACAAAATTTGCACATGTCATCCTTCTTCGTTATTTTCTCGCTTCGTTGATCAGAGCCATTAGGTTTCAGCGGTGCTCTTTTATGGCTTGACTTATGCCATTTTTCGGTTTTAGGTCCAGCTCCTTGAACAAGATGTGCAACCTTAATACCTTGTTGGTTATTCAGCCTGCTCTCTTCTTGGACCAATTTATTAACCAACTCATTCAATGTCCACTTATCCATAACGACGTTGTAATTAATTTGGAAAGGTCCATACTGAGCAGGTAAAGAATTTAGGATAAATTGGACGAGAAAAGAATCGTCCAATGTCATATCCAAATTCCTTAACTTCGCTGCAAGGTTCGTCATCTCAATGCAATGATCATGCATCGAGCGTGTGCCATCAAATTTCATGGTTGTAAGATCTGCCATAAGTTTCCTAGCAAGGGATTTGTCTGCAGTCTTAAACTGATCTTCTATTGCTTTAAAGTAATCCTTAGCATTCGTTGGTTTGGGTAGGGAAGTCTTGATGTTGCTAGCAATTGTCATGCGCAAAAACATAATGCTCAACCTGTCCGACTTCTCCCATGGTTTAAGGAGAGCCTTTTGTTCAGTAGTACTTTCATTTGTAATAGGATCTGGCTTTTCGGTTGTTAGGGCCACATCCAATTCAAGTACTCCCAAGGTGAATTCAACATTCTCTTTCCATTATGAGAAGTTGGTTCCAGTGAGAAGTGGGACAGACTGAACGGACGATGACAAATGCGTAGGGAAAATTGCTGCAGTTATATAGAGTTATCATAAATTTAATTAAATCATTTTTTATAGATAAATAAGACCGAATATTTGAACATATGCTAAGAGAAAATATATTGCTCCTGTGGGTAGACAATGTAAATTCTTTAAGTAATGTCAATAAGAGTCGTAATGTTCAACCTACATAATCTGGTTAAAGTATCCATTCTAATTAAACACATAAGAAATCTGTGGATTTCTTTGGTTTATTTACATTACATCAAAGCACATATTGCACTGCCATTATTTTAATTAGTTGAGAAAATATGAGGCAGATTCTTTAATTTGTTAAGGTCATACTTATTTTCACAACACAACAACTTTTCAAGGAGCAGATTATTTGATATCCAAAGCATAATTGAAATTTAATGCGTGTGAATATACTTAATTCATATATATACAGACTATTATATGCTAAACATATAGAAGAGGAAGAAGACAATAAGTTGGGAGGCCTTTCTTGATTAAATTAAAATATTCAATTATCATGATCAAATTTCATGTTAGGTGCGTAAGATAAAATAGTATTCATAATACATTATAACTTTAAAAATGGAAGAAGCTAAGCAAAAGACAATTTAATGCTGACATATTAAATGATGATTTAATTGCTCACAACCTGAATCTATTTTTATTTAAAGGACAATCATGTGTTCATTAACCTAAGCTCTGATACCACATGTAATCATAATTTACATGAACCCTAAGATTTTTAACAACATGATAATCACACAAATAGACTAGGAAAGCATAAGTGATAGAAGATTACCTCCTTCCATTGATGTGAGAGATCAACTTCTTCACAATTGCTGTAAATGATCTGCTGTAGAAGAACCGCGTCAATGGAGTATCTTGGATTGTCTCTCCTTGCCTATCTTATGTGTTTGCTGTTACGATGCCTTTTGGATGGCTGAAGGAGAGAGGACCAAGTATCCTATTAGGTTTATATTTTATCTCTACATTCCATCAAAGTAGAGTCGTGATAGGAAGATAACTATTTACCAAATAACCAGTTATTAGGAGTAATAAATATCCCTATAGCTTAGGATTCCTATTAGACCACAATCCCGGATATGTAAGAACTCTTACATCTATAACACCAACTACAACATACTTTCTAGTGACAAGTGAGTATGACAAGTGAGTCTCAGTATTTAAAAATTATTAATAAGTTTCCATTTTAAGGTTTTGTAGATTAAAATTTAACAATTAAAAATTAAAATTGACATTTTTTTATTGATTAAACTAGGACGGAGAGTAGGTAACTTCACCATTTTAGTGTAAATGATTGTAATTATTCTTAGGTAAAATTGAACCAAAAATCACCCAACTTTATGGAAACAGTGGTTTTCATACCTAAACTATTTTTCGTTATACTTTTTACACTAAACAGTGGTGTCGGACATGGAGGTTGTTGGTGGTGGACTGGTGATGTTGGTGGTGGTGTCTACATTCATTGGGAAGAAGATTTTATAAGCCAGATACTACTATAACATAATATATTGAAAGTCAGCTACTAAAACCTAAAATATTTATAAGTGAGTGACTAAAATGGGTATTAAACTTCTTCTAATTTTGTTCTTCCATTTATGCCCCGCACGTGGCCGTTTGAACAACTAAAAACAAACGGCGTTAGTGGGAGTGATCACCTGTTGTGCAAAAAAAAAAAGTAGTTTAGTGCAAAAAGTGAAGCGAAAAATAATTTAGGTATGAAAACCCACATATGCCATAAAGTTGGGAGATTGTTGATGCACTTTTGCATTATTCTTATAATCTTATAATGTCGAAAAAAATTATTACTAATAATAGTGTATCAGTAGTGGTGAAAATTTGAGGAAAAATGCGCTTTTTCTAATATATTAATAAAATGTGTTTTCTAAATGCAAGATGACATACATAACTGACATTTGATTTAGAACATATGGTGGTGTAGACACCCCGCCTTGGACCGCTCACCCCGATTGCACATTTGATCTTGTATTTCTCCCCATTTTAAGTGTTTCTCGTTAGTTTCTGTCACTTCCGTTAAGTTCCTGACTGACTTCGTTAAGTCCAGGGACTAAACTGAATAACAGGGCTGACTTTCTAGTCCATTCTGTCAAAATCGCCTTCTCTGAGTCGCGCGCCTCCGACAGGAGGATCCAGACGCGCGCGCCTCCCGCCCCCAAAGCAGGAAGCGCGCGCCTCTGGGCGTCGGTTACAGATTTCTGGCCAGGATTCTCTCCCTTGCTCAATTTATAGGATTTTGCCCGGGAAATATTTCTTGGTGACTGAGTTTTGGCACCAAAAACATCTCTCTTTCACCTATAAAAACCCCCCCTTTACCTCCATTTTCAAGGACCTTTGGCTCTCAATCTTACATTCTCAATAAGACACTAAAATTTCACACTTACAAAGCATTTCCAAAGGATTTCTCCAAAGAATTCATCAAGAAGTGTTTGAAGTCTCTTGAAGTCTAGGTAAAGTTATTTCTTTCCTCTTCTTAACTTCATCTCTTTTCTCTTTCTTTTTGTTTTATTAAAGTGCAATCACCCAAATCATTTTGGGACATGACTCTAATGATCACCTCATCTCATTGAGGTCGGTTAAAGAGTTATCTCCTACATTCCAAACTCTATTTTAAAACCCCTTTTTATGATTTAAAGAAGAAGAAGAAGAACGTTTATCATTCATGTTGATTTTGATCAAGCAAGACCAACTTTAGTTGGGCGAGATGGGTGTTTCGGTACTTCCCATCTCGTAACCTAACCCCCGAACCTCAAAACAAAGAATCTCTGTTTTCGTAATCAAACTTAGGCTATTATCAAAAGGTTTTTCTTATGTTCCTCAAAACATAGGTGGCGACTCTAAAAACAAGTTAGACATCCTAGGATAATTCACGCGCTCTAGCCAAGCCGTGATTCCCCCGGGGTATCTACAGTGGCGACTCTGCTGGGGAATGTTTGAGGGTTAAATTTGCATTCTGATCAAAATCTACATCTTTTCTGGGCATTCTGACTCCTGATGGGGGAGGCGCGCGCTTCTGGCCTCTTCAGCCTAAGGCGCGCGCTTCCCGCATCAAGGACCAGAATCGCCCGCTTCTTCATGTTCTTCATCTTCTTATTCTGCTATTCTCCACTAATCATTTCTGCAGGGGTTACAATATACACATAGGACCAGGGCAATCCCCTGAGTCCAAAATCTGACAATCTGACAGGTGTGCCCAGAAGCACGCGCCTCCCAATAGCATCGCGCCATGCGCGCGCGTCTCGTATCAACACTCATAGGCGCACGCTTCTGGGTTGGTTCCCAGAACAGAAACAGGTCTCAGAACAGAGCAGTATGATGGAGGTGTGGGCACAGTTGCCTGCATCAGTGGTTATTCTGAACTTCAGACTGTTTTAATTTTATGTTCTATTTTATCGGTCACACGGGTGATTCGAAAGTTGTAATTATGTGCTTATTTGTTTTTTTTTATTTCTTTTGAAAAAAAAATATAAAAAATATTTTGTCACCTGTTAGACCTCACACTACATGCACATATTCCTATGAATTGCTCACTATCGAGTCGCACAAGTCCAACCCCAAACCCGTCGAGGCCCGTCCTAGAAAGTTTCAAGCTCGACCTTGGCTCTTTCGAAGCGGTAAACCTCAGCCCATGGCGTAGTTCATGACTACAAGCCGGGGGTGACCTTTGAGCCTCATATTCAAGCCGAGTACAAGCCGCACAATTCTAGTTAGGGTCTAACACTCCGTGACTCAAGTCGGTTTCCATGTACCGAGATTTCCCTAAACTAATGTCTTCAAATCATACATGCCAACTTGTTGAAACGGACGCAATAAAAATCCGTCCCCAAAAGTGGTTATTTTGGACGAAAATAAAAATCCGTCCCCGCATGTATGCTTTACTACATTAATTTAGTTTAATCCCGATACATGTAGGATTCACAAACGCGATGGAATCCGATGAGTATATGGGACCGCGAGATGGTCTATATACTAGTGTGACGATTCCATTATTTTCTTAGAAACCCCAAAAGGGATCCATTCCCTCCGACTTATAAAAAAAAAAAAAAGAGTCTTTTCTTATGTGGTTCGAGTCGTGTGCCCAACTGTGTGTTCTAAGCCTCTTCGTGGACCGCAAGTGTTACTCAAGACTGACAAGGGCCTCTTCTGCAATATAGGTTCAATTGGTACTTACAGAGTCTACCGGGATTCGGAAAATCGGTTAGTCCGTGAAGAGATCACTCCAACAGCTCCTACATCAACAATGGCCGGCGGCTCCAACACCAACAATACCATGACTCTCGAGCAACTCGCAACCATGGTCCAACTCCTCCAAGAGCAAGTCTCCACCCTTAATAAGGAGGCACAAAGCCAAGACGACATTTGGCAATCCCACCTCGACAGCCAAAGGGAGGCCCACGAGGCCGAGATGGAGCTAATGAAAGAAAAGCTCACTAATCTTGCCAAGGGGAAGAGCAAAAATGACGATGACGAATCCGAATGGACCGAAGGTTTGTTCAAAAGTCCTTATGTCAACACCCGCACCAAGAAAGTGGCAGAGCCAAGTTCCGAGAACAATGAGCCCAAAATGGTGGATTCTATCATGGCCTACATCGACCAAAAATTCCATAGGCTCAACATGGGGAAAGGCTCCGACACAAGCCTTTATCAATCATCCATCCTCATGTGTACTATGGCCGCTCTTCCTGATAAGTTCAAGATGCCAGACATAAGCAAATTCAAGGGCAACTCTTGTCCTATGGCTCACATTGAGACTTATATTTGGGCAATGGTTCCGAAGAAGGTCTCCCCCAAGGCGATGGCTCAATACTTTCCTCTCACTCTCGAGGGGGCGGCAAAAGATTGGTATGCTACTCTCCCGCTCACTGTCCGTCTTGATTGGGACTCCGCCATGATTGCCTTCAAGAACCAATACCAAGGCAACACCACTCACCGGCCCACAAGGAAAGAGCTAGAGAACAATACTCAACGAGACCACGAGTCCTTCATCGACTTCACAAGGAGATGGAATGATAAACTCTCCGAGACTGTGGAAAGGCCAAATACCAAGAAGCAAATGGACATCTTTCTCAAATGTCTCAAAATTGATCTCCGCACCAGCCTAAGTGGGGCTTGCTATGCGGATTTCTCCCAAATGTATGAGGCGGGGGTCCGAATGGACGAGTTGCTCAAGGAAGTCAAGAAAAGTGCTCCTAGCTACCGCTATAAGGCCGCTTCCAACTCCACAAAAGAGGCCTCGGTCAACGCCGTCACTATCGATAAGGGAATTACAAAAAGGCTCCTCCACCCCAAGGGAAGAAGTCTCGAAATGACCGTGTCTACACGCCTCTCCAAGGCATGACTCAAACCGAAGCTTTCGAAGTCCTCAAAGCAAAGGGTCAAGTCACACCCGTACAAGGGTACCAACCCAAGACGGTCAACCCCAATCATGCTCACCACAAATATTGTGGCTACCACCAATATAGTGGCCACACCACCGAGGAATGCTTCGTTCTCCGCAATGTCATTCAAGATCTCATAGACAAGAAAGAATTTGTAGTGACTAATGGCGAACATGTCAATGTAATAGAGATAGGAGAACTCGAGGGGACTACCCATTCAATCCCAATTGTGAATGGGGGCCCCAATGTTATGAATAAACTTGACAATTCTTGTTATGCTGTGACTTACGATGAGGTAATGAGGGAAGTACTAGAGGATAGGAAAAAGAAGCAAGATGGGAACGTCAACATGCTAACTCGATCCGGTCGAGTCATAGCAAGCAACCCTTCCACTTCCGCACCAAGCTCCTCTTCTCAAAGGCCGCAAGCTCGCGACACTCCCGAAGATCCTCTACTTGTCCAACTCAAGAAAACTCGAGCCAACATCTCTATTTGGGACCTCATCGCATCCTCAAAGAAACACCGAGATCTTGTCATCCGCAATCTCGATGATACATCAATTTCTCCCGATACTACTCCCGAGGACCTCACGGCAATGATCGGTCACATTCATTTTGGAAACGTCATCACCTTTGCCGATATGGACCTTCCACCATTTGGTTCTGACCACAACGAGGCTATTTACCTCAAGGTACGAGCAAGGGGGAGGCCCATCTCAAGAGTCTTAGTGGACGGTGGTTCCGCACTCAACCTCATGCCTGGCAGAATCATGGGCATACTGGGGCTTAAGGATTCCGATTTGAAGCCTTCTACTCAAGTAATCCGAGGTTATGACAGCACCGCCCGTACAGTCATGGGCATGATCGAAATAGACATTGAGTTTGGGAGCATGGTCATGTCCGTTCCATTCCAGGTGCTTGACATCCCGGCCTCGTTCAACTTGATTTTGGGTCGACCATGGATTCACAGTTCTAATGCCGTCCCATCAACTCTCCATAAATGTGTCAAGATCCGAAATGGTAATGAAATAGTGACCGTCATGGCCGAAAACGTCACTATCCACAGAAAAGGTGAGCCCGTCCACCAAGTTCAGCATGGTTTACAAGACTCCACTCTCTCCGGCGTCTCAATCAACGCCATTGACAAAGAAGGGGGAAACAGATCATGGACCCCCAGCAATCACAAAGTCCTCCGCATGATGAGGAATATTGACTACTTCCCTGGTTTAGGCCTAGGGAAATATCAACAAGGAATCCTACATCCTGTGCGAGTCCCATTTGTCAAGAACACATTCGGTTTGGGGTACGAGCCTTCCAGAGAAGACTTGAAACAAGAGAAAGCGATCAAGAATGAAAAGGCCCGAGCTCGTAAAGAAGGCCGTCGTTATGAGGTCCCTAATCTAAGGCCTTACCGCAAGACGTTGAATGGCTATTTTGTCCGCCACGGGGAAGACGTTCCATACATGATCTTTCCCGAACCATGGGTTAACAATAAGGGTGTTAAAAAGCCCGGTCTCGAAACCTTCTCCGATTGTGAGATCCAGAAATCCGAAAGGGAACCAACTCCCATGTCGCCCCGTGAATGGTTGGGAAGGAAGGTGACTATAGAGTCCGAGACAGAAATCATCGTGGGGGAAGAACCGACAGATTTAGCCTCCATGTTCGAAGAGCTTGCCATAATGAATGAATGCCAAGTAAACGCCATCCATGACACCGTCATCATGAATGAGACTATCAGTGAGATCCCGCCAAGCTCCAAGCCGATCAACAATTGGTATTCTACGAAAGGGCCCGTGGTATCCGAGGAATTCTTAGTCCAAGAAATGGGTTGCATACCCCGCACAGCAACAAAGGAAGAGCGGCTCACACTTACTTTTAAGTCCGAGAGTGTCTCTAATACCCTCACCCAAGAGGATATGGAGGCCATAGCCGAGCGTGTGTTTCCTTTCTTTGCTAATGAAAAATTTGATATTTCTGAGTACCCTGAGATTGCAAATATCATAAATGATGAATTAACTAATAATGAACTTAATGAACAAGTTAATAACGATTCAAATTATGATGAAATAGACCACGAAAACACAACATACTTAAATGAACTTGCTCAACAGGTCCGTAGTCGTGGTGAAAATGGTCCAGGGGCTGACGAAGAATTGCATATTGTTAATCTGGGTACCGACGAAGAGCCAAGAGAAACTAAGATCGGAAGCTTCTTCAAGGGGACGACAGAGACAGATTGACTGCACTACTACGGGAGTTCGTGGATGTGTTCGCATGGTCATACAAAGACATGCCGGGTTTGGACAGAAAGGTAGCGGAGCACAGAATTCCGATCAGAGAAGATGCCAAGCCGGTAAAATAGAAGCTCAGAAAGATCAAGCCAGAATGGTCTCTGCAAGTCAAAGAAGAGATCGAGAAGCTCCTCAGTGTGGGTTTCATCAAAGTTATCGAGTATCCGACATGGTTAGCCAACATCGTGACAGTCAGAAAAGCAAACGGCAAGGTTCGAGTTTGTGTGGACTTCCGGGATTTGAACAAAGCTTCCCCGAAAGACGATTTTCCACTCCCTAACATCGACATGCTGGTCGACTCCACTGCTGCCTACGAGGTTCGCTCATTCGTGGATGGGTTCGCTGGGTACAATCAGATTCTCATGGCCGAGGAAGATCAACATAAGACAGCCTTCATAACACCGTGGGGTACCTTTGCTACACAGTCATGCCATTTGGGTTAAGAAACGCTGGGGCTTCCTACCAAAGAGCCGTGACAGACTTGTTCCACGATATGATTCACAAAGAAATCGAGGTCTATGTGGACGACATGATCATTCACTCCAAAGGGACCGATGGTTAACATTTAATCGATCTCCACAAGTTCTTCGAAAGGCTTCGTCAACACAAGATGAGGCTCAACCCTGGAAAGTGCACGTTCGGGGTTATCCGAGGCAAAGTCCTTGGTTATATGGTCACTGAAAGCGGAATTGAAGTAGATCCCTCCAAAATCAAGGCAATCATTGAAATGCCTCCTCCAAAGACGTAGAAAGAGATAAAAGGTTTCATGGGCAGACTGCAATACATCAGTCAGTTTGTGCACCAACTCACTTCCATGTGCGAGCCAATCTTCAAGCTACTCAAGAAGAATGTGGCTCTAGAATGGACCGACGCGTGCCAAGAAGCCTTCGACCAAGTGAAGCATTACTTGACGTGCCCTCCTGTTCTAGTTCCGCCGCCAAGGATAAGCCTCTTTTGCTCTATCTCACTGTCAATGATGAAGCCCTAGGGGCTATGTTAGCACAAGAGCAACGAGAGTCCACAAAGGAGAATGCCATTTATTTTGTCAGTCGCCGATTCCAAGGAGGCGAAAAGAACTACTCTGTCTTAGAGAAGTCATGTGCAGCATTGGTTTGGGTTACTCAAAAGCTCAAACACTATATGGAAGCTTTTCTGATCAAGCTAGTAGCAAAGGTGGACCCACTCCGCTACATCTTCGAGAAGCCTTTCATGTCAACAAGAATAGCCAAATGGTACTTCATGCTCGCCGGCTATGATATCACTTATGTCACACTAAAATCCGTCAGGGGGAAAGTGCTCAGTGACCAGCTTGCCGAATTCCCGTGTGACGAAGTAAAGGGGGAAGACGTACAGTTCCCCGACGAGCATTTAATTTGTACTGCAACCGAGGAAAATAAGTGGCAACTTTTTTTCGATGGCGCCGCCAATAAACACGGTTTTGGTATAGGAGTATTGCTTGTCGATCCAAAAGACATCTACACTCCCATTGCCATCCGTCTGGAATTCGAAGCTACCAACAACATTGCCGAGTACAAAGCATGCATAGCAGGGCTCGAAGCAGCTCTCGAAAGAAATGTCACGGAACTAGAAGTATTCGGTGACTCTTTGCTCCTTATCAATCAGCAATCGGGAAAATGGCGAATCCAAGACCCGACCCTCCAACAGTATGGTCAGCACCTTGAAGAATTGGTTGAACAATTCCAAGAGATCACTTTCAACTACCTGCCAAGGGATAAAAATCGCTTCGCCGATGCACTGGCCACCATAGCTTCATTAGTCGAAATGCCCAAAGGGAAAATGGTGAAGCCTTTCAAAATTGCCCGAAGGAACAGTCCGGCGTACTGCATGAGTATCGAGATCAACGAGGTTCAAAGAAACTCTCCGCAGTATTCGGATATCATGAATTTCCTCAAAGATGGCACTTATCCCGAGAATAGCAATAAGAAGTCTCAAGCGGCTCTGCAAAGGCTAGCCACTCGGTACGTACTGATTGGGGACCGAGTCTACAAAAGGCACCACGACGGGATCAATCTCTTATGCGCCAATGAGGCCGAAGCTCAAGAGATAATGTGTGAAGTGCACGAAGGAGAGTGTGGACCCCACATGAATGGGTTTATCCTAGTCAAGAAGATACTCCGCATTGGTTACTATTGGAGCACTATGGAACGAGACTGTATCGAGAAAGTCAAAAGGTGTGCCAAGTGCCAATTCCATGCTAATCTGCAACATGCTCCACCCTCGCAACTTTACAATATGGTCACACCTTGGACTTTCTCTTGTTGGGGGATAGACATCATCGGTAAAGTCCATCCTGCCGGAAGCAATGGGCAGTCATTCGTCCTAGTGGCCGTCGACTACTTCACAAAGTGGGTCGAAGCACAAGCCTATCGGACCCTCAACGCCAAGAAAGTGGCCGAATTTGTAAAGATTAATATCATGTACCGATACGGCATGCCTCAAGAAATCATTTCCGACAACGGCTCTCATTTTGAGAAGGAAATGGATGCACTTTTGGTAGAATACAAGATCACCAAGCACATGTCATCTCCTTACCGTCCCCAAGCAAATGGCGCGGTTGAAGCAGCAAATAAGACCATCGAGACCGTCGTCAAGAAATGGCCTCAACAGGAAGGGATTGGCCCGAGAAGCTACCATTAGCATTGTGGGGCTACCTCACATCAATACGGTCAGCAACAGGAGAAACTCCTTATGCATTAGTCTATGGTTCTGAAGCCGTACTCCCAATCGAACTTGAAGTCCCATCTCTACGGGTCCTCCTCGAGAATCAAGTCAACGAGGTCGACTGGATGCAAAGTCGATATGAACAGCTAGCCTTACTCGACGAGAAAAGGCTAAGAGCACTCGAACTCACAAGGGCGTATCAGCAAAGGATGGTAAGAGCTTTCAACAAAAAGGTGAAGCCTCGAAACATCAATGTGGGAGATTTGGTCTTAAGACAACATCCTCCTAATGCCATGAATCCCCTGGGGAAATGGGGACCCCGATGGATCGGTCCGTACGTGGTCAAAAAGATACTAAGCGGCGGTGCAGTCCGACTCGTGGATTTAGATGGCGACCAGCTGCCAAAGGAGGTCAACCTCGACAAGCTCAAGAGGTTCTATGCTTAATAAACAAAGACCATTAAAAAAAAAAAAAAAAATATCGCTCGCTAGGTTGAAAACCCGCAAGGGCGGCCTAGGCAAAAATTAGAGCACGTGCAAAAAAGAAGCCCGCTAGATTGAAAACCCGAAAGGGCGGTCTAGGCAAAAAACAGGGTGCACACAAAAAAAAAATGGTCTTTGTTTGTTTGAACTACGGAGACCTGAGCCTCCCAACTGGAGGAACGTAGGCAACCTTCGGGTGCGGTCTAAAACATATCAAAAATACCCAATTCACTTCAAATAACAAGATGCAATTTTTATTCATTCAATGAGTTATTCAAGCCATTACAATGGATTTATTGAGCAACAAAAGACATCAAAACATTAAATCCTAAAACAAAGTGGTCTATCCTAAATTGCAATCTCATAGGGTACAAAGAAATATTTAATCTTTCTTCGGTTTGGGGACCCATCGCTTTTGGGGACGGCCTTTAGTCTTCTTGGAGGGAGGCGGAGCATTCTCGAGACCACCAAGACGAGAAAAGACATTCGGGCGAGACGGAGCTTCATCAACAACCTTCTCCTTGCCCTTGCTAGAAGGAGCTTTGACCGGAACAACCACGGGACGCTTCCACACATGAGAAGAATTCCCCTTGCCTTTCCTCTTCTTAGGCAAATAACGAGGCCTATAAATCCTCACGTCGACCACCGGCTTCACAGAATCCGCGGCAACAACATCCTCATTTGGTCTTCCTAAACGATCAAAAACGCTAGGACGCGTCTTCACAATTGGAGCAATGGGGACGGACTTATCACCTTCGGGGACGGAAACCTTGACTTCAAAAGTAAAGGTCATCGGGGCCGTTGCTACAAGAATTTTGAGGTATAGAGTAAGGGAAAGAATGCAGAATATTGTTGTGTGGTCATTCTGATCGAAAAGGTTTGAATTTATAGCTGTTGGAGTGCCCTGCTCAGAAAAGAAAGGGGCTGGAATTCAGCAAGCCAGAAGCGCGCGCCTCCGGCAAGCAACTCCAGATCCGCGCGCCTCCCGCTACCAAAGCCGGACGCGCGCGCCGTTTGACAGCAGACAGAAACAGAACATGCCTTCAGTTCAAGAAAGAAGCCAGGCACGTTCAAACACCTTCAACCTGCAAGAAATCAGATCCCAGCACAGAAAAGGAGTTCAAGCAACCATGATGAACACATTTGGGCACACATTTGTTTGTAAAGAGTCGACACTTAGGAACGAGTCTAGACAGATAACTAAAAAGCGTAGTAAATAGCTAGGATTGTAAATACATGCTAAATGTTTATTACAGGTAAATAAAAATGTTTTCAATCTCTCGTCCTCCCCAAAAGGCTACTCAGAATCATCATCATCGGCAGCACCGTGCCCACCCCCACTGCCGCTCTCAGTCTCCTCATCATCATCATCATCATCATCAGCAGATTCTTCCTCCTCAGATGTCTCAACCACAACATCATGCCGGGTCCTCTTGGCAGCTCTCCCTGATGAACTAGCGCCACCCCGGCTCTGGCTACCTCCTCGGCTCAGACTCCTACTCTGGCTACCTCCGCGGCTCAGACTCCTGCTCAGTGACTGCCTCGCCGAAGAGACAGCCTCATCAATGTCCAGTGCAGCATCCCTGCAGCCTCGTCCCATGCCTCGAGCACCTCGGGCAGCTCCTCTCGCAGCACCAGAGACAGCACCAGCAGCATCTCTAGTCATGGCAGCAATATCCCTTCACATCTCTAGCACCCTCTCCTCCAGCTGACGAAGCCTCCTCCTCATCCCTTTGTTCTATCTGCCCAAGTGCCTATAAGCAGCTACAGGTACCTGTTGCAATAGAGAACAGAAAAAGGAAGTTGCATCAATATAAAGAACAGAGAAGCGAGACTGGAACTGAGAAATGCAAAGATAGACAGGAAAACATACCACAACAGCCTGAACAGAGGCTCTCGCTCCGGCGACATGTCCTCGGGAACAATCTCCCTCTGCTCCTCATACACCCCAAAGTTCGAGTAAGTATAATATGAAGGAGGCAAAGGGGGATCAAAGCAATATCCAGCACCGGTGGGATAAAATCGAGCCGAAGTCTGTGGAGCAGCATGTGTCTCCCTCGGATCAGTGAACATGAAACCCTGCTGGAGGTTATGCTCCCGAAATAAACCGTAATCCTGCTCTAGATGAATGAAATGGACAGCATCAACCCCCAAGGTAGACTGCCCGGTCTGCCTCTGAAAGAGCCCTCCAATTACGAGGACAGAAAGGAGGAACATCAGGAACCGCTGGCCTAGGAGGGTGGTGGAAGTCCGTCACCTGACCACAATGCTGCCAAAACACTCTCTCCCCAAGATACATCGCCATACACTCCACTGAGCTCATCAGAATCCTCGAGCGGGTGGGAATCAGGGTATGCTCAATAAAGGCATAAATAGCTCTCCACGGAAACAAAGAAGAGGCGACAGCCTCCGGCCTCAAAGAATCCAAGTGGCGCCGAGCTGAAAGCAGGCTGATGGGAACAGTGCCAGTCCTCACATTCCTCTCCCTATATGACCACCTCACGCAGTCCGGATACTGGGGTTGACCCTCTCTATTAATCTTGAAGTCACTCAGTTCCAAGACAGCAAAGGCCCATAGCTGCAAAACAGAGACAAGAGCAGAATTAAATGACAGTTCAAAGATACAGTAGAGCAAATGACAAGAAGGCCGAAAAGAAAAGGGAAAGAAGTATACCTCCCACAACAGGTTGAAACCCGTTACCGAGCTAGTGGTCGAGCGGCTAGTCAGATCCATACCATGATAACAAGCAGCCAAGCCCGCTGCACCCCAGTTATAATGACCGGCCTGGTCCAAGTCTACCAACAAGTCAAGCAAAGCTAAGGAAGCCGATGACCCTCCACTGGAAAACAGAGTGTGGGACAACAGGTACTATATAAAACAACGGGCCACAGCATCGACCCGCTCAGCAGTGACACCCAAAGGCTCGGCTGCAAGATTACTAAAATACTGACGGATGCTCCCCCAAGTGACTCGATAATTCTTCACCGGGAAGCCGCAGTCAACCAGGGCCAACAGCTCGTCAGCAGTCCGAAGGGTCCCTCTCAAAACACAAGGGACAGGCTCCCCCGCAAACGGCAGACCAGTCAATGCCGTGAAATCAGTGGGCGTCATCGTGACCTCTCCCATAGGCAGATGGAAAGTATGGGTGGTGTCCCACCATCTCTCTCTCAGAGCCTGAATAACATCCGGATCATTCTTCAACGCCGGTAGACTGGTAATAAAAAGGCCAAAATGGGTGGCCTGAACCCGAGCCCTGACATTCTCGGGCAGCTTACTCCAGATGGTGACCGGGCCATGAGCTCCGCCTCGAATCTTCGACAGGAGGCTCCACTCCTGAAAAGAAACAAGAAATAACGAAAATTTTGTCAGCATAACGGCTAGAAAACGGACAAACCCGAAACAGAAACTTCAACATGCATACGAGTGCGTGGGTATGAAAAAGGGTATCCGAACATGTTTCTTGCAGTAAGTCAACAGCAACAATCAACGAAAGAAGTTGCAGCGAAAAATACGGGTGAAACAGAGCAGCCCCAAAAATGCGAAAATCACAAAGAGAATGAAAAATTCTTACCAATCCCACTGAAACAAAGTGGGAAATATAGGTAAACGGCTGATACGTGAGAAACTCGGGTCAATCGCCTCAATTCCAACCTCGGGCTCCTCGCCCTGTGGCATCTCGAATGGAGGAGATTGTTGACGATCCGACATCGTTCCTATGATTGAATCGCACCTAGAACAACGAGAAAGTGTTTTGGGGTGATTCTCCGCAAAAATTGGGTTCAGAATTTGGAGGGCTCTTCGAAATTTTGAAAAAACTCACCGAAAAGTGAACTGTCTGGTTATGTATGCCAAACTAGGACAGAATGCGCGCGCCTCCCGCTGTGTCACTGAAACGCGCGCGCTGTCCCACTGAAACGCGCGCGCTTCCCACGGCGAAGACCAGACGCACGCGCCTTTTCTCCCTTAGGAATTCAAACACAACTCCCCACGCGGGAATCAAGGTGTCACATCCATGCTCATCTGAGTTTTCAGCTCCACTACTGCAAGCTGAGTGAGATTCGTAACAGACGCCGTTATTTCTCAAAAATCAGTTTTTACATTTCATCCTCAGCAGGAACATTCTTCTGGTCGCGGTCAACTATGCCCGCACCCCACAAGTCAAAAAGTCAAGTGTGACTCCAAGTGGCACGCGACTTCAAAGCAATATTTCATCAACGAATTTCACTAACGGATTCGTCAACAAAGGTTCACCAACGGCTCCAAAGGTTCACTAACGGCCTCCTCAAAGGTTCACTAACAGCCTCTTCAAAGGTTCACTAACGGCCTCTTCAAAGGTTCACTAACGGCCTCTCCAAAGGTTCACCAACGGCCTTTACAAAGGTTCACTAACGGCCTCATTCAAGGGTTCACTAACGGCCTCATCAACGGATTTCACTAACGGATTCGTCCTCAAAGGTTCACTAACGGCCTCCTCAAAGGTTCACTAACGGCCTCTTCACAGGTTCACTAACGGCCTCCTCAAAGGTTCACCAACGGCCTCTACAAAGGTTCACTAACAGCCTCATTCAAGGGTTCACTAACGGCCTCATCAACGGATTTCACTAACGGATTCGTCCTCAAAGGTTCACTAACGGCCTCCTCAAAGGTTCACTAACGGCCTCTTCACAGGTTCACTAACGGCCTCCTCAAAGGTTCACTAACGGCCTCTCCAAAGGTTCACTAACGGCCTCGTTCAAAGGTTCACTAACGGCCTCATTCAACATATTCAGCCGGCAGGTTCACCTAACGGATCATGCACCCCCTCTATCAACAAAAGCCGCTCACACAGGAGTGCACCACTATCTCTCGCAATTTCAAATTCCTGCTTTCATCGAGTCTTTGCTTTTTCTTGGTGATGTCCTCGGCGGGTGTTTTAACTTTCGTCGACGCGTTTTGCTTTGCAATCCACGTCGCCGAGGGGCTCTGTAGACACCCCGCCTTGGACCGCTCACCCCGATTGCACATTTGATCTTGTATTTCTCCCCATTTTAAGTGTTTCTCGTTAGTTTCTGTCACTTAGATATCATGTCATGTCATGCTTTGAGAATTATTCCTCTTCTAACATCTTGTTTCAGTGACAGATATTTAAGGTCCATGTGTTTTTCTCCCTTAGATATCATGTCATGCTTTGAGAATTGGATTGCTGCTTTATTGTCACAGTAGATAGTTAAAGGCTTAGAGATGAAGCTTAAATGCCCGAACTGAGATACAAAATTACACAACCATGCTCCTTGATTTGCAGCCTCAAAACATGCCACATATTCAGCCTCCATAGCAGATGTGTATAGCAACTCAGATTTCTGACTTTTCCATGATATTGCACCTCCAGCTAAAAGATACACAAAGCCAAGAGTGCAATGTCTAGAGTCTGAACATCCACCAAACTCTGAATCTGAAAATCCAACCATCTGTAGATGTGTTGACTTTCTATATGTGAGCATGAAGTTTCTTGTTCCTTTTAGGTATCTCAACACTTTCTTTGCAGCTTTCCAATCGGTTAGTCCTGGATTGCTCTGAAATCTTCTTAACATGCCAACTGCGTGGCTAATGTCAGGTCTGGTGCAAACTTGTGCATGCATCAGACTCCCAACAAGTGAAGTATAAGGATAACTTTCCATTTCCTTAAGTTCCAATTCATTTTTCGTACATTGATCAAGATCAAGTTTATCTCCTTTATGGAATGGACAACACTAGAAGAGCATGTCATCATGCCAAATCTTTCTAAAACTTTGTCAATATATGCCTTCTGAGACATTCCTAAAATTCCTAGTGGCCGATCGCGAAATATTTCTATTCCAATCACATAGGATACCTCACCCATGTCTTTCATTTCAAAGTTTTTAGAAAGATAGCTTTTAGTCTCATGTAAAAGACCAGATCACTACTCACAATAAAATATCGTCAACATACAGTATTAAAAATATGAACTTACTCCCACTGATCTTGAGGTATATACATGGATCAAAAATGTTTTCTTTGAAACCCAAACTCGTTATGGTTTCATCAAAACTTTAGATACCACTGCCTCGAAGCCTGTTTCATTCCTTAAATCGATTTCTTTAATTTGCAGACCATGTTTTCCTAAGCTTCGATAATGAAGCCTTCAGGTTGTTTCATGTAAACTTCTTCTTGTAAGTCTCCATTAAGAAAGGCCTTTTCACGTCCGTTTGATGTAATTCAAGATCATAATGAGCTACTAAAGCCAAAATAATTCTAAGAGAGTCTTTCCTGGATACTGGGGAAAAAGTCTCTGTATAATCAATACCTTTTTTTATGAAAACCCTTGGCTACAAGTCTAGATTTTTGACGTCAATATTTCCATTGCAGTCGCGTTTAGTCTTAAAGACCACTTACTAGTTTGTGTCCTGTAGGCAATTGAACAACGTCCCAAACTTCATTATTTGCCATTGATTTTATTTCATCCTTCGTGGCATCAATCCATTTACTAGAATTATCATCTTTTATGGCTTGTTTGTATGAAATCAGATCTTTAATAATCCCAATATCAGATTCTACTTAGTAAAGAATGTAATCATCAGAAACAACTGGTCTCCTTTCACGAGTTAACCTTCTTAATGGTGGTTCCTGTATTGCTTCATTTATAGGATCATTATTGGCAATAGGCTCATTATAGAGTTGTAGATCATTATTTAGGTGTTCTTCATTGCCTAATCGTTCGACAACTGGAAGATTCCCAACTACTTTCAAATTGAGGGTATAGGTACCCTTATTTCTTGAATAATCACATCTTGTAATTTTTCACTCCCACTAATCTTGCCATTCTCATAGAATCTTGCATTTTCCGGTTTCTACAATTCTTGTACTATGGTTAGGACAATAAATGACATATCCTTTAGACTTCTCTGGTAACCAATAAAGTAACCACTAATTGTTCTGAAGTCTAATTTCTTTTCATGTGGATTGTAAATTCGAGCCTCTACTAGACATCCCCAAATTTGGAGATGTATTAAACTAGGTTTCCAACCTTTCCACAATTCAAAAGGGGTCTTTTGAACTGCTTTACTAGGAAACCCTTTTTAATATGTAAATGGTTGTTCGTAAGGCATACATCCACAAGGATATAGGTAAATTCGCATGACTCATCATCGATCTAACCATTTCCATGTAAGTACGATTTCGCCTTTCAGCTACACCATTCTTCCAGGAGAACCATGCATTGTGTATTGGGAAACAATTCCAAGTTTCTAGAGAAGTTTTACAAAAGGTCCAGGATGTTGTCCTGTTTCATCATACCTTCTATAGAATTCACCACCTCTATCTGATCTTATTATTTTCACTTTTCTTTCTAATTGCCGTTCGACTTCAGTAATGAATACTTGTACAACATCCACAGACTGAGATTTGTCGTGCAATAAGTATAGATAACAATAACGTGAAAAATCATCGATAAAGGTAATGAAATACTTCTCTCCACCAAAAGTTTGGAATGTCATCCACAAATATCTGTATGTATGATTTCAAGAAGCTGTGTACTTCGTGGGCACCTTTGTTTGTGTGTTTTGTTTGCTTTCCCTTAATGCAATCTACACACGCTTCATGATCAGTAAAATCAAGACTCGGAAGAATTTCATCTTTTACCATCGTTATATTCTTTCACTTAGAAATGTGTCCCAATCGTTTATGCCACAAGTTATAGAGTCGTGTTTAGACGACTTTTTTATTTTTGTTTCACCATTATCATGCAGGACGAGATGAGTTTTAGATGTTTGATTAGAAAGATTAAATCTGTAAAGCCCATCAATTAAAATTCCGAAACCAATACGACTAGAATTTAAAAATAAATTAAAACAACCATCCCAAGATTGACTTTAACCACAAGTATCAAGTTGACTTACTGAAACTAATTTCTAGAAATAGATGAAAAAAAATGAACATAAAGAGTCTGAAATAATCTAACTGAAATCCACTATCTAAAATGAGACGGTAAGTGCATAGCTTTCAACTGTTACTTTGTCTTGGTTTCCCATGAATAAGAAGTTTTCACTTGGGCTTATGGTTTGGGTCGTAAGGAATCCATTCATGGAATTAGAAACATGAAAATTAGCACAGAGTCAATCCACCAAGTATGAGAAGGAACATAAGAATTGTTTGCTTCGAAAAGCTTACGAAACCCATAGAGTTACCTTTCTTTTCGAACCATTCCTTTCGTTTTGCGCAATCTTTCTGGAAGTGTCCAGGTTTTTACTACAATTTGCACATGTCATCCTTCTTCGTTATTTTCTCGCTTCGTTGATCAGAGGCCAATTAGGTTTCAGCGGTGCTCTTTTATGGCTTGACTTATGCACCTTGTTGGTTATTCAGCCTGCTCTCTCTGGACCAATTTATTAACCAACTCATTCAATGTCCCACTTATCCATAACGACGTTGTAATTATTTTGGAAAGGTCCATACTGAGCAGGTAAAGGATAAATTGGACGAGAAAAGATCGTCCAATGTCATATCCAAATTCCTTAACTTCGCTGCAAGGTTCGTCATCTCAATGCAATGATCACGCATCGAGCGTGTGCCATCAAATTCATGGTTGTTAGATCTGCCATAAGTTTCCTAGCAAGGGATTTGTCTGCAGTCTTAAACTGATCTTCTATTGCTTTAAAGTAATATCCTTAGCATTCGTTGGTTTGTGTAGGGAAGTCTTGATGTTGCTAGCAATTGTCATGCGCAAAAACATAATGCTCAACCTGTCCGACTTCTCCCATGGTTTTAAGGAGAGCCTTTTGTTCAGTAGTACTTTCATTTGTAATAGGATCTAGCTTTTCGGTTGTTAGGGCCACATCCAATTCAAGTACTCCCAAGGTGAATTCAACATTCTCTTTCATTATGAGAAGTTGGTTCAGTGAGAAGTGGGACAGACTGAACGGACGATGACAAATGCGTAGGGAAAATTGCTAGGGAAAATTGCTGCAGTTATATAGAGTTATCATAAATTTAAATTTTTTTAAATCATTTAACTATATATAAATAAGACCGAATATTTGAACATGTTCTAAGACAAATATATTGCTCCTGTGGGTAGACAATGAAAATTGCTAGGGAAAATTGCTGCAGTTATATACAGACTATTATATGCTAAACATATAGAAGAGGAAGAAGACAATAAGTGGGGAGGCTTTCTTGATTAAATTAAAATATTCAATTATCATGATCAAATTTCATGTTAGGTGCGAAGATAAAATAGTATTCATAATACATTAGACTTTAAAAATGGAAGAAGCTAAGCAAAAGACAATTTCAGGCTGACATATTAAATGATGATTTAATTGCTCACAACCCTGAATCTATTTTTTTATTAAAGGACAATCATGTGTTCATTAACCTAAGCTCTGATACCACATGTAATCATAATTTACATGAACCCTAAGATATTTACAACATGATAATCACACAAATAGACCAGGAAAGCATAAGTGATAGAAGATTACCTCCTTCCATTGATGTGAGAGATCAACTTCTTCACAATTGCTGTAAATGATCTGCTGGAGAAGAACCGCGTCAATGGAGTATCTTGGATTGTCTCTCCTTGCCTATCTTATGTGTTTGCTGTTACGATGCCTTTTGGATGACTGAAGGAGAGAGGACCGTATCCTATTAGGTTTATATTTTATCTCTACATTCCATCAAAGTAGAGTCGTGATAGGAAGATAACTATTTACCAAATAACCAGTTATTAGGAGTAATAAATATCCCTATAGCTTAGGATTCCTATTAGACCACAATCCCGGATATGTAAGAACTCTTACATCTATAACACCAACTACAACATAACTTTCTAGTGACAACTTAATGATATGTACTTTCACCAGTTATTTCAAATAATGGAACAACGTTACTTTCTGTCAAATATCATTAACGAAAATAATGATGTTGACGATATTTGGAGTAAGAATCAAAACCAATTTTTTCGATAAACAAAAAAAATCTCCATCCCACTTTAACTTTCAAAATTGAGTTGAGCATAAGAAATTAAGAGTTAAGGAAAGGTAGATTAAAGTGGTTCCTTATTGTTGTGAGTATGACAAGTGAGTCTCAGTATTTAAAAATTATTAATAAGTTTCCATTTTAAGGTTTTGTAGATTAAAATTTAACAATTAAAATTAAAATTGACATTTTTTTAATTGATTAAACTAGACGGAGAGTAGGTACTTCACCATTTTAGTGTAAATGATTGTAATTATTCTTAGGTAAAATTGAACCAAAAATCACCCAACTTTATGGAACAGTGGTTTTCATACCTAAACTATTTTTTCGTTATACTTTTTACAACTAAACAGTGGTGTCGGACATGGAGGTTGTTGGTGGTGGACTGGTGATGTTGGTGGTGGTGTCTACATTCATTGGGAAGAAGATTTTATAAGCCAGATACTACTATAACATAATATATTGAAAGTCAGCTACTAAAACCTAAAATATTTATAAGTGAGTGACTAAAATGGGTATTAAACTTCTTCTAATTTTTGTTCTTCCATTTATGCCCCGCATGTGACCGTTTGAACAACTAAAAACAAACAGCGTGCGTGGGAGTGATCACCTGTTGTGGAAAAAAAAAGTAGTTTAGTGCAAAAAGTGAAGCGAAAATAATTTTAGGTATGAAAACCCACATATGCCATAGAAGTGGGAGATTGTTGATGCACTTTTGCATTATTCTTATAATCTTATAATGTCGAAAAAA